>VWZY01008002.1:21784-32049 GCA_013399075.1 Chloroceryle aenea
CCCCCAGGCCCTGCCTCTTGTTGTGGTCTTATGATCATCTACCATAGACTTCCTGGACTCCTTTTGGGGATTTTACACAGTTTGGCTCACTTCTGTTCTTGTTGCTTTTTTTCAAAAAATGGCCTTTACTCTTCATCTTAGAGCCTTTTATGCTCTGCTCATGGTCCCC
Source organism: Chloroceryle aenea (assembly GCA_013399075.1). Lineage (NCBI taxonomy): Eukaryota > Metazoa > Chordata > Aves > Coraciiformes > Cerylidae > Chloroceryle > Chloroceryle aenea. The sequence goes on from VWZY01008002.1 coordinate 21,954, forward strand.
TGACACACATGTGACTCTAGAGCCCCACTGAGCTTTGCTATTCAATACTTTGTTGATACTCTTTTTAATATCCCCAATTAAAACACACTGGAGAAGTTTTTTCAACAGATATCACCAACTATCTTTTAAAATATTTGTTAGTAAAATGCAAGAATGCCAAGAAATGTTTAAGTTAACAACATCAATTTTGTTTCCAGAAGTAGCCTGAAAGGTGGCAAGGACGGCTTTATTCGGAGAGCAATCTGCTGTCCTTGTTCCCTACCCAGGTCAGCTCATGTGTTCCTCTGAGCCTAATGTTAGATCCAAGTGCTATGGAAACTCCTTGTGGAATGGCTACAAAGTTAGATCTGTAGTCTGATCTTAACCTCTTAAAAAGCCAAGCAGGTTATCAGCACAGATTCTCAAGTCACATAGAGACTAGTATCTCTGTACAAACGGTTCTAAGTGGACTATATTGGGTCAAATTCTGTCTAATGTTTATATTCTGTAATAAAGACTTTTACAATATCTACTGGTAGAAATACACTGCTACAGATGTTTATCAAAATGTTTACCACACTTTCAAAAAACCCTACAAGCTGATTATTGTAGGATATGCTAAAAAGAAAGCTTATTTTCCCCAATCCTAACAGAGAAATGCCTAAAAATAAATTTGCTTAAAAATAGCTTTTAGAAGTCTTTTATGTGAAGAATCTATTTGATTTCAATTCCTTTTAAGAACCATACTACTAGTCACAAGAGGGAAAGAACGTACTTAGACTCATCTTGGAGTAATGCTATGTAGATGTTGATTCTAAAGGTCACTGATGCTGGATAGAGTATAGGCTGGTTGCTGCCTGCCCAAGCTCTTCTGGGTAAAGCTGTTTGCTCAAATCAAAATGTGGTTGAGATGTTTTCCATAACAATTTATGTAGGCCTTCAAGGTCACTTATATTAACAGGAAGAACTACATAATCTCTCCTATTACATACAGCTACCTTGGAACAGAATTGTCTCGTAACACTATGGAATATCTGCAAAAATAATTGTCTCGTAACACTATGGAATATCTGCAAAAATAAACACTTTTAATAGTGATGTAAATGTGCTGTATTTATCGGTATTAGACTCTTAAAAGTAGTGTACCAACTTGGTCTATTGATAATTGGCTTATCCGTGGCACTTGCTTCTATGGCCAGAAGTCCTGACACCCTTCAGGAAGGGGAAGGAGGCAGAGATCCACAGTACTATGTCTACCCTGCTGTAGGAATGAGTTTTGGAGAGTGAAGCAAATATAAGGGAATTCAGTCACTTCCCTCTTCTCCAGTTCCTTACTTTACTCTCTATTGCTCCATCCTGATTGCGAAATGTCAGCTTCATGATAAAGGAGCTATTCATGCAAGGAGGAGCCCTCTTGACCCTCATGTTTCTATTCACATGAGCAAAGGTTTGCCAACACAGATCCACATCTTATTTACTAGGAAGTCTCTTATTGGCTTGCTACAATCATAAAAAAATTAAATGCTCCCCATTGATAAACATCAAGGCTGGTGAAAAGAAAGGGAAGAATCTGAAGGTGGGTGAAAATGGTTACTTTCAAAACAGGGCAATAAAATGAAAAGATAAACTGATGGCTTCATTTAGGAAGAGCAGGCAAACATACTGAGAACAAATAATTGAGGTCTTTGTTTGAAAAGCATTCAAAACTCTTAAACAGGTCCGAAGGAGAACTTAAAAACCTAAATGTTTAGACTTAAAGCTCAGTGCTGTGAACAAACGGAAAGGAAAGCTTCTGCTGGGTTATACATGGCACAGTAGGCTTAGGCTAAAGGAAGTAACAGTCAAGTGAATTACTAGTAGTTTCCTCCCCTCTTTTTAAAGCCAGGATGTCTCCACTCAGATACTGACAGGTGCATTTAGAGGATTTTGGTTTGTGTTTGAGGATGCTGAAATTTGCTTCTAGATTTGTTTATTCTTGGAGTTTGTCAGTTTTATTATGAATCTTCAAAAATACTGTCTCAATCTGAGTACTGTTTCTCACAGTGCTTTATTTCCAAGCTCTTACTTCAAGGTTTAAATCTATATGCTATACTCCTGAGAGAGTCCTCAAAGACTTGAGCTAGGTTTTAAATGATTTTTACTAGCTCAACATTTAATAAACACATTATGGCTTTGCTTATGCTTTGTAGAGTGATTTCTTTTCCAGTGTAAAGATAATAGGGTCACATTTTTCATAATCTTTCCCTTCCCTGTTCTTCAGGAGGTGCATTAATGAGCTTCTAGACTAGGATTTGTTTGATTGGTTTTCAACTTCCTGAACACTTCCATCTAAGGTATTGAGGGTGGGGGAGAGAAATGGGAAACTGAATTCCTTAGCTGGAGTGTCAGATGAGCTGTCCCTCTCAAGACTAAGACTTTTACATGGGCTGAGCAACTATCGGACAAGGATAGGTGACTGCCAGTAGAAAATCTTTAACTGCAAACTGATTAACAGCTACATCTAATACCTCTCCTATAAAAACTTGTCAGTACAAATTAAGACTTATGCCTAAGAAATAGGCATTTTTAGTTATTTCAAAATTTATTTCTTTAATAATGCACCCTCTAAGTTCAGCAAGGATGAACTGAAATGAAAATACAGGAACACTTTCCACCATTCTCTGAGGCATCTGAGACTGAGTTATGGATATTACCCACTGCAGTGTTCGGAGAAGAAAATCACAGATAGGCAGTGCTACATTACTCCACAGCTCTTCTCTATGTGTTTCTACTTGCAAAATCAAATGAAAGCAGGCATGCTTTTGTGTTGTGTTTTTTTTTTTTCTCTTTTTCCCTGTTTAACCATTACATTGTTTAAACTTTCTTGGAACATAGTTAAACAGAGCTGATAGTGCATACACTGCAACTCTCTCTGCTGATGAAGCAATAGCAATCGATCAGAAGTTATAATTTTCCTGTTACGAGTTTTTCCTTTTTCCTGCTATGGATTTAATCCTTGAGTGCTTGTAGTATGCTGTCCTTCTCTTACTTTAGGACAGAATGCTTCTATTACCTGACATATTACCTTCTGCAACTAGGTGTGTTTTCTGTCAAGCTCGGCTCTAGAGACTATGGCATGCAAGAAGATTTTCAGGTTCTCAACAGCATATTGGCCTAAAAGATCCTGGAACCTCTGCTTTGTTTCATACCGTATATATATGGTCTTTGCAAGATACCTTCTGTAGTTAGTGAAGATACAGCATAATGATGACTTCATATAGCTTTCCTTTTTTAAAACAAATTGGGTTATTTTTTGCTATTAAGACTAAGTAAATTGATTTATTTTGCTTTTCTCTGGAAGCTGTTGACCTTCAGAGCACTCACATTTTATGCTGGTACTGTAAGTAAGTGTCAACAGAGTAACATAAAAGCAAAAACAAGCTGGACTGCAAGTGGCAGTCAATAGTCCATTTGCAAGGGAGGTAATGAGAATGGGTTTGTGCTTTGGTGCTATGGACCTGCTGATCATGGTGCCTGTATTTGCAGGGATTTAACTTTGTGCTGACTCTGTATTATCCAATGGATTGAATGACTATAAACAAGTAGTTAACTATCTTCATGGTGTATGTCTTTTGGTTTTGTTTAGTCCAAAATGCGTTCAGCTTAAGTCTGCTCAGGAGTACAAAACAAAACATGGTAACAGGACAACTGGAAGAGTTGTACTCTTCATCTAAATTAAAATACCACTGTGGTCACCCCTGAAGATCAATATGGTACAACAGACCTCATCAGGAGAGCCACAGTTAGAGGCAGATTGAACCCTTAAAATATGGTATGCGATATGCACCCTGTATTTTTACTAGCTCTATTTATTGAAGGGTTGGCTTAGGCCTGAGGGCACAACTTCATCTTCTGGTATTTCCTGGTTTTGTTCTGATTCGGGTTCCTCAAGAGCACTGGTGGTTCTAGTGTTGCTACTAGATCTTTTCTCAAAAACACCAAGTTCTTTAGCAGGTCAGCTTCAGACTGGCAGCTTGTTTTCTTTGTCTAGCCATCTTATGTCTTTATATGCAAGTTCTTAGAAAGCTCTCTGTGTTAGTTTTGTAGTTAACAACATTTTCATTGTAGTCAGGGGAGATCCCTCCTAGGCATGCCTTGCCCTAGCAGCTGTATCTGCAGTCAAATCAGTAAGGAAGTTATAATTTCTTTGGCATTGTATTGTATGAACTCAAGTGCATCAAAGGCACTGTTAGAGATGCAAAGAAGCTTGTGAAATGTTTTAAACTCAAACTATATACTTTGTTTTCTTAAGACAAAGAAATATTAGTGAAAAGGGAGGAAACTAATTGTAGTATATTGTAGGCTCTGTTGAATCTGTAGTCAAGTTTCTTTTCTAACAATATATGTATTTGTAGTGTTTCTTGTGATGGACCTGTTTGGGGTTTTTTGTTTGTTTGGTTTTGTTTTGTTTTACCCCTGTGTAGGATCAGTCGCTAATGATCAGCTTGTTTGGAGGACTCTAACTCCAATGAAAAGGTACATGTGGATTGTGATTGAGCAAACTGGCAAATACTAAGTTGACTTTGTTCTATGCCGGCATCTTACAAATATTGTGTAAGTAGGTTCCAGCTGCTGAGAAACAAAACCCAGAACCTGTGTGTCTCTGAAGTTGGAACAGGTGCAAGAATTTCCCAGTTGGAACTATCACAGGTCACTGAAGTCTGATCTTTCTTAACCACAAAGATGTCAGCTATTTAACATTAATTTAGACTCCAGAGCAAGTCATAAGATTGTCAGAAAAAGACAGCTAATGAGTGATAGCTAATGGAACTTGAAAATAATTTTGCAAAGGGTTGTGAAGGTCCTGAGGGGGAAAGCATAGTTAGATACAATACAGTATTTTTGGTGTTTTGGCTAAAATATAGTCATCAGTGGTGACTTCTGTATGTGACCTCCAAGTGTTCATATTGCTGCTCCTCTTTTCTACTTCCAACCCACCCCAAGGGACTATAAAAGCTTTGGAGGAAAGTTGCTCAAGAATCAACGTGTTCTCCCTTGATGGAGAAACAGCACCTGTATGTTTGCTCTGGCCTATGAGGGATGTAAGGCTCAGTCTCCTCCAGGCACCAAAAAAATAGGGGAGATGTTTGGAGCCAAGGACCTGTAGAAAGAGTCTAATCAAACTGGTGGTACCAGCTTCTCCCTTGGTTATTCTTGCAGCAGTCAGGGTGGAACCCGTACCACACTACATGCTCAGCTCTTAAAATTTCTGCTAACCAGCTTCACAGACTGTAATGCAAATATGTTAAAATCAAGTTAAATAGTTGAACTGTGATAACTTAACTTGCAAGTTATAACTTCAACCTTCAGGCCTCTGTAGGTCGTGTGTTCTGTAATCAACATTTGCCTTGTTGACCCAAGGGTTTTTGAAGGGCACTGGAGTTTATGCTTAGAAGAATCACTCTTGGTGTCAGTGTACTAAAAGCTTTTCACCTGTGTTACTATCAATTTGCCCTTTTAAAATAATACTTGCATGTTTTTGACTTAGTGTTTTTTTATGGCTTTTTGGGGGTGAAAGCAAGAGAAAGGAGAGGAAGACTGAAAAACTTTGAAGCTGCTTCTGTTGTACCAGGAAAATCAGTAGTTAACTTTTATTGCACCTCTGATTTCTTTCACTAATAACTAGACTTTCAAGGTAGTATTTTAGCTGGATCGTGACTGTAGGGTAGCTGCACTTTTTCATGAAGTGATTACATAGTCTCTGCAAGGTCCTAAAATGGTCAACTTGATTAATGAAATGAGTACAGATGTCATTATCTTACATTTAAGAGAAGTAAAATATAGTTCACACTCTAAGGGTGCCTTGGCTTTATTTGCATGTGTTGTAAGAATGCATGCTCAGCTCTGCTACAATGAGACAGTTGGTTGTCTGGACAAATGCCTCCACAGCTGGTGGCTGCTTCTTCTTTCCTAGAGGAGAGACACTGAGGGGGGTAAGAGTAGTTTCATGCTAGGAATTGAGTAGGTGCTTTCTGCTGAATGCTGTGCATCTTTCTTAGGAAAACAGTCTCGTTTATTTGAGGTAACTGCTTTTTTGTGGTTTTGATGACTCTGGGCATATTGTATGATGAGCACTTTTAAGCTTGAGGGTTCTCTACTTAGCAACATGCAAGTGCTTCCTCTTCTCAGCTTCTAAGAGGGTAATAGATGGTGCTTGCTGCATGGTTGGAGGTGTCGTTTGCAGAAAATCTAGGCTAGAAAGGCAAAGAGGTAGCTAACAGAAGGTAGAAAAGAGTGATTCTGCCAGCTGATCCCTCTTCCTTTTAATGCAGTAGCAAGAAGACAGCAAACTGGTTTGGATTCCATACATCCTTAGGGATGAGACAGTTGAGAAGTGACAGGCAGAGTTTGATAGTTACCTGCCACATGTCAGTGCTGTACATTAACTGAAGTTAAATGAAAAGACCTTCAACTTGTCTCATGTTAGATGTTTAGGAGAGACTTGCAGATATATGGGAAATTTTATGAATCTGTGAGTGTGCAGAGTTTAGTAGTCTTAAAATTGAAAGATTTTTTTTTTTCAGTTAACTAAACTTGCTTCTCCCTTGCTCAAAATGCTTACTAAGGATATATGCAATTACTTTTTTTACCATGGCTTGTTGCACAGGAACTAAATGTGATGCAAGACTGAAAAGATTATGCACTATCTGCTCTGCTTTTGTCGAAGTTGTTGATTAGAAACTATCTTAGGAAGAAAGCCTCTTCCATGTAATTAGTAATATAATGCTGAACATAATAAACCAGCAGAAGATTATGTTCCAGTGTGTACATACTGTGTGTGTTTTAATGTCATCCTGTTTCTGAAAAAATGGAGTTTGTGTGTATGCCAGCATAACTGTGTTTAAGAAACATTCTAGCATAGGCAGCTCTTACCAGCAAACATGATATTATAAGGCTAATTCACTCAGCAGAAGGAACAAGACTAACTAGACAAATTGTGCTTGTGAACAGGTGTGAGTGTCTAGATCAGACGGTTTCTTGGTGTGCTTATCTTAGTTACTGATTGCATTTCATGCTGTCCTGCCATAGCTGTAATGGCAGATCTCTAGATCTATATTAGAAAATGCTTGTCCAGAGCAGATTCCTCCTTCCCCAATCCTTCTCAAAGATCAGTCTTGAGCTAATCTAGTGTTGAAGTGATTTATAATCATAGAATTTTAAGGGCTGGAAGGGACCTCGAAAGCTCATCCAGTCCAACCCCCCCTGCCAGAGCAGGATCACCTACACTATTAAATAAATAGTTTCATGTTAAGCCCTGGCTAAAGCTAAATACATAGCAACCGAAAACTCAAAGCAAATAGCGTTTCTGTAGCAGGATTTTCCTCCCTTGTTACTCATCTTAACATAAACCCATCACCTTGCTATTCATACAAAGCATCCTGTCTGTGTTGACATTGGAAGTCTGCCTTGCCTTGCCTGTCTGATGGACTGATACAGGGAGAGAGAATAGTGTGGTTGAGGTTATGTAAAGTTTTTGGTTGACCCTGGAAGCTTTGGCTTAACAAGGTGAGTTAGTAAAGGCTCTATCCCAAAGAGTTAATAGCCAACAGTGTGACTCTTGCTCCTGTTCTGTAGTTCAAAAGTCTACTTGATAAAAAATGTTGCTATGCTTACTACTGTGCTCCACCCAAGCCTGATCACTTTTCGTTTTGTTTCGTTTAAGATGAAACACAGGAAGTTCCACCTCCACATGAGGAGAAAACTTCTTTGCTGTGAGGGTGACAGAGCCTGGAACAGGCTACCCAGAGAGGTGGTGGAGTCTCCTTCTCTAGAGACTTTCAAGACCCTGCCTGGATCTGTTCCTGTGTGGGATGACCCAAGTGTTCTTGCACTGGCAGGTGGCTTGGACTTGATCTCTGGAGGTCCCTTCCAACCCTATCATTCTGTGATTCATTGATTTGATGCTGTTGGGGTGCATAAGATTCTGTTATTCTAGCATTTGTAAGTTCACTGCACTGTCAGACAAGCAATAGTTGTTTTACCAGCACCTGCCTTTTCATTTGTTTGTGTTGGTTGTTTGTTTTTTTTTTTTTTTTTAACTTGAAACTTCTTAAGATAAGTTGTTAAATACAAAATGAGATTTGTAATGTTAGTAGAACACTTTGGCAGCAGCTTCTACTTTGTCTTCGGAGAAGCAATTTTCCTTTTTGTGTTATTTTTGTTGTTTTCATGTTGTATTGACATTTGGGGATGTAATACAGAAATGCTTGCGAAACCAGAAGTCTGTAACATTTTGGTGCTAGAGAATAAGAAACAAACCCCAACAGTTTTTAGTGTTCTAACAAGGTGACTTTCTGTAAATTTCTTAATCTGAAGCATGGTTTTATGCATGGCTATAAATGGGAGAGAGCATAATATGCTTCTTAATGCAATGTTACATTATGCTGCAATTCATTCACTGAGTTGAAAAGCTCATTTAAGCCTCTGTAAGCAAAATTGTCGAGCTTGGATCACCTGTGTTTTTGAGTTGTTGTAACAAATTATTGTTATACACTGAAAGCATAGGGAGCAGGGGGAAGCTTCATTTTAAACTGCACTTCCCCTTTTATTTCTCCTGTGTAGTATCAAGGCTTTTCTGTCCAAATATTCTGGTTGAAACAATTTTATGGGTGGGTGAAAATCTGCAAAGATGACTAGATTGCTAGGTTGCTGCTCCAGGTATTGAGGCCTTGTGTGAATAAAGAAAAAAGAATAATTGGAACACTCAAAATATATGGTCCAGCTTCTCCCCATGTAGTAAATTAATCTCTGTAAACTGTTTTTCTTGACACCAGGATTGTTTTGGTTTCATTTAAATTTACTTAAATCAATTGCAGCTAAACTGAAATATATTATTTTGGAAACAGACTGCTGCATGGGTTATGCAATCGGTACCAACACTGTTGCAATAGTCTCATATAAACACTGTCTAGTTTTAACCCTGCCTAATATAGGTTGCCAACTGGTGTGAGGGTCTGATTAAACTCTTGACTCTTCTGCTTCCACTTTCTTATCTCTGAAATGGGGGCAACAGCATTTTCCAAAGCCCTTTTGACAGGGAGTTGACTACATTAGTCACCATGTATGTATTCAGATAGGAAGGAAGCCTAATCTGCCATTATAGATTATTTCAGCTGATGCAATGTAAAAGTTGAAGTTATTTTTTTTTCCAACCAGGGAAAAGTTTGTTATAATCATATTGGCACAGATTCCCTCAAAATTAAGCTGTATTAATGAAAGCTATGGAATAATCTGATAGGTTTTATTTCTGAATGAGAGTAATCAGAGGCCAAAGAAAAGTTGGGACACTCGGCATCTGCAGAACAGCTGCAGTTCTCATGCAGCAGTAACCTTTAGTTAGTTTGTCTTCAAAATGTGTCTATGTGGAACTTGGGAAAGTGAAAAGGAAACAGTTCTATAAAATGCATTAATCACAAGAGCAAGGGCATGCTGGTAAAGCACTGAATATGCTTTTCAACATAATAGTTTATTAACTAGATCATTAAACCAGAATCTAGTACTGAAATTAATATGGAAAATTGTATTGACTGTTACTGTGTAGTCATGAGTTGTCAAAGAAGCCAGCCATCTTCTCAAAACTATTGGTGTTTACATCCATTGCATGTAAGTGGAAAGCAGAAATAAAGTTAAGCGGCATTAGTTCATTCAAGCATTAGCTGCAAGTACCACAAATAGGTAAGTTTTAGTGTTCCATTCTGCAGTGACAAAACAGTTCCAGTTAACTAATTTGCTGAATTATGGGTTTCACTTATTATTTAACTCTGCAGAAAGCCACAAAAAGGAAGTAACCTTGTTGGTCTCTTTCCATTAATATCCCTCACATTGTTTGTCTTATGAATTATGACTTATAGGAAAATTAACTGTCCATGCTATATATCATACATAAGCAATTCTTAAACAGTGCATGCTGTAAAAATATTGACATGCCTCCAAGAGGTTAACAGTCCTACAAATTAGAACTTTTTTTCCAGAGGAAACAGCAACACCTATGTGTACTGCAGAATGGAACTAGTGCTCAATTTGTTTAAATTAAGATGGGGGGGGGTGTGTGTGTTTTGCCTTTTTTTTTTTTTTTTTT
>VWZY01008002.1:32062-77607 GCA_013399075.1 Chloroceryle aenea
GAGTGCGTCTTTTGTGTTTTTTTTTTTTTTTTTTTTTAAATGGGCTATTACTGCCTAAGTCTTACTTGACTTAGTTTCATCCTAAAATAGTTTCTCTATTTGAAAACTTGAGGGTTTCTTGCAGAATAAATTAATTCTCTCATTACAATAGTTTACATGTAGTCTTCTTTCATGGGTCTGGGATGGAAAGCACTAGTAAAGCATTGTGTTAGCTAGTTCCAATCAAACAGTTGTTAAGGTTTTTCTGTGCTTTCTCTTAGGGGTTTGATTGTGTGATTGATTTCATTTCTAAGAAGGAAAACTGTCAATGTATCCATGAGTGAGTTTATGCACTTAAGGTACAGAAACAGCAGTAAATATTTCCGGAGACTTGACTACTTACAGCGTTTCTGTCAAGTCATGTGAGCAATGCTGACTTGGCCTGAACTTGCATTGGTAAGGAAGAAAGGGGCATGTGCTTAGGGTCTAACCCTGTTTGTCCTGAACATCCTTTTATGGCCTTATTCTTGGATTTACTGTGTAAAAACTGAAGCCTCAGACTTGGGGCATTCTGTTCAATAGAGGTAGTTTGGGAAAGCAATGAGAGTTTCCATGAGGACGGAGAAAAAGGCAAAACACTGTACTTGTCACAGACCGTGAAATCAATAAACCTTATCCAAATCCCGGCTGGGCAGAATACAGCAGGTTTCCACAAACACACATGTACACAATTTGATGATGACTTAGAAAAATCTTATGTGTCTTTTGAATGAAAATTTCTTAAACTGCCTATTTTTACAAAACTGTTTTGCAAAACAGAGGTTTCTGACGAAGCTGAAAGGATAAATGTATCTCTTGCTTAGCATTTTACAAAACAAAAGAACAAAGACCTGCCCTTCTTCTCCCCTCCCCTTGTGTACTGTTTCTGCCGCAATCCTTGATCAGTGTTTTGTTTCCATTATCAAATGGAATATTTTCAGGCTTAAACAGAAGAGGATAACTCTTGTGTTATGTCTAGCTGTAGATGTAACAGCCATCTGTAAACCTTCAGTAGAACAGCACTTTGTACAAGTAACGAGTGCAAACTATCATTGCAAAATAACTAATCTTGATGTGTTCTTAAATGTGATGATGCTTTTACAAAATAATTAGGGCAACGTGTCCACTTTGTAAAACCACTAGTGTACTCAGTAAAGGAAATTACATGTGTTTTATGATGGTCAAGCCTTACTGCAAGACCTTTTTAAATTTTTATTTGAAGTCTTCCAGGAAAAAAAATATAATTCAAGGTGGTGCTGCAAAAGACTTGCTTGTTTCAAGTACAGTTGTTTCTTTCAGAGTAATTTGTTTTACTCTTCAACATTTATCTCTTTCTACACTTCATTGTGTCAGTCTCTGTGAACTCCTGCATGCCTGTAAATGATGCCCTAGCAAATGGTGAAAATGTTTACTCTATCTTGCAACTTCTGTCTGAAGAACTCTCCTCTCTTAGAACTCTCTAAGATGATTTTACTGTAGGACAATAATATGCTCACCTGTGCATTATAATTTTAATAAGAATTTCTAATAAAAAAAAATCTTACCTGTAACACCACATTGTAGAAATATTTGCATTAACTTAACCAATCACTATTAAGCTGAGTCTTGGTTTAGACAGGGATGTTCATCTACACTACCACGATGAATGCTTTGATTAAAAACTGTTGCATAGGTTAAGAACTTGCTGTACTTTACAGCTTAATTTCACTCATGCCCAGGTTTTTTGTTCTTAAATCAACACTAGGGTTTGGTTTAAGTGATCTCGTGATATTTGTGATCTCGTGTTTTAGTTTCTGATGTAGTACAAAAGAAAGCAATGCTATCCCCTCTCGGCCTTTATTTTTGCAGTAATTTTTTTTTTTTTTTCTGACCCATAGTAGCCTCCTTGTTCTTCTAGCCCTTGTCTACCTCTGCTCCCATTTCTTGAAGACATATGACCAGAATTGTGAAAATCCTGCCAGCTGAGTTTCACCACGGCTTTGCAGAATGACAAGACATCAGGAAGGGCATTTCCAAGATCTAGCTGCTCCTTCAAATTCTTCTGGTTTTACTGATACGCTTCTGTTGTCAAGATGCCTAAACTGTATGACTGCACTGATGATGTATTCCCCTCACAGTTACTGGTGCAGGTTATGATAGCACTTTTATGTCAGAGAATGGGAAAGGAGAGGGAGAAGAAAGTGCTATGGGTAACTAGGACATCTTAAAGTTGACTTGAAAAATGCCTAGATTTTGAAACATGGTTCTTCATTACTGCTTTTGTTTTATGGATAATGTATCTTAATGATTTAGTGTACAATGGACCAGGACTGTTTGCAGCCCTCTCAAATCAGCTGAGCAATAAATGTTTGAAAAAGTTGTTTGGACTTTGCCATGCCTTCAACATGTATCACTAGATTTACAGAGTGCCCAAGTACATGGCAAATGACTGAAAGGTCTGGTGCCATCCTTGCTAATGATGGAATGATGCCAGTAAATGACTGTAAAAGATACAGCCACTCTGCTAGCTGACTGTGCTCTCAGTACTTTTTTTGAAGCTTACAGCCCTGCTGGGGCTTATCATAACCCATGTGCTAGCTGTATAAGACCTTATCTTCTCTAAATAAAATTGATGACAAAACCTATATTGCTTTCAAGGGCAATGAGATCCAGTTTCAAGATACACAAGTTCTGGAACTTTCTTCTTAACTTGAGGCAATTTTGTGAAGCTTGTATTCACCCTGGTAGGAGTGAGGAGGTGATGGTGCTAGTTGCAAATGCTGATTGATCAGGTAATCTTGCAGGACTTGACAACAGTACTGACCAAGTACTCACCAAGTAGAAGCAGCTAAGGAATTGATGTAGCTAAAGTAGAATTCATTACAGTGATCAGCATTTACATCTCTACAGACTACTAAAATGGTCAGCACATGAATGCTTTTAACTGAGCTCCGGAGGAGTGAGAGAAGAATGTTAAGTATAATTAATGCTGGCAATACAGAAGTGCCTAAGATATTTATCCTCACTTCTTCTGTATCCTGTTTCATCTTGCTCATGATGTGTCTAATTTTGATCATCTTTCCAAGCAGGGAATAGCTGGCGCAATTATTTACCTTCTCTATTTCCAAACAATAATGTGGAATTAATTTGACTGTAGACTCACAAATTGCTTACACTGGACTGTGTCCTGAGGCCTCCAGACTCCTAAATATTAGCCACAATTAAATTTTTATGAGTCTTTCAGGTTCAAGCAAGTACAAAGGTGGTTCTTTACATCTCCTCTAAATTACTGATTCGTTGCATGGCCTTCAGATAACAAGCTAAAACCAAGGGTGGAGCATGTATTTTCTAATTCTGCATATAAAAAAGTTTTCCCTCCTTCTTGTTCCCGCTTTGCCCTCAACTGATTGGAGCTATTTCCCTTCAACAAATCGAGATTGTCCTTGAAGGGCATGATTTGTTCTGTCCCATAAGGGATAATTAACAGATTGCCTTTCTAAAGGATCAATTTATGTGGTTAAATTGTAATTAAAAAATGGACACTTAAAAGAATGAAATTAAGTGTTTCTATCTCTGACAGATATGCATTCTCTATCTGTTTTGGTTTTGTTTTTTTAATCAGCTCGAAGGCATGTAGAGTAAGAGAACACAGTGTCAAGAAGAGATCTTTTTGCTGGTAGCACTGCCTTTATTGAGAATATCCTTTGCAGGTTAAAAAAATTTTCTCTTTTACCTGGGTTGTTGGTGTCATGAGGTATGAATTAAAAAAGTTTGATGCTTGGTCCCTATTATAAATTTATCTTTTAAATATTGTTCCCACATGCACAATGCATTTGCAAAACGGTAAAACAAAACCAAAGAGGAAAAACCCTCAAGTGCCCAAACTTAAGTTTCCACTCTGTTCCTTTTGTGATTCAGTCCACTGAAGAAAACTGCCTGTGTTGTTTAACATGAGGAATTGGTGAGTCAAAATAATGGGGGGTGGGGGGAAGCAATGTCATCCACTGCTTGGGAGAAGCTAAGGGAAAACTCCTTTCCACTTATAAGAACACTTAGAATGAAGGTATATTTTGCAAGGTCAGGATGGGGGTTTTTAGGCCCCTGGCCTACTAAAGGTAGGGACCTGTGACAGAATTGTCTCTTTAGCTTTATTTAGGATAGCATTGCAGCCAAATGCAAGTGCTTTTGAAAAACTTCGATCACATTTCTGGAATGTCCCAGAGGTCTGTAAGGTGTACTAAGTACATCAACCCATAGCAAGGATGCTCTTGTATAAAATCCTCTCTGTACATAGAGGTTATGCTGGGATTGGGTAGTGTGAATTTTAAAAAGAACAGCTAACCTGATATAACTTCTATATAGGAAGATTAGGAAATATAGCAAATTAGCAAATAGGAATTCATTGGCTTATCCAAAAAAACCTGTCTCTCTTGCAGAGATATCTTGGAGCTCATTGTTGAACAGTTCCAGCTGGCTTTGGGACAGTTCTGCATTCTTTCTCAGTTCTGAGCACTTAAATAAAACTCAGATGAAGCTTCCTTAGAACTACAGTAAATATCAAGTATTTTCTAGTGTGAAAGTATGTGTGTAGGGTTAAGATGTGAATGCTTTTTACTCCCCCTTCAAGCTCAGTCATGTTTTTTGAAGGTTTTCTTTACAAGTGGATTGATGTAGTTTAGTCAAGAGTATTTTCATTCTGCTAAAGACGGCGTACTTATTTGGTGGTATCTTGTATGCCTGTGTTTAGTCCTGTGATCCTCAGGTGTTCTTACTAGACACTCTGTTCTGCTTTTCTGGTTAAACAGTAAATTTAAAGGAATCTGCAGCTCTAATCCATGGCTTTCTTCCTAGCATGTACTTAATTCATTGGAATCTGGTTTCAAAGTCAATACAAGACAATGTTATTACACTGTTTTATCTAATAAAACTAGCAAGGTTTCTTAAAAATAAAAAAAGCTAGGTACATTGAAGTGTAGGAAAAGTAGTTTCCACAGTATTAAAAAAAAAAAAATAGTGACATAATGGCCTAATTAAATAATTAAGACCTTGGCACATGTAAAATGCTCTCTGAGAGTGCTGTATTCCAAATTAGCAGACACAACTGTTGTCTGGTTCACTGTCCTGTTATATAACAAAACTATGCAAAGTGAAAACCAGACGTGTATTTGCATGCATTCTTTAAATATCAGGCTTAGATGTAGGGACAGCTCTGTATGAAGTGGCATGTGCTGGAGGCTCTATTAGGTAAGGAAAGGCATGCTTAGATGGCCATCCAAGCTGCTGACAGACCAAAGTTAAGCGTAATGAAAGGAAAGCAACAGAGTGTTTTAGTGCTTCTCAATGCGTAAATGAATAACAGAACCATTGAATGAACAGAATGAAACACTGAGAAGTTGCCTGGGTAAATGAAAAATCAACAAGATTAGCTGAACTTTCTCTGCAGAGCAAGTTCAATCTTGTTTTATAATCTTTTGGATAAAATGTGGCATCTACAATGCATTTAACCTATGTATGTATCTTTCTATTTTGTATGCTAAGTTACTGGAAGATCATTTCAATTCACTTTTAGCAAATTTAAATAATTTTTATAATTGCCTTGTTAAAAAAAAAAAAAAACAAAACAACCAACCACTGATGTAATAAAACAGTTAAAGAAATGTTGAGGAGAACTTAAACTACTTCTCTGATGACTGGAAAACTGACAGAGTACCCTTCTATCTGCTGTATTGGTAGAAGTGTGAAACTACCATCTCATTCTGGATTAAATTTTGCTAGTGTTGGAAAGAAAACACTACTGGAGTATGTAACCCCATATTTTGCCTTTTTTTTTTAAGTAGGAATTTTCAAAAATTTGCCCTTTGATAGGAACTGTATTTTAAGACTAAACTGTTGAATGAAAAATGCAAAATATGCTTTTATTTGCAATAACACTTAATCAAACATTTCATAAATGCAATGTGTGACAGCAGGGGAAAAAAATTGTCCCCTGCTATTTGTAGTTGATTTGTGTAGGAATGTAAACACTGGGACTAACACTTGCTTCCCAGGGTTTAATTTTATTTTTGTTGTAGTTCAATTCCTAGATAAGGGGGAGGGAATCCCTTATACCTGTATTGATCTCTCTAGTGTTTTGGGTAATGTTCGTATATACTTCTGGTTAGGTTTGTTATTTACATGACTCAACACCAAGCATGGGGCTTGTATTCTTTTAGAAGTCAACATTATTCCCTCAATGACTGCTTCCTTTTTATTTTTTTTGTTTCCCCCTCAGTTTCAACTTTGGCCTTGTGGTAGGTGGCTACTGGTATAACCTCACTGTGCTATTAGAAACAAGCTGTTTCTGCCTTAGATTTTATGTATGTTAAAATAGCGGGAGGGTGTTCTAGGATTAGTGAGTCTTTGAGAACCTAGCAACTCTTTGTATAGACCAGCTAGGAAGAAATGCCATGTGCAGTGGTTGAATTAACTGGAGATTCACTGCTATGTTCTCAGCTGATCTAAAATCAGACTTGTGCAGTCAACTGATGGCCTCTTTAATAAATGTGGAATTTATTAAATCCTGCCATCCTTCTCTAATGCAGGTGCTGCTGACTCATATCCTGCACCTCTTGCCCCAACCACCTTCCAACTCAATTCTCTGCATAGGTCAGTAAAGGACAGTAAAACTTTCACAGGTTAGCAAGACACAAGGGTGTTGGCTGTTAGACCCAGACAATGTGGTTCACTTGTCTTATTTTTCTTTCTACAAAAAAGGTCGCAAACCATTCCCCACAGAAGCGAAGTGGGAAATCTAGGACTCAGCGAAAAGACTTCTTTTTACATCTGGCATGGTTCTTGTTCTGACAAACATGAATTTCATATTGTGAACACAGATAATGCTCAGAGGGAAATGAAAGGTCAGCTGTCCTAAGTCCTGTTGGTTAGCATAGTCCTGCAGAGACTGTCAAGTGGCAAAGGCAGCCTGAAAGGCTCGTTCTCTTAGCCCTGTGTGCTGGCCCTGGTCATATGCCAGTGTGTTTCAGTCAGCTGGGAACTTGGAGTCCAAGTGAGCAATCAGGATAAGGCTGTCATTACATTAGAGATGGGGATGAAAAAAAGGATGTTAGGAACCTGTAGTGTATGCTTTTCTGGTGACTTTGAGCTGCTGTGGAGGGGTGGGTGGATAGTTACTACCATCCTTCTTCAAGAATTATTGTCTTGAGCCAGTTATGTATTAAATGTGCACGGTGCCAAGCAGCTGGCAGAAATGTGTGTTCAAATGGGGTGCTGCTGTTTCTGTATTCTAGGCTGTGTTTCTTTGTATTCTAATCCTTAAAGGATTTCTTTTTTTTTTCCCTCTCCCAGAAGTGATGAGCTAGGATTTGGCTGTGCACAGACACGTGTATAGCAGGCCTCCTAAAGATGACATTGGAATAGCTGCTCTTTCTGCTGCCTTGATGAAACCATTTAACCTTATGTGTATTCTCTCATCTTTCTGCAGCTCTGCCACGTTGTGCTTCTGTCTACCAAAGTGAGCATCGTGGTATAGCAAGATTTTATTAGCAGTAGTGCAGCTGTCTTTGGACGTGGAAGCTGGGAAGAGAGGTGAAATATTTTAGTCTTAAGAATATATAGGTTAATATGAAGGTTTTGGAGAACTCAGAACATTTTAATAAATCATTACATGTATACACCTCATATATCTAGACATGAAAAGTAACTATGGGGAGAAGTTTTCTTACTCATTGGTAAAATCATTAGTTGCATAGTTGGCTTCTCTTTCCTTTCCTTACCCAAACTCCAAGCTGCCAAGACACTCTTGTGAGGAAAATATTTTCTCTGATGGGCAGTGTCCTCCACTCAGTCAGGACAAATCAGGAGTGCAGGGAGAATGCAGTTGGCTTTAAACGTTTCACTTTTTTCCCTCTTTTAATTTTCCCCCTCCAGTTACTGTAACTCAAAACAATAGATTATGGCATTTGTTATATCAAATATACATTTGTTATGTTAAATATATATTTGCAGCTTAACAACTAGATGCACAACTGTAGATGAGCTATGACAGCTGTCAGCCAGGATTAATATATTCCTAGTTTGACTATGAATCTACTAATTTTTGATCTAGCTATAAAGTCCTTACATATTCAGACTGACTGTGAAATAGCTTCTGCTGCTTTTAACACACAAGCAGATGTCAGTGTAATATGCCAACAGGGCAGGAAATTTCTGGCCATGGCCACTGTGTTGCCTGTCTGCATGATGAGTCTGAGGAAGCTGTGCTGTCAGTCTAGCTGTGATCACCCACAGAGGTTTTCCTTCAAAAGGGATACTGACTGAGAGGGGTTTATTTTCTCTTTGTTTACGTGTAAACCTGAGACAGTATCATCTAGGTCAGCAGAACTTGGTAATGTAGATCTGATCTGGGAGTCTTAACATGTGACTCAATTTTTTATTATTGGAGGGATAAACAGTAACAATTAAATATATTTTGATTGCATTAAAAAAGCTGATTATTATAAATAGCTGACTGTTATTGTAAGTTTATAGCCGGAGCCAGAAAAACCACAGAAACCATGAGGGACAAGTAGAAAAGTGTGTAATTTGTATGATTCTAATTTTTTAATGACTTTAAAGTAACTTAGTGCCTTTTTATCACTTTACAAGAAGCTGTATGGACATTTTTCATAGCTTTTAATACTACGTTGTTTTGCTTTGGATTTGATTAAAATTAACATCTGCTTAATGATGAACAGCAGTATAGAAATTAATCTGACATTATAAATTTAAACCTTATTACCCCTGATAACTTCATAATGATTGTCTAAATTATTGGTACTTTATGCATAGCTACTACACAGTTTTATACAGCTTGATAAACCAGAAAAGATTTTGATGTTGATGTGCAAAGATGAATTAAAGCTTTATTCCTTGTAAGAAGGTCTAAAGTACTTCATAGATTTGTAATTCTGTGTTTTTTCTGGGAATTAAATCCTTAGATCCTTGAGAAAAGAACTTGAGGAAGAAGCAAATTTACTCCATGTTTTTTCAGTCACAAGTGAGGACAAAGCCTAGGAGTCCTGAAAGGTTGCATCAGTCCCTGCTTTAGTAGACTGGAACACCCTCCAGTCCCCCTGTGGGGAAAGGCTGAGGTAGCTGGGACTGTTAAACCAGGGAAAGAAAAGGCTCAGGGAATTTCATCAATGTATATAAATACTTGAAGGGAGGGTGTAAAATATTTTCTTTTCCTAGAAAGAAAACAAAGCTTTGTGCACTTGTTCATGGTTACAGAGGCAGAATTTGATAGAGCTCTATCCCTTCTTCCTTCTGATGACAAAGAAGCCAAAGTAAAACGGCATATTGCACATACCTAGTTATGATAAAGCTCACTTGGAGGCAGTCTCCAGTATGCTGCTCTCTCTTAGTTTTGTACCCTTGCTCTACTTCTGCAGGAACTAAACCTCATTCAGTTGTGAACTGTTTTACCTTGAAGTGGTATTCATCAAATTTCAAACGTAACTATCCCTTCTGCTAATACAAAGACAAGGATGGTGAAGATGGGTAGTCTGACTATTGCAACTGTAAGCCACCAAAGAGATTTGCCGTGGCAAACCTCAACAGACCAGTAGAAAAAGCCAATTTGAATAAATCCATGAGTATGTAGCATCCCATTTTGGGAAAACCTTTGCTGATGTTCTCCATTTTCTGCTGGGGGCAAGTGCAGTAGAATATAGAGTGGTGGGAATGTATCTGTAAAACCTATGTAGGCCAAGGCTTCTCCTTGTTATTTTCAAATTGTGTTTTGAGATCTTTTCAGCCCAATTGTTACTCCTGTAAGGAGGGAATGAAAGTGGCACGTGCCCAGAGTAGCTGGAAGAAACTCTTCTCCTTTGCCCAAGGTAGAGGAGATTGAGCAACCAGTTCTTGTGATATCGGTAACTCTCGAGTGAACCTGGCCATCAGAGGGTTAAAAATGTCACCAAGCCCAGGAATCACAAGGCTGTTGTTGCAGTGCTGGTTTTTGTCTGTGGGGAAGTACCTGCAAATGGAGCAAATTGTCTGCATGATTATGTTAAAAGGCCATCCAGGTTTCTGCTTGTGTTAATGTCATCAGAAGAAGCTTTAGCTTTATGTGTGTGTTAAGTCTCCCTCTACAATTGCAAGTCTGCTTAGTCTCAGCAATAGCTCCAGGAATTCTAGATCTTCCACAAAGGAAAAAGGAAAAGAAACGCAGAACTGGAGTGTTGGGGAGTAAAGAATAAGAGGGGGGCTCATTTCTGTGAGGCAAAAGTCACAGTAGTGAAAATAAACTCCTGCTTTTATAGACATGAGGTGGTATCTAAAGTGACATGTAAATTAACTATTTTCCGCTTTTGAATTTGGGCATACTTGAAAGTTATTTTTAAAATTGCATCTTTCAGGATAATTATTAAGAACACCTGCACCTCATAACCTCTTCTTCCTCTTCCTCCTTGGCCCTTGTTTTCCAGTCCAAAGACTTCAGAGCAATCTTTCTGTGGTTTTAGAAATCCAGCACAGGCAACCTGGGGCATTCTGTATCATAGCATGTGAAAATAAAGGTCTCTCTGACGTGGCCTAACAGATTTACTTAAGCAGAAGAAAAAAAAAACCCAAAACCATATTTGCTGTTCAGTTGTATAATGTCCACTCGCATTGTTTGTTGAAGCCAAAACATTTAATTATTTCAGTATGCGACAGTTATGCTGCTTGGAAAGCAGCTACATACTTCCCACTGCACCATAGCTATCTAAGCATATATTGTGAACATCTTTGTGTGTCTACAGCTGGTATGCACATAGTGCATTCAGGCTTATTGCAGGCAAAAAGAGACTTACTAAAATGTAGATCATAGATAATTGTGTGCTAATAACAGATACCTGTGGGCAAATAGGGATGGGAAGAGAGTGGCAGCTTTGCCTGGAGAGTATCTGTGATTATACATAGAAAAGTGTTTATTTAACTTATCTTTCCCAAAAAATGTTAACTGCCTGAGTGCGATGGGCACTTGCGTGCCATTGAGTTCAGCAGCTTCTTCCCCTTGGGTCTGGGTCTGCTTCACACCTCCAGACCTCAAATCCCATGTACTGGGAAACTGAGGTCATTAGCTCAGACTGAAGGTAGAGTAATGCAGTGGGATAATGGCCTAGTGACAGATACTTCACTGTGCCTCTGATGAGATCAGTTGCTCTGTGAGGAGATAAAACAAAAAGTCCAAGTGTACTTATAGCATGGAAAATGACTGGTTAATGGGTGTTTGATACGTTTAGTGCAGTGTTGCTAGGCAGTGGAAAAAGTAAAGACATTTTTTCAGGGATAACGGATCACATATTGTGTGTATAAGGTAATCTGGATGTCCTTTGGGACTTTAGGAAGCTCATCTGCAGAGCACAGCAGAAATAAATGAAGTTACTCTGAATGGCTTCTACTCAAATGAACTCTTGTGATCCATTGTAGCTGCCTCAGTGCTTTATTTTCTCTCTCTCTCTTTTTTTTTTTTTTTTTTTTTTGTGTGTGTTTTTTTTTTAGAATAGCTGAAAGCTAGCAGCACAGGNCCTTCTCGTAGTGAGGCTACTTCTCATTTCAACTGTACTTCTGTATGACAGATGGCTGCCTTGGTTAGAACTCTTACTATCCTTTTCTGTTCAGAGTCTGCAAACTATGGAAAGACACTGCATGCCGTTTTGCACATGTTTGAGTTTACCAGGAGAAAAATCTAGTTCTGTACCTTCGTTCACTTTCAGTGCTTCTCCTTATATCTTCTCTAATAGCTTGTGTGTTGAAAGTGCACTTTTAATTAAATTGCTTGCATCTTGTGTATGCACAATACATTCATTCTGAGGGCACTTTTATTACAGGAGAAGGGTGGTGATATGTAATAAATCTCAAGAATAATTAAAACCTGTGTTAACTTGTGTATGTTTTCAGTAGCAATTGAACTTTGTGTTGAGTGTCTGCTGGGTCCAAGATCAGATCTTAATCAAGTAGGAAGGAAGGGGCAACAAGGGAAGGAAGAGTTGGTTGTAGGTGCTTCTAAGATCTTACTAGTTTCCTTACCTGTTGTGTTTATTAAAAAAAAAAATTTAAAAATGCCTAGAACTCTATGTATTTACTTCAAGAAATCAAGAGTTCTTGTGCTTAATGCTTACTGAGGGAGAAACACAAAAAGTGGGATAATGTTATCAATCAACTTTTAGAGATACCTTTACCTCTCCTTTATATCGATGCAACCTCAGTTTTGTTCAGACAACCATAGTTTTACACTGAAGGGGGAAAAAGCAGAGCAACTCGAGAAGGCTTTAACTGCAGCATGATATGACAAAGCTTTAAATAACTGGGGATTTCTAGAAGAGGATGTGATAAATTGTTGTCTTTTATTTTTAAAGTAGAAATACATGTCACAATAGTGAAGATGTAATTTTTGGATCTGAAACTTTGACATTATGGGGTTTTTATCAACCAGTTTTCTAGTCTGCTTTTGGAAAGGCAGGAGAGGCTGGGTCTTCCAAGTCCCTTCCTGTAAAAGGTGAAGATGGTTAATAATTCATGAGTACTTGAAGACCTGAAGAGATGTTAATTAAATGACTTGCTGAATCTGTGGAGATGCCAATAACTATACTTGTTTCCCTAAAATACTGTAACTAGGTGCTCTGCATTCATCGTGGCATATTAGATTCAAAGAAGGGATAAGAAAGGGGCCTGATTCGAGGACAATGATTGGAGTTCTGTTGCATGAAATGCTTTGAAAAAGTGTTAATTAGTCGGTCTTTGAAAAGTGCAGTTTTATGTTGGTTTGTGGGTGGTTTGACTTTGCCAGGGACAGCAGGTGAAAGAACGTTAATTACATTATTTTTGCCAAGGTTTCTGTGATGTCCTGCTCATACCTAAGTCAAGCTGAGACATGTAACAGTGTTTTGAAATGGATCATAGTCCTGAAGATGTCCCTAATGCTAAACCGAATTCAAGAGCTGCACTGGAGGTTAAATGCTAGTTCAGTCTGGAGGAGGGTGTTTGGTTTCTGGAAGAGATCCATTTGGCTTAGACTGGTAAATCAAGTAAAAGCTTATCTAATTAACACACTCTCCCCCATTAAATGTCAGAGCACCTACACTGCTTTTTCTTAGGTGAATCAAGCTTTTAATATTTCATAAAGTTATTGTTAGTGACTATACTAGGGAAGCCTTCACAAAAAACTTGAGTGATTATTTTGAAAGTATGAACAAAGAGAGGAAAACCTGAGGGGGCAGATGCATTTATTTTCCAGGCTATGAGGATATTCCAAGAATGACTGGAAATGGTTTTCTTACAGGTTGTGTCAAATGCTGCTGGACAGGGGGTTGCCATCACTGGGAACAATACTTTCAACAACTGGAATTGGCCTAATGCTGTGATCTTTGCTGCTACTGTGATCACTACAATTGGTAACTATTATGTTATTTTCTTCTAACTATAGTTTTCTACATGCTTTAGTGAGTTTGTACTCTTCCATTTATTATAAGTCGAAAGCAGCCCCTGAAAAAAGTCCCCATGGCTGCAGTTGCCTAGAGTATGTGTTCACTTGCTGGTTCATAGATGGGGGGGGGAAGGGGTTTGGCACTCTTTCCATGAGTATACAGAAGAGAAATCTGTGCCTTCCCAGTAAGTGTACAGATTCAATTGATGACATGCCATTCCAGTGCTATTAATGTGTACACTTAAGTTTTCAAATCCTAAAACCTCCAAACAAAAGTGTTACAAATAGTTCCATTAAACTAATACCCAAAGCATGTGCATATGAAGGTTTTGTATAGCTGTCCTGTTATTCATATGCATCCTCTTAAGCTATAGAATATCAGTGCTTTTGACTTGCAGAGCAATCTAGGCTTGTTGTCTGTCCCTTGAAGGCAAAGCAGATCATGTGTTGTCTTCTAAATCCTGCTACTGATCTGTACTTGTAAAACCCCCTGCGTTTAAAGACTTCTTCCTTTGATGTACAGATTTTCAGAGCTCAACATCATCCGCTGTCTGCATTTACAAAAAAAATCTTTCTACATGGTGTTGCTACACCCTGCTAAACTTACAGTGCAAGGAAAAAACAAAGCAAAACAACAACAAAAAATATCCCCAAAAACCAGGAATGCAAAATAACCAAAGAATGCTGGAGGTATACAGAAATGGAATTCTTACTCTTAAACCATATGCAGTATTGTGGATTTCTTTATTATTTGAAACTCACAATACCGAGCTTATATTATAATTTGTGACAAAAAGTTGAAGTCAGGAACACACCTGAATAAGAAAGCTCTGGCAAAAATAGGCTGCTGATTTTGGAGCCTGAGTTTGTAATTCCCATTGGGTTCTGTGACTGGGAAAGAACTAAATACATTTGAAATACGTTGCTGTCACAACTCAACTTGCACTTGCCTTTCCAGGATAAGAGTTTGTGAGTTACCATATCATAAGTTATATGTGTATAAATAGATCCTTCATGTGCAATCTACCTTCAGGATGAATTTTGAGCTTTTATTTCATAAAATTGATTCAGTTAAGTTTAACAGTGCTACTTAAGGTTGGGAAATCATAATAGAAATTTTGAGATGACCTTTGTTTCATATTTGTCTCATCTTGCCAAGAAAGATGCACAAAATCTAGGAAATAATTAAAATGCAAAAGCTCTCCATTTGCATTAATGGAATACACATTTGCTAGAGTAGAATTGGAAGGCATCCAGATTCAGAAGATCAGCTGGAGTAGTCTAAAGCCTCTTAAAGACGTTGAAGTCAGGAGCCCACACAATGTTGTTTTGTGCATAGGTAGAATTGCCTCGAATTCTACACGAGAACAGACTGTGCACAGACTCATCTCTTTCAGGTTACGGAAATGTTTCTCCAAAGACACCCTCTGGGCGCCTTTTCTGCATATTTTATGGGCTCTTTGGAGTTCCTCTCTGCTTGACATGGATCAGTGCTCTGGGGAAGTTCTTTGGAGGACGTGCCAAGAGGCTGGGCCAGTTTCTGACGAAAAGAGGAGTAAGCCTGGTAAGGCCCTTGCTTGTTTACACTCGTGCTGTGTATTTTTGATGCACTGATTAAGCTTACAGTTCTGAATTTACCTGCTAATTTTGGCAGTAAATGAACACTTAAATAAGAATTTTCCCAAATGGTGTTGCACAGAAATAACTGAAAAAGGGGATTGGGTCTGATATCTTACTTCTGCAAGAAATGGCAGCACAATGAGATCTTGCAGAAACCTTTGATACTAAATATGCATCTTGCATCTCCTTTGGAGACTTGTATCTCCTCACATTAGAAACCTGTAGGACAAGTGCAGGTGAGGCTCCATTTCACGGACATTCTGTGTAAGCTCCTCTGGCACAGAAATAAGCTGTCCTGCTTTGCTCCCACCTGCTTCTGTGCTAGCACAAGTACTTCCTGCTGTGCAGTAAACCAACTGGAAAATAATGTTTTGTTCTGAGTTATTGGCTTGGGGGTTCTTTTTTTTTGTTTGTGGGTTTTTGCTAGCTGCTTTGGTAGTAGGTTGTGTGTTTGTGGTTTTGTGTGTGTGTTTTTTGATTGGTTTTGTTTTGTTTTGGTGGTGGTGGGATTTTTACTTTTGTTTTTTTGGTTGGGTGTTGTGTTGTTGTTTGTGGTGGGTTTTATTTTTCCTTCCCCCTCACAAGTGAGTTCTATCTCAGTTCTAACTCTGCACGGAGATGGGAGGCAATGCAGCTCCATAGTGCCTGGAAGAAACTGGAACTGGCTTCGGTCCTGGTTTCAGAAACACAGCAAGAACTTTCTTAGTTTGGCACCTGAGAAGAAAGCGCAGAAAACAGTAGTGAAATGCATGTGTGTGCAGCTATGTTCAGAGGTTGCATGGGTGGCAAAGGGTAGGAGCCATAAATAGGAAAGAAGTATCTTAAACACTTCTGATCCTCTATGCTTGAATAAAAGGAAAATAATTGGTACTGATTGCTTTCTAAGCTAGAGTGCTGTTTGCATCCCATGCTTATCTATAAAATATGAGGAAGTCCTTAAACTTGAAAAGAGTGTGAAAGAAAACTGAGGAAATAATCCTGTTTGAGAAATAGTTGTAAGAATAGTGAATTCTGCATAAAAGAAAATAGTTTTGTGTTTACTTCAGTCACTTTTAGTTGTGGATGATAAACTATTAGCACAAAAATCTGAAATATCTGATACTGTCAGATGATGCTTGATGGGAAGAGAACATTTGGAGATCTTTCTCTGACTTTTTAATTCTTTCTTTACAGAGAAAAGCACAAATTACATGCACAGCTATTTTCATTGTTTGGGGTGTCTTAGTCCATCTGGTTATTCCTCCCTTTGTCTTTATGGTGACGGAAGGATGGGATTACATCGAAGGCCTCTATTTCTCATTCATCACTATCACCACCATAGGATTTGGAGATTTTGTTGCTGGTCAGTAATTGTATTTTATATAATTTCATTACGTGCATGGTGTGGCAATTCTGTTTCCAACCCTTATTATTTAAAGGTGCTCTCTATAAAACACTTTGAATCTTCTATTCAACAATTAAAGCTGGGTATTGATCCAATGGACTGGCTCTTAAGTCTTGGCTTAGATACCAAAGGCCTTTATTGTGTTACGTCTGAAGCAGAGTCTGGAGATCATAACTCTTCAGGTGCTACATGCACCCCCCCACCCACACCACCACCCTCGTCCCTATTTCAGATAAGGAGCTATCCTATCCATCATGAGAGTTAAGCATCATATATGTCCAGTATACTAAGCAGGGTGCATAAGTACTGGGAAATGCTCTCTGTGCAACTGTCTAGAACTAGTCAAGAGAAAATGCTGAGCATACTGGTGTTGCTCTCCTAAATCCCGTCCTTCTCTAAAATCCACTGCTTTGTTCAAGGCTTTGGAGATGGTCCTTGTAAGTGGAATTCTGAATCTTGTTATCTGTGAAGGTTCCTATATCCATACCTCTGTGGCAGGGGGAAGGCTTATAATTTTAAAACAGGAAAAAGAGTTCACTTTTATAACTTACAAGGAAAGGATAAATACTGCCATTCTTTGTTGTAGTCCAGTAGTTTGAATACACCCAGTGAAGCAGTGGAAGACCTGGGATCAATTTTTTTCTTTCAGAAGGATTTCAGATACCCCACTTAGTACCTCTCAGAGCAGTGTTCAAACAACTAGGCTCTGTTAGTGTAGTAGCTTTCAGGACTGTAACTTCAAAGGTTTGTCAGCTGTGAGTCATTTTTCACTAATGTTCTTGTTTTTAATTATTTGTAGGTGTAAATCCAGATGCAAACTATCATGCCCTTTACAGATATTTTGTGGAGTTATGGATCTATCTGGGACTAGCTTGGCTTTCACTCTTTGTTAACTGGAAGGTCAGTATGTTTGTGGAAGTCCACAAAGCAATCAAAAAAAGAAGGAAAAAAAGAAAAGAGTCCTTTGACAACCATCCTCGGTCTAAAAAACCCCTTCAAATGGGTACCTCAAAGGATGTCAACATTTTCAGCTTCCTTTCAAAGAAGGAAGAGACCTACAATGATCTTATCAAGCAAATTGGGAAGAAGGCCCTGAAGACAAACAATGACAAAGTAGAAAATGTCAAACAAAGTATGCAGAGTGCCAGTATAGGTGCCCAGGTGATTTACACAAAGACAGAGACATTTGAGTATGCTGAGGCTTCCCTGGACATACAAAATGGTCATGTACTGAGACCCCTTCATGATAAACATAATGGAGACAGCCCTCTAGAAGGAACCATGTTTGTAAATCAGCTAGACAGGATTAGTGAAGAAGAAGGCGAAGTGTGGGATTCCAGAGACTATCGACCCTTAATATTTGAGAATGCCAATATAACATTTGTAAATGAAGATGATGATGAAGAGGAAGATATCTCAGACGATGAGGAAACATCAAAATCTTCCATGGATGATAATCTTGCAGAGGAATCTGAAACTGCAAAAAAACTGGTGAAATTCCCATCCTCTGATGAATCAACTTTTACCAATAACGAGCTAGAACTTTCTGTGCCTTATGAACAACTGATGAATGAATATAACACAGTAAGCAATGTGAAGGCTGCAACGTGAAGTATGTTTGACAATGGTTTTCTGAAATTGGTCAGTGCATAATGAACAAATTAACAGAGCAAGGAGACAAGCATGTTTTTGCAGCTTATCCTGACTCTGAAAACAAAAACAAGTCCCATAATAGTAAACTCCAGTGTCCTTTTCCCATCTTAAGTTGGTTTCTGAGCTTTGCTTATCTGAAAAACTTTTAAAATAACAGTTAAATTTGGAGTCCAGCTCCTTCATGGCATTTTAAGGCTCTTGAACAAAATAGTAAAGACTAGTTAATACACTGGATTTGCTCTGCATTTTATGCATTTCATTGAGGAATTAGTTAGGGAGTGTAACTATACTGTTGCAAAGAGACTGTTTTGAGCATCAAATCAGTTCGGTTACTCCATTAGACTTTCACCTCTGAAAATGTGGATTTGAATCCTGCTTTGATCACACATGAAAGCAAGGTGTTTGTCTTTTTTTTTTTGTTTTTTTTTTTTTTTTTAAGTTGACCATTGTGAAGTTGTTGCCACCAAAAAATGGTGCAACTGCTGGTTGTACTTATTAAGAAACTTCAGATGGACAGGACACACAGCTATGAGCTGAGGTGCACTGGCAAACTGAGGAGGAAGGTTCTGAAACATCTGTCTAGAATACATTAGTGCTTGTCAAATTATAACGAATTGTAATTTCATGAATAGAACATTAAAATGAAAAATTCCAATGGAATGGATTGAGAAGGAGCCCTCTAACTAGAAAGAATCATCTGGGATGAAGCTCACCAACTGGGCTGTTAAACTGCACTTCAGCCCCAGAACTGTTGACTGGAAGACCTATTGATCAAAGCATGTATGAGCACCAGCAGGATGCAATGAACTTTTTTAATGTTGAAAGTGTCCTTCCACTGTCCATTTCCTAGAGGAAATACTTGAATGAACTTTATACAGTATCTATGTACAGGTGAATTTGTATTGACGCTGTTCTTCTGAGGAAATAATCACCTTGGGAGGCATAGACATTCTCCAAATGCCTGTCAGAGGGGACCTGTAGCACTGCTGCTGATCTGGGCAGTGTGTTAGTCAGTATTGTTTGATGTTCCTCCCTGCCTTGGTACTTCAGACTCGAGAGATGATTTTTGAAACAGTTGATTACACTTTGCTCGTTTGTTTTGTTTTAAAGTTTGACTTGCGTGCATATACAATGGTTATTCTACCCCACTTTCAAGAGGGCTGGGCAATGCCAAATCTTGGGCTAGATGTAATCAAGCAACTTTAGGCTAGAAGGCATTTTTAAAAACGAACTTTGACTCTAAACTCCTGAAAGTGCTACCTCTTAGCTTGGAGATGGGCTTATCATGGAGTAGGAAGTATGTATCATCTTAATATTTATATCCAAATTATTTTTGGCTACAAAAAAAATTATACCATGACTTTATTTTTCTCTTTTTCCATATCTGTTTTAACCTGGACAACTCTTTCAAATGAGGTTCTTGATTACATCTTGGCAAAAGGTAACTGACTTGAGTTATATCCAATATACTTGGAACAGAAAATAGTCAAGACCTTTGAACCTTCACATGTCAAGTTCTGTTTTGCAGCATTTTGTCATTCCAGTATGTCCCAAAGTTCAGTGAAGTTAAAAGTTGTCTCATTCTCGGTTTCAGTTTAATGTTGGCAAGCTAACTAGCTTTGTAAGAAGAGCTTATGGAATCTTGCAATGCTTATCTTGAATTCCTAGCTATTTCTAATAACTGCAGATATTGGCTGCAGCTTCAGTTGCTGGCCTCCACAGAAGGAGGAGGACATATGGGAAAGTGTCACTCTGGTTGGATAGCCTATCGATGGGAATTTTTGAAGTTAACTACTGTGAAATAAGAGGCTGGCTTTACTAGTTGTTTGTTTTGTTTTGTTTTGTTTTTCTTCAGAATTTTCCATGTGTATGACTTTCTGTTTGGAAAAAAGGTTAACAGAAGGCTAGGGCCACCTCTATTACACTGGCAAAAATGTGGAATAACATCATTTGATTTGGTAATCAATAGGTATTTTATGATAATATCACTGAAGAGAGATTCTAAGCTGAAATCAAATTTTATTATATGATTGCTATTTGGAGCAGGGGTGGCTGGATAAATTTGACTTGTACCTTACAGGAAAGACGTAGAGGCCCCATCGAGAAGATTCTAATTTACTTCTATAATACCCCCATCATTTTTAAAATTACTCCAAGCCCTTCAAGTATTTCTATATATATGAAGGGTTGCGGTTGATAACTGTACCTTGTGACTGTAAGGAATGGTAGGCAAGAGTACATGCATAGTACACAGGATGCTCGTGTAGAAAGTCTAGGATTTTGTTAGGGTTTTTTGGTTTGTTTTCTTTTGATTAAAAAAGTGCAGGTTAACTTAAGAAAATGAGAAAGCACTCCATATAGCTTTTGTTGTCCTCCAACTTGTCTTCCATTCTTGATGCAAAGATCAAAGTTTTTTAGTGACAGAAAGCTACAGGACAGTGTGGTTAGAAAAGGCTTGCTGAAAGTGCATGAAATGGGAAAGCATAGTCCAATCTTCAAAAAAAAAAAATAAAATTCAAAAATTCCTCTTTAATACAGAGATAATACAACCCAGACACTTGGCTGGGCTGCTTTGATTGGGAGGGGATGTTGCACACTGGAACCCAGACTCTGTTCTCCATAGCAAAGTGCACTTGTAAGCCAGAGCAAAGAATGGATGGGATCTGTTTCACATTACCAAGTTAGATGTGGCTCTCTGGCCTTTCCCAGTGCAGTCAGTGTAGACTAAGTCAGCATGATGACTATCATGGGATTTGAAGTTATAGTTTAAATTTATTAAAACAAAGTACAATATTCCCACTTTTTTGGGAAACATGATCACACCTCACAAAACTGTTCTCGAGACATCTCACCATGTGCCTTAATGTAATCCTAACACTGGGAAAAAATTCCTCTTTACACAGAGGCCAACACAATTGGTCTCATTAAGCCCTACTTGTTTTCAGTGTTTTGGAGGGGCTTAGTTGGCAATAGCTTTAAAACTGGCTCTCTCCAAAAAGTCGAACTATTTCCCAGGGTTCTTAAAATTATGGTGCCATCCTGGAACTGCCGAAGTGCTAAGTAAGACAGCTTTTTGCCTGCCTGTCTTCCATGTCTTAAGAACAGCAGCTGTCTGGTGGATCAAAATTAATGTTTTTCTGCCTTCAGATTTATGTGTAGTGAATTAGGTGTCCAGGCTGGATTTTGAGCTGTTCAGCTGCAAAAGTGCCTCTTGAGTGAATTCCCCACTGCTACTTAGTAAGGTCTTGTTATTTTAATTATCTAGTCAATCTGCAAACATTTCTTTGGTTACCATGTAAGACTTCATTTGGCTGATAATGTTAACAGCAATCTTACTGCTATGGAAGTGGTTGGCTAAGTGAGATAGATCTCCTTCTGGAAAGAGGAAAGGAGATTTATTTTTTTTTTTTAAGGGGTGGGGAAGAAAAGCTTAAAAGCACATATAATGAAGGGATTAAATAGAAGTGGAAGCTCTTCTTTCTCACTGTTGTCTACAAGTAGCTTGTATTTTCAGTCATATCATGTGAAGTATGGGTCCACTTCTACACTATAAATTTACTAACTTTGCCAAGATGAGCCAGGACTTAATTTATTTTCTTAAATAGATTTTTTAAATCCTGAAATATAACAACAAATGTATTCACAAAAGCAGTTTTAAGTACTATAGACTATGTGACCCCATCCTTCATGACATTATTGTGACACTTATTAGTTTAATCTTGTGCTATTGAAGCCTGTTTTCACCAGAAGAGCATGACTTTCCAGATACCTATCTTGCAGCAGGAAGTCTTAACACATCTGATACACTGGTACGAAGTCACTGAGGAAATACAAAAAGTGGTGTATTTAAATTTTTCTGAACTAATGATTTGTGAATCCATTGCTGGCAATGGATGTTTCAAAAATGCAGAAATAAAAGCATAGACTGATAACAGTTTATCAGTTAAACAGTTGTATATGTTGAGAATTTTTTTTTTCTCTCCAGTTGATCTGGGAAGGTAGTTATAGAGACAGACAAGCATCACTGATGAGGAGAGCAAAAAGCAATACACAAGTCTGTTGACTTAAACAAAAATAAAACAAACTGTCACAGGCTTTTTTTTTTTTTTTTTTGTACCTCATGGGATACATTCCATTTGTGATGGATTTATTTAAAAAAAAAAAAATCTTTCATATGGCTTATGAAGTTTGTACAGTTTTGTCTCTTATCACTCCATAATATACCCATCTGTCCTTTGTTGCTGATTTGTCACTGGAATCACACTGTATGTAAATATTTGCTAAGTCTTTGTAAAATGTAATTTATTTTAATATTTTGCAATAAAAATTTTACAATTTATCCTTTCTGTCATGAGGAGAATGGCAATTGGGAAATGAGATTTCTTTTTTCAGCTCCCTACACTTGTAATGCACCTCAGAGATAAGACTGGTCCTGGTCCAAAGAGCCTGAAGGTAAGGAGCCAAAAAAGCAAGTTGTTTTAGGCAAGCAGATGCCTATACTTGTGTTGAGTATTGATAACTTCAGTTTAATGGCATCTGGTCTTCACTTAGATACAGCATAGCAAAGTGTTATTCAGTGAGGACTTTGGACAGCTGTCAAAAGACAAATGTTGATTCTAGGGGCTGTGTTTTTTCAGGAGACTCTTTTTAAAGAAGATGCACTGAGATAGGAAGTGTTAGAATTGATGAGTATGACCAATCCCTGTGCTTTCCTCCAGCCCCACAACATAGTGGAGGAGGCAATGGTGCCCAACAGGTGACTGATGCCAACAACAGCGAACAAAAAGGGAAGGGAGGTCCCCTCATGGAGCTGAGGGCAGGACAAGTTCAAGTCTGGTAAGCGCCTGGTAACATTTCTATTGGCTCCTAGCAGGCTGGAGCCCACAGACTATTGTTCACTTTCTGTCCTTGGTATTTTAGTAGTCTGTTAGTAATTTCTATAGGGGTTAGGGTAGTGAGAAGTAGGAAAACAGGATAAACCTGTATCTGTTAAGTGCCTGTTCTTATAGTCCATGCCTGGCTGCAGGTTCCACTGAACACAATAGCTTACTAGATAAAATCTGCAGACCAGCTGACACTTAAACTGAAATCTTTCCTCTGAAAGCTTATCATAGGTCTTTACAATGTGTGCAGCAACATGATACCAGCAGCCTGTAGTTCACAGAAATGAAGCATTCAAACCTGTCGCTCTGGGAGATGAAGATGGGGCAGAGCAGGTACATAGTTGCTGTTCAGGACCATTTTATACAGGCAAATGCCACTTCGCTCCCTTCAGGGCAATTTCCTGTAGCTGGACTTAAGCCCTGAAGAACCCATAAACTATCTCAACTATTACACAAGGACCAGGAGGAGCTCAGGAAGGTCTGTTGTAATATAGTTTGAGCAGGAAGAGTGTTCTTTTTAAATTCATTGCTTGTACCTTGTGCTTTTCAAGCAAGCTTTGTGTTATTTTTTTGCTGGTTTTTTTTTTTTTTTAAAGCCTCTTATATTCCTGTAGTAAAATAAATAACACCTTACTATCTAGAAATAAAAGGTTGAGCTGAGTGCAGCACCCATTAGATTTTGGCTTCTATTTGTTCATGAAAGCCCTCAGAGAACTCCTCTGACCTGAATGCAGACTGGGCCTCTTCCACGCTCCCTGCATGGCTTCACAACATGATTGTGAGCTGTGGCTTTCTTTCAACTCTATGCTTGAGGAACAAGGGGGAGCAATATGTGGGTGGAACCAAACGTATCCCTACCAGGGGCCATGCATCTTGCTGAGAATGAACCCATGGTGTTGCCTTTCACTGGCAAGCCCTCAGCAGTCTGCTCAAATGTGTTTGTCACCTACAGTTTTGTGCAACCTGGGATCCTTGAAGGGCTCTCTTGCTTGTCACTGATGTTGGCATATACCTTCCGTGATGCAGCTAATGTGACTCTTGCTGAATCATGGCACGTGGGCAAAGTCTCAAGGAAAAAGGGTGCACTACTGACCTTTACTGCCTTGACTTTCATCCCGGCTCCCATAAAATGCAGGCTTGTAAGGGATGTTTTTTTTGGGGGGGTTGCTATATTGTGGATAGATGTCCAAAGAGGTGTTTTGTGTCTTGGGATGAAAACAAATTCAAGCAGTGTTATTTTGGACTACACAACCACCCTAGCACAGGGAGTGCTACTGTGGCTGATAGGAGCACAGAGGGCTGACACAAAACACCCACAAATGTTCAGCTCACTGACCAAGGTAATCTGCTGCTTCACATCAGAAGGGCTTATCTGGAAAGGAAAAGTTGAGGTGGACTGGGATGCTGGAGGTATGGTACTGCACAGAGGCTCCCTGAAAGGCAGGTAACATGTTCTGTTTAGGAGGGCTTCCTCTGACAGCCAAGTTTCCAAGTACAGCCCATAGACAGAACTCCTGTTTAAAAAAAAAAGTGTGTATATATATGTATATGAGAAATATACTGATAAATATATACTTGAATTGTGTATATATGAGAATTATTCTGATGGAACTATTTTAATAATCACTTCAGATTTTACAAGTTGGACTGAAACAACTGGCAAAAATTTTAGTTTTCTCTTTTTTTTTTTCAGTGCAGTGCCAGATGTTGCCTCCTATTGTTGCTCCTTTCTGCTCATAGGAAAGAGCAGAATGGTGACAACTCTTCATGTTTTGGTGGTTATGTTGTTTTTTACATGGAAGAAGTTATGGAAAATACGATGTGTCCCTTCTTTTCCTAGGGTAGGTCTGTGAATTATAGAGAAAGTAGAGCAAAAAACTTGAAAATATGAATTCTGAATTTGGGGTGAGGAGGCTAAAGCACAAAGTATCTGAAGTAAAAGTTAACTTTTTACCCATAGGCATGCTTTGAAATTTCATATGCCAACCTTTAATGAAATTCTTTTGGATGCTTTTCCTAAATATGCCAAACAAATGTACTTGTGTTTTTAAATTAGACCAATGCATTATTTATTTGGGAAAAAGTCAAGTATTTTTGACAGACTTTGAATCTTATATGAATATAAAAATAGTGTATGGCAGCACAATCCTCCTTTTAATTTTAAGGAGAATGAATACACTCTGTATAAATGATGATGGTCTTACAATTTTGGGCACTTGTAGATCTTATTTTTCTTTATGTAGTTAAGTTTCTTGGTGTAGAGCGAAGTATCATAATTCCTAATGCTGCTAAAATCAGAGACAATAATCCTCTTGTGTGATTATTTGTGGATTGGGCCCTACCCCAAGTGATCAAAGTAAGCTGGGTACAGAGGAGCACTTGTTCCTACATACTCCTATTTGCTGAGCAGAACAGCAAAATATGTGCTTGCAAATGTGAAAGAAATCCATGTTGAAATAAAGTCACAAGCTTCTGAGGCTAAAGGATAAGATTTTGTTCATAAAGCTGCGTTGTTCTTCTCTTGCAGCCTTCGTATTTGCTGCTTATTGTACGTTGGCAGCAAAAAGTATGGGAACAAATCAAGATTTGAGATATAGACATCCTCTTGATACTTTCTATTCCTCTCAGCCTAGGACTTTTGCCAACTCCATCTCTGGCACAGCTAGAAAGGAAGAAAAAAATACTAAGCTAATTGATCTGCTTTTAAATTGCTGATTAGAATAGGAAATGAACATGAGCAGGACTAAGCAAAATGCCTTGGGCATTTGAGGGGGATGCTGCCCTATTTGTCTAGTTTTGTGACTGTCATTTTTAATAAATTATAGAAAGTTGTTGGCTAAACTCCAGGTGAGAGAGGCTTGCAAGGGAGAAGATTTTTTCTTTTTTTCCCCTTATGCTGCATTTTTTCAGAAAGTGAATTTCTTGAAATGAATCTAAAATATCAGACTAGGCTCAGAGGCAATAAGGATCAGATGAAGGCAAGAAAGTGAATACATCTTTTTAAACCTTAACCTTCAAGTTCTTTCTAGTTCTGTCGTACAAGTTCTCTATCCTTGTTCTGACAACACTGAGGAGCTGGTGGGCAATGTAAAGCTCATGGGCTGCCTTGGCTGCAGTGACCATGAGATGGTGGATTTTAAGTTAAGGGCAGCAAAGAAAGGGGTGCTCAGCAAGCCTGAAACCCTCAACTTCAGGAGAGCCAACTTTGGCCTCTTCAGGAAGCACCTTGGTGGTATACCATAGGACAAAGCCCTGGAGAGACTGGGAGCCTAGGAAAGCTGGTCGACTTTCAAGGATCATCTCCTCCAAGCTCAAAGGCACTGCACTCCTAAAAAGAAGAAATCAGGAAAAGACGCCAGGAGGCCTGTATGGATGGACAAGGAACTCCTGGCCAATATCAAACACAAAAGGGGAATCTACAGAGGGTGGAAGCGAGGACAGGTAGCATGGGATGAATACAAGGAGGTTGTTTGTGAAACTAGAAACCAGCTTAGAAAAGCTAAAGCCCTGATGGAGTCAAACTTTGCCAGGGACATTAAAAATAACAGATAATAATTCTACAGATGTCAGAGAAAAAAGAAAAATGAGAGAATGTGGTACCTTTCTGGAGGGATGCAGGTGACCTGGCTACAGAGGATATGGAGAAGGCTGGAATACTCAATGACTTTTTTTGCTTCAGTCTTCACTGGTAACCACTTGATCCATGCCACCCAAGTCAAGGAGGGCATTGGCTGGGTCTGGGACTGCGAAGAATCACCCAGGATAGGAGCAGATTGGGTCTGGAAATGCCTAGAGAAACTGAAGGTGCACAAGTTCATGGGACCTGATGAGATACATCCATGGGTCCTGAAGGAACTGGTGGATGAAGTTGCTAGGCCGCTAGCCATCGTATTTGAGAAGTCGTGTCAGTCTGGCAAAGTTGTCACAGATTGGAAAAGGGGAAACAACCCCCATTTTTAAAAAGGGAAGCAAAGAAAACCTGGAGAACTACACACCAGTCAGCCTCACCTCTGTGCCAGGTAAAATCATGGAGCAGATCCTCCTGGTATCTGTACTAAGACACATGAAAAATAATGAGGTGAACAGTGACAGTCAACATGGCTTCACTAAGTGCAAATTGTACCTGACTAATCTGGTGGCCTTTTAAGACAGAGTTACAACTCTGGTTGATATGGGAAGAACAACTGACAGTCTAACTGGATTTATANCTCCTAAAAAGAAGAAATCAGGAAAAGACGCCAGGAGGCCTGTATGGATGGACAAGGAACTCCTGGCCAATATCAAACACAAAAGGGGAATCTACAGAGGGTGGAAGCGAGGACAGGTAGCATGGGATGAATACAAGGAGGTTGTTTGTGAAACTAGAAACCAGCTTAGAAAAGCTAAAGCCCTGATGGAGTCAAACTTTGCCAGGGACATTAAAAATAACAGATAATAATTCTACAGATGTCAGAGAAAAAAGAAAAATGAGAGAATGTGGTACCTTTCTGGAGGGATGCAGGTGACCTGGCTACAGAGGATATGGAGAAGGCTGGAATACTCAATGACTTTTTTTGCTTCAGTCTTCACTGGTAACCACTTGATCCATGCCACCCAAGTCAAGGAGGGCATTGGCTGGGTCTGGGACTGTGAAGAATCACCCAGGATAGGAGCAGATTGGGTCTGGAAATGCCTAGAGAAACTGAAGGTGCACAAGTTCATGGGACCTGATGAGATACATCCATGGGTCCTGAAGGAACTGGTGGATGAAGTTGCTAGGCCGCTAGCCATCGTATTTGAGAAGTCGTGGCAGTCTGGCAAAGTTGTCACAGATTGGAAAAGGGGAAACAACCCCCATTTTTAAAAAGGGAAGCAAAGAAAACCTGGAGAACTACACACCAGTCAGCCTCACCTCTGTGCCAGGTAAAATCATGGAGCAGATCCTCCTGGTATCTGTACTAAGACACATGAAAAATAATGAGGTGAACAGTGACAGTCAACATGGCTTCACTAAGTGCAAATTGTACCTGACTAATCTGGTGGCCTTTTAAGACAGAGTTACAACTCTGGTTGATATGGGAAGAACAACTGACAGTCTAACTGGATTTATACAAAGCATTTGGACACTGTCCCACATTATATCCTTGACTCTTTAGAGGGAGAGACATGGACTTGATGGGCGAACTACGCAGTGAAATGGAACTGGCTAGAAAGTTGCAGTCAGAGTGGTGATGCAATGGCTTGATGTCCAGGTGGAGACCAGTAACAAGCGGAGTTCTTCAGGGATCTGTTCTGTGTCCAGTGCTGTTCAACACCTTTGTCAGAAACATGGACAAAGGCATTGAGTGCACCCTCAGCAAGATTGCCAACAACATCTAATTGTGTGGTGCAGTGGACTCACTTAAGGGAAGGGATGCCATCCAGAGGGACCTTGATGGGCTTGAGAAATGGGCCAGTGCAAACCACATGAGGTTCAACAAGTCAAAATGCAAGGTCCTGCATCTGGTCTGGGCCAATCCCAGGCACAAGTACAGGCTGGGTACAGAGTGGGTTGAGAGTAGCCATAAAGGTGCTTTTTGGGGGGTGTTGTTTGACAAGAAGCTGAACATGAGCTGGCAGTGCACTCATGTGGTTCAGAAGGCAACTGTATCCTAGGATACATTAAGTGTGGCCAGAAGATCAAGAGAGGTGATTCTCAACCTTTACTGTGCTCATGTGAGACCTCGCCTCAAATACTGTGTCCATTTCTGGTTTCCCCACAGTGAGAGGGACATAGATCTGTTGGAGTCCAGAGGAGGGCCACAGAGATGATCCAGGGGCTGGGGCACCTCTGCTACAGGATAGGCAGAAGGAGCTGGGATTATTCAGACTGGAGAAAAGAAGACTCCAGGGGGACTTTATAACTTCCTTCCAATACCTGAAGGGATCCTCCAGGAAGGCTGGAGAGGGAAGGACTCTTCACAAGAGGGTCCAGCGACAGGACAAGGGGAAATGGTTTTAAACTGAGGGAAAATAGGTTTAGATTGGATTGCCCAGAGGGGTTGTGGATGCCCCTTCCCTGGAGGTGTTCAAGGCCAGGTTGGATGAGGCCTTGAGAAACTTAGTTCTGTTGAGAAGCATCCCTGTCCCTGGTGGAGAGGTTGGATTACATGATCTCCTTAGGTCCCTTCCAGCCTAAGCTGTTCTGTGATCCTTCACAGCTGTTTGAATTGCGGAGAGAGCCTGGCATTTAGTCCCTACTTTGATAAATCCAGTATGTCACTCAAGCAAAGTTGAGGAGCTGTGGTGTTGAATTAAATAACACTTTGGTTTTTATCAAGTACAGGAAGAAATCAGAGACCAAAACTATAGTAACTGAGGAATCTGTTAGCTCTAATACACTAGGAAATAAGTTTTCTGAAGATGTTGACTGGCCAAGCGATACTGACTTTTCTGAGGGAGTTGAATTCTATGATGTTTATCAGTAACTGAAAAGTATAAGTTTATGGGGTCATAATAGCTGAAAGCTGCAAAATCTTCAGGAAAGAAGTGGCAGCCAGGTAAAATATGTAGGCTTGAGACAGACATTTTTTTTCAGAAAATGAAATAAAAATAAAAAACAAGGTGGAAATGGATTGAAGTTCTAACTGGCTTTTATTTAAAAGTTTCTGACCCCATATATTACTTTGCCTTCAAATGCAATGTGGTTTTGGAAATGCTTAGGATAAACTTAGCTTCCTCTGGCACAGAGAAGGAGGAAAAGGCTTTGGGGTTATCACAGTTTATTTACTGTAAAAGGACTATTCTTTAAAACAACAACAAGAAGCCTCAAGATGGTGAGAGCAGTGACTGGTTTCAAACACTATTCCCCTCAGACCAGTGCAGTAGTGACCCAACTTATTTTTCATGGAACTGTACCACTTCTGTCTGTTTCTTTTGGCTCCTACCGATTTTTCTCCTTGCTTATAGGCCTTAATTTTTCCTTTCCTCTTCTGCACTGCATCTGTCCTGTTACAATTCCTGTGGCCCACTAGAAACGTCACCACTGCCTGGAAGGAAAGACACAGTGACCACTTGGCATTTCAGGCTGACAGCCAGAAGATAGATTTGGCACCTCTTGCTCCAAGAGTGCCAGCCTGAACTGCTTCAGCTCAACGAGACAGATGCTGAACAACCAACGCAGCAAGTAGAGTCACCATGGCTTCCTTCAGTGAAAAAGTTCAAGGTTTTGCACATTTCCAACCACATTATTTATATCTGCTGTGGATTTATATTTGCAGGGATGTGGTATGATAAGGGCAAGGGGGTAGAGCATTGCTATGGGGCCATGAAGTGGACTAGGCAAGTGTAGATAAATTTTTGCAGACTTATTAGTGAGGCTAGGCCTCAGAAGAGTTTTTGAAAGAGGCTGCACTTATGGTGAGTTGTAGTTGCACCCTTTCCAGCTCCATGTTTTTCCTCCTCCTTTCAGTTTTTATTTGTCACCTCTCCTGAACTCCTCAATCCCACTTTCTGACCACAGTTGTCTCTACCCCTCTTGTCCCTGAAATTAGAGGCTAAAGCTTAGCTCTTCTAGTCTAGAAGTCTCCAGAAGGTTTTAAAAGCCTTTGAAATTCTTTAGATTGTTGCTTCACGCTGCTTGACATGACTATATTTGTCATATAGACGTGACCCAAAACTATGTTCCGGTTTTACCAAGTGAGCAGCAAAGTTATCACCTGTTTAAATAAACCTTTGGCTCCTAATCAACAGTTCAACAGAAGAAAAGAAATTGAATCAAACAAAATATGTTTGATTATTTACTAAAGACATAAGGGCCTGGAGACTGAAAACAAAGAGTGGGACTGAGAGCCAGATGGCAAACAATATAACCTAGACAGCCTACATGTTGAGTCTTTAGGCTACAGAAAACTCCCACAATGGAGATTTTTTTTTAAGCACTAGAGAAATCCATATGTGCTACTTTTCCTGTTAGTTATTCCCAATAAACACCAAAGCTGTGACTTTAAAAATATCATAGATCAATATCAGGAGCTGTTTGTGAATTTCATAATATTTAAATGTAAGTGGCCCTGTAACACCAGTGAGAGTGGGAACAGGGTCTCCCACCACATCTGTGCAGAAGTCCCCATTGAGGGATGTGCTATCTTTGTTATCAAGGAGTCTACATAAAGCCAGTAATGCACAAGAGCACAAGCTCATAGCATGGATATATCTGGTACTATGTACCATAGTTGAATTCTACTGTAATATGGTGCCAGGAAGCCTAAAGGCAACATTTTAGACAGGGACAATCAGTTGATTACAGACCACAGCAGGTGCTGCTGGCCCCAGGGAGAGTTATCTGTGGCATTCACATAGTTTTCATACTTCTTGGCTGGCTAGTCACCAGCTGAGACAGAGGACTCTTCTTCAAGTACCAGGCATAGCTAGCACCATTGAAATCATTGTATTTGTACACAAAAATGTAACCCAGAGAACAAGGATCAGGGCTAGATAGGGACAGTTATCATCTAGAGTTTTGGGAAGGAGGAGGACAGTGCAGTGACCCTCACTCCAGAACAGCTTCACATAGCAAGTACTCTACACAAGGGAGAATAAGAAGCCTTGTTAACTATGGATGAAGAACTATACCATAACCATGTCCTGCTAAGTAGATCTTTGCTTTGACTTATGTTTAGGCCTGGATGATATTTGAAATA
Organism: Chloroceryle aenea; assembly: GCA_013399075.1. NCBI lineage: Eukaryota > Metazoa > Chordata > Aves > Coraciiformes > Cerylidae > Chloroceryle > Chloroceryle aenea. The sequence continues at coordinate 63,707 of VWZY01008002.1, forward strand.
GGAAGGATAAGAATATAAGTCTGGGTGAATGCAACAGCTTTAGGACACTTTCTCTTGTTCTCTTGCTAGAGCTGTAGGCCCTCTTTCCAAGTATACCTGTGCGCGAGGAGTCTGGAATGTGGCTTGTTCCCATAAGAGGAGTCTGCAAAAGAGCAGGGCAGAGCATGTGCTGCCATATGCCACCTGCTAGGAAAGGAGTTTGGGGAAGCAAGGATTAGCATCTACTCAGGAGCAAAACAGTAAAGAGAGGTGTTTATTTTCTTCTCTGTATCAGCATAGCAGTCTTCAAGGGCTGAAAGGAGCTAAAACTATATCTTCATACAGAAGTTCTCTATTATGTGAAATTTAAACAAAACCAAATGTGCATAAGAATTGTACAACCTTCTCTTGTGGAGGTCAGTTGCCAATTAGTGCAGAGAGAACCTTTTTTTGTGTTGCTCCAAACTATGAGATGTCTCATGTCTTGCTGCTGTTTCTTCACCCATCTTCTCCCAGGGGAAGCAGTAGTACCGTGTCCCTCAGGATCATACCAGAACCTAGCTAAGTCTTCTTCACAGAATCCCTAATGCAAAGTTAGTTTTCCCTCAGATGCTCAATGCTATTTATAGTCTTGGAAGGCTAAAGAGTGTGAAAAGAAACATTTCCTCCCTAACTTACGATGCTTTGCAATAAGTAAACCTGTGCAACTCTGTGCTGATAATGAGTAGCCAGCTGGTTGTAGCTTTGGTGAGATCTACTGGTGGTGTTTCTGCCACATCCCTTGGCAGATTTTTTATTTTTTTTTAGGTAGCTTATTTTTTCTTATGTGTTATATGCAACTCTCTGAAGTTTAATTTCATGATCATTTTCTGTTCTTATTTGCAAGTATAAATAATTAGTTCCTGTTCTCATGTTAATTTTAATTTTGTGGCTACCCTGGGTGCAGAGCTCTCTGGACAGCAAAACAGGAAGAAACTAAAAACAGGATTCATGTGAAAAAAAAACCAAACCCCACAACAAAATACAACACGCATCACGATAGAACCCATTGTGAAAAAAAACCAAACCCCACAACAAAATACAACACGCATCACGATAGAACCCATATTGAGAAATTCTTAAAATGCTATCTTCCTATCTCAATAATGTAATCCCAAACACTTTAAAGATAATTAAAAAAAAAATATCCAGAATAACATCAGAATTACTACTGTATAAAAGGCTCTGGGAGGTATAAAATTTCTCCCACCAAACGAGTATCTTCCCAAAGCATGAGTGTTATTCTGGGACAGATAAGCAAAAGTAGCATGTGTGAGAGATGGGAGGTTCGTTCCACTCTCTAGGACAGTGGGGCTAGTATGGGTTCCGGAGTATGGGCTCATAATATTTTAAGGAAGCTGTAGATAAGCTGGGAGTACTCTGTATCACAGCAACAAGAAAATGTTTTAAAAAAGCATGACATTTGAAAAAAAAAAATAAATAGAAAAGGCTGGAAAAAAAACGGGTTTATTCATACTAGAAAACAAACCAGCTAGTACATATCAGTTTTCTGTCAGGTAAAAGATCACTGAAGAATGCTAATCAGGGCCTAAACTCTTTCATGTTGACCTTGGAGAAAATAAAAAATAAATCTGTCTACACTTCAATAAACAAGACTGAGCCTGATGCTACAAAATGCTTTCCAACTCTAACAGTAATAAAGTCTCCTAGATGGATACAGACTTCAGACTATTTAAGAATTTGAGAACAGTCTAGGCAAATAGCTGTCAGGGATGGTCTTGATACATTTACTGTCCCCAGTACAGAAGTGCAAATTCAGGACTTTCTTGAGGTCCCTTTAAGCTTTACATTTTTGTGGTTTGTGTCCATTTTTAAGAGGACTGATATGTTTTTATCACTTCCTAACATCATTCTTATATTGTATAATTAGGGTTACTCAGCATACTGAGTGTCTGCTAAAAATCAGATGCAGTATTTCATACATATCTTAGAAATAAAATATTTGGTTCAAAAAGAATGAAACTATGTAAATAATGAAAAGACAGGGAGATATAATTTCATTGTTGTGAGCTTTCTTAGTTGTCAAGGCCATTGGAAAATGATGTTATACGGGATCTTCTAGTTCAGTTTCTGGCTCTCTTTTCCAATGCTGAATGGTTGGATATAACAATATGAAGTCAAAATTTGTTATGCTTAGGCCAGTGTATTCCATCTGTTTTTCTCTTTGAAAGCAAACAAGGATTTTTTTTTTTTTTATTTTCAAGTAGCTTCTCCTTCAACAGTGTATCCCTCTTGCCACTTCTCTTCCCACTCCTTATTCACCTTCCTTTGCTTTTCAACCACAAGTATGGTTTTTGTGACTTGGGTGAAGTGGTTGTATTTTGTACATCAGATGTCAAGCCTGTAAAGTTATGAAGGTCATCGCTTGATTATAGTCCTCTAGATTCTGAGTTTGGTGACCTTTTACTGCTGAGAACCAGGTCCTGGCTCATCTACTCTACTGTTTAATAGAAGGAATGAAAAAGAGAGGTAAGAAATTCAGTGAAAGGCTTTGCCTTCCAGAGTAGCACAGGCGATTTGTACAGCCACAGCTAAGAAGTAACAACTGGTATCTCAGAAGAATATCATTCCCCTTGTGGGTGAGAAAACTGGCAAAACCTCTGACTGCTGGGAAGTTTTGTAAAAGCAGCTCTCTCAGGAATAAGAACAAGAACCTTATATATAATTCATTTCCAATTTTATCCCTGAAATTTTTTTTTTTGGAAAGCTTTTACTTCAGTTTCTGAGACAGACTCCTACAATTTTACAATATATTAAGCTATTTCTGTTTCTACAGCAGAGGAATAAAAATTCTTCTCAGACACCTCGGGTTTGCTTGTATAGGAGAGAAGCATATTATAATGAACTGATAAATCAGTTGGACATAGGATTCAAATTTGCAGTGAAAAAAGAAAACATCGCTTTACTAATGTATGTTAGAGACCATCTGAAATACTTACTGATGTAAGTCGTGTATTTATTCAGCTCAGGAAAAGGATCTAAAGATTTGAATTCTTGAGTCCTAATGTCTTGGATTATTTGGATTACCAGGGCTTTAAAGATTGTTTATGTTACAGCTAATTTAATTTCCCCAGACCAGAGTTAAAAACTTACTTCCTCTTGTATTTAAACTGTCCTGGTAAAGAAATGGGAAATATTCATCCAGCATGAGTTCACATGTGATACCAGTGGAAGACCCTTTCTTATAGCCCATTTTAGGCCCTTTTGTATTGTCCCCTAACTCATGCAATTTTTCTGCTCCACGGGGGCAACCTGTGTAATTTCTCCCATCAAGCTTAAAGTCATTTTTGCCCTCTACTGGCATCCTATAGAAATACAGAAGCAAATCAAGCAATAGCTCCATCACTTCAGCTATTCAGTATCACTGGACAGGAGGTCACTGGACAGGAGGAAAGGTTACACAGGGACTATATGCAGTCAGTAGTGGGACCATGCTCTTAGGGCAGGGAGCAAACCTGCATGAAAGCTCAGTGAGCAGCTTCCTACAGCTCTTCTAGTAGTAATGTCCTGGTGAGGTAGAGCACAGCAACCCCTTCCCCTCATGCTGTCCAGATGTTTGCAAGGGGAAAATCTGTCACTTTTAACAGTGGTGTCTAATTTCAGGTTATTTATGCAAAGTCAGTCTAGAAAATGAGAGATGGCTCTGCCAACTGCTGTTCAGTGTTTCTTTCCTTCCTTTCTAGGTATAATGTACTCCATCTGGTTTGCAGCCTCAGGGAATGGGAGCAAGAGTGGTCAAAGAAAATTACCTGCATGGTTACCATGAATGTGAGAGCAGGCTGGTTATCTTAGATGGCATTTTTAATCCTGAAGGATCACACAGTGCTTGAACATAGTATAGGCTTGAAAGATTGCACCGAAACCTGCTGGAAAGCCACCTTCAGGGTGGGATACAATGGCCACTAAACAGTACGTAGACATCTGGGACAAAGTAGAAAAAGCATTTTATTCATTTGAAGGTATGTTGAGACTTTAGCTTGGCAACAAATTACTACATAAGTGGAGTAAGCACACCACCACTTCTGAAAATTTAGACCACAGTTTCAGTATTCAGGCTGACTTATTCCTGTCTCACAAGGTTTGCAGGAATCTTTCATATCAGCCCCAACTGTAAAACCCAACAGACTCCAGTTACTGATAAAGTACATTATAAAAAGACTCACAGAAGAGCTTGCTAATATAAAACAGTTCACAACTGTTAGGTAGCTAATGCTAAATAGGCTAATGTTAGTAACTATAATTCTTCATTTTAAAAATTCAAGGAAAGAGAAATAAATATGATACTACACATGAGCAGAATTTTCAGAAAATAATTCCTCTCTTCCCTCAGTTTGTATGTCAATACTACCAACTAGCGAGGGACACCTCTAGCAATGGCACAAATAGCTTAAACAGAGAACAGCAACTGTTTTCTCAGAGAAGAGATGTTCAAATGGCAGCTGTAATTCAGAATTTATGATGCCATTTGTACTCTGTAGTTGTATATATTCAAAACAAAGTGATCAAAATAACTTATTTTAATCATGGCTTAAAACAGCAATTAGAAAACCTGGATTCTTTGAGACATTACTGTGGATCTACGTGCATACCATGTGCCAAGATCAGCCATTTTGCCTTGCCAAAGCCTGTATAGCAGCGACCTTGGTGCTGTATCCTCCTCAGCCCTGATGGCAGGAAGGGCAGTGCAAACTCCACACTCTTCTGTTTCTCTCCTACCTAGTCTGCACCTAGTGTCCTAGATCAGTCTTCAGCCTCCACAGTTAGGATGGACTTTCCCTGCATTTTTAACTCCGCTTTTGCTTTTTGCAACCACAAGTTGACCTCAAAAGCTTGCAATCAACTGAATCTCTCTCAACACCTCAAAGATAGAAAGATCTTCATTAATAGCTTTTCACTTTGGCCTTTGCCAGCAGAAGCTGCTGTTGTGGAGGTTTATCACTGAGGCAGGGAGAGAGAGGTTCAAAGTTGCCCCAGCACTAAATCATCTTGTTTTCTTCTCTGATTAGCCTAGGAGAATATCTTTGTGCTGCTTATATTCACAGTGACTTAAGTGCAGTGCAAGCATTTACCTTGACACTATCTGATCTATCAACACCTGAATTTGCAGATTCTCCAATCCTTCCTGTCACCTTGCCACCCAGATTTGTGTGTGAGACAGTGTGAACTTCACCAGAACCTTCCAGCACTTAGTGCAAATATTCTGCATTCCCCATCCTCCTTTGAAACTGCATGCACCTTTACAGCAACAGACATTGCTGTTTGGAACATGTTTTGGCAGAGCCAGAATGATTAAGTTTGCATCACAGACATAATTCCCATAAAGCTTTGCCTTTCAATGCTCTAATGCTCTGGTGGCTCACAGGAAGACCATATACGTCCAAAAGCTTTTGAGACCTCAGCATAAGCTTCACAAGCTGAGGGGTTTTAAAATTTGTTTTGTTTTGTTTGTTTGTTTTCCTGTCATTGGTTTTCCATCTCCAGATCATAACAAATTTGTGGAACTGACTTACCACCAAAATCAAACCATTACAGCCCTTGTGCCCTGTAGAAGTGATAATGCCTCTGAACTATAAAGACAATTATAAGGATCTTAGATACTCCATCCAGTTACACCAAAAGCTATGTGTTCCTCTTACTAGTGCAGACCTTCAGAAATGTCCCATACTACCACTAGTAAACGGATGTAGGTGTTAAGCTAGTTACATCGCCTTGATCTTTATCTCCAGCTTTTAGTCTCCCACCCTTTTCGACCTAGAGATCTTTTTGCCATGATCCTGTTGTTTTGAGATGCATCTTTGCTACTGTCTTCTCTGCAGCATTGAAGAAGCAGTGGAAAAGTTCTGGTTTGGGATGTGAATGTTCACATTAGCATCAGTTTTCACCACAGAAAAGGTCTAAGGCTTTTGGTGAGCTCACATTAATTACCAGAGCTTTCATGGGAGAGGCAGCCCACTGGCCAATGAATTACGTAGCAAGGTAGTCCAATAGACATAAAAAATGAGTCACAATATAATAACATTTATCAAAGAAACATCTCCTGGATTGCTTGTTTGCTTGTCCGTAATAAACTCCAAATGTACCCTGCTTCTATAGGATCTAAAAAATTATGTCTTGGATACTTTAATTTTAATAACAAATGAGAAACTGTAATTCCCCCCTGCCCCCTGTTTTTGCATAGCATAACAATTTCTTCCAAATTGACCCTTTGCTCACCCATTGCTTCAATTACAAAGGAAGAGAAGTAATTTTTCCCTCTCTAATTCATAAATGAGGTTTTTATTCACCAGCAGAGGTGAAAGAAGCACCTGTCTATTGAAGTTACTAGCAGAACTCCCACTGCCTGCAGCATTGTCAGAATTTCACACCAAGGATTAGGAGTATCCTAATCTGTCCCAATCTTTTATACAAAAGACTAGTAAAACAGCATTTAAAGTTTTATCAGATTAGACATGCACACACTTAACATATCTAAGACCTTTTAAAGATAAATCTTGTGCTTCTAAGAGACCTGAGTCATGATGTCTGAATGTTTGGAGACTGAGACTTAATTCTGCTGAGTGGAATACCTTGTTCAGTCTAATGATCTCACCAGAGTTGATGCCTGAGGAATCGTGTTGGCAGCAGAAAAAAACAAGCAGCGGTTTATCTCAAGGGGCTGATGCAGCAAAGGTTTGACAGGGCCTGATTCCCCATTGACTCTTTTGGCCTTTCAGATTCACCAACTCCCATTAAGTTAGGTATTTTGTTTCCTCTCTCTTATTGCTGTTTTAAGCATACAAGGGAGGATTGCTTACGCTCCTATAAACATGTATTAATAACTAAATCTTTGCAATTGATAGATATAAATCAATATTGGCTTGGAGAATCTCAGCAAGCTCATTTCCAAAGCAATAAAGTTTCTCCCTTTTATCCTTCCTACCAAGGGGGTACATTCCTGGCTTCTTTCCTTTGGGGACAAAATACAGGGTGGAGAGGAGCAAGGAACTTTTTTCACTTGTTGAAGATTTGGGTTTGCTCAGTTTTATAACAACTCTGAGCTTGAGTAAGGCCATGTTTCAACTCCTACTGACAGATGCACAAGAGGTGCACATGTACTGCCCAGTAATTGTGTTGTGAAGACCTATCTGACGTGACTACTTTCTGAGATTTTTTTCATTCTGTATCCAAAAGGAAGGGCTGAAAATACAATGTCAGAGTAGAGAGTATCTTCTGTGTGATCAGGCATATTCCATGGGCATCACAGGTATAGTTTTCATAAATACAACCAGCTTCCTTTTAAAACTAGTGAGGGATTTTAGCCCTAGAAGAATGCTGTTACAAATTCTCATTCCTCTGGGGTTTGGATACCTGATTTCCAGCACGGATTTGTTCTTGACCAGTCCTTACCTATTTTTAGTAAGCTAACATTGTTCTTTAACTTAAGTATTCTCTTCCTTTCCTAGTGTTTTGTCCCGATATATTTACTTACAGTAATTATATCTCCACTCCTTATTTTGCTAGACTAAACAAGCTGATGTCCTTTATCTTCTCCTTAAGTAGTATATTTGCCTTTCTTTGTTCCACTCCAGTGTGCACTGAAGTAGTCAGATATTTTTACAGATTAAAGCTCATCAAATAAAGACTCTTTTCACTCCAAGAAATGCAACAAGGAAAACTATATTGTAGCAATAAGCTCTTGGTAATATTGTTACCTATACTATTGCTATTTCATCAATACCAATAAACCATACTGTATCACTCCTTCATATTACAATAAAATGATGCATTTAGTTCATTATTTTCTCCCATTTCAAGGTACCCTGAAAATGCATCAAGGCTGAAGTATCATTTTGAGGCTCCTGTTTTTTTCCAGCTAGAACCATAATCCAGGAACCAGAGTCACTTGCTGTTTAATGATTCACACTGTATTTTTAACACACTTCAGTATATGAGAGCTGACACCATATTTTAGATCAGTTTTAACTCAGAATCTAGCTGAAGTTTCCTGAGCTGCTCTAGGGGAACAAAACTAAACCCTATCTATTCCAGGGAAGGCCCCACAGGATGCAGAGGGAGACATTAAAAGCAAGACTTGATTTCCTCTGAAAAAAAATTTGGTTTGTGTCTCAGTTAGGAATGTGGGAGGGAAAATCACAGTAACTACAGCTGGTAAACTCTCAAAGCAGTTGAAGTAATAGCAAAGAAGTGCCTTTTTTTTTCCTGATATAGCTCATATTGCATGGAGGATTGACTAGAGCAATGTTAGCAAAGATCTGCAGTGTTGTGCCTTCTCTAATGGGTGCAGGTTGTTGACAACATCCCAAATCTGTAGAAAAACCCTAATGCAGAGTAACAGTAGCTGCAACTACAGTGGCAGCTGGGTACACAGGCTGAGCACTGCAGACAGGCTCAGGCAGGCTCTTCACATCTAAAATATCTCCTAAGAGGTTCTGAAGACACCCTATAAATGGGCATAAGAAGAATTACTTTCCCTGTGGTGCTTCATGCCACCAAAGGTCAGACACTCTGCTGAGGTCTGCTGCTCTGATGATGTGTCGATCCCAGACGCTGAGCTCACCTTTCCCAAGGGGGAAGGCTGTAATCCCGCACAAGCCTGGAGAGAAAGCAGCTAGGTTTCTCATGTAAGACCTATGCACACTGGATGAATTCTGTGAGACTGAAATATGGCATTCACCCTTGGTGTAAAATCTTAGAAAAATTCATTTCAGAAGTAAATATCCAGCATGACTGTACTGCCAGGATCTCCGTGATCAAGACTTTTGGTTATGGAACATCATTTTCCTATCATAAATATCCACATATGACAAGAACAATGTCTCTCTGAGACCTCAGCATGAGAAACAAAAAATGAATTTCCTTAGCAAATAGGTGAAACCTACTGTTTTGGGTTTTACCTCAGTGTATATATCTGTAAGACTGCACTGAAAATTTTTTAAAAACACCAAAAATTTCTTCTCCCCACCAAAATTTTTACTCAATAATCCCCTGCAAACACAAAAAAGTATTTAAAGATGTGCCTGGCTATGCTATTATTCAACAGTTTATTTGCCTCTAAAACAAAAAAGAAATGAAAATATTTGGAAGTGCTTTGGGGAAAAGAGAACACCATCATCATGGAACAAGCCACTTATGGGAACCTGCTGTTCTTCCAACAACTCCCTTCGAGTGATGCTTCTGGAAGAGTAAAACCACGGGAATAGTTAGCACAAAGGCAATCTGAGTGTTGACATTGTCCCACACTGGATCAGTCTGGAACATCTTTTTTGTCCTCTGCAGATAGATATCTTTGATTGTGACAGGTCCTTATTCCTAACACTGAATTTCAGGTCTGAAACGGTCTTTCAGAAGCAAGGATTTGGCTTTGAGTCTCATTAAAGATCTGCTAAGCATACATCATGAAGACACTCAGTCAATTTTGAATATATGTTTCAAAACATATACATCTTTTCTCTAGAGGGAAAGAATGCCACAGGCAAAAATACTAGCTGAGCTTGAAAGGAAATGCCAGCTCATATGGAGTCCTTCTAATTGCATATGCCATTCTTGCAAAGACTATGGATCTCCATGCCCAAGGTACCCACCTGTCCTTGGTTTGGGTTAATTTTCACCAGCAGCTGCTGGCCTAAGAAGTTGGGAGGGGCCACAGGCAGGATAAACAACTGAACCAGCCAATCAGATATCTGATACCTTGCTGACATCATGCCCCCTATATAAGGGGAGGGCTGGGCCAGGGTTGGGGCACCTATTTTCGACTTGTTTCAGTGTGTGGTTTCACTGTGTGACAGGATGCCAGGTACAGGTACAGCCTCATGGTTTCTGTTATTTCTCAGGCTATTATTTCATTGTTACTATCTTTATTGCTGCTGTTTTCTTCTGTCTTTATGTTTAAACTGCCCTTATCTCAACCCATGGGTTCTCTCCTTTTTCTTCTTCCTAATTCCCTTTCTCATCGCATGGGGAAGGGAGGGGGGGAGCTGGGAAGGAGGTGGAGGGTAGTGGCAGGTAAATGCCTGCCTGGTGTGTAGTTGTCGCAGAGGTTAAACTGTGACATCCCCTTCTGTTACTTTAGTAGAAAAAGCAAGTGCTGCTTGGGGTGTTGGATGCACTGAGTCCTAGCTCAGAAGTCCTTCATGTCTCACAGGGTAACTTAGAGCATATTCTGGTACATCTCTGTGCTCCAGTTGTCCCAGATGAAAAAGGAGTAAACCACTTCAGTTTCACTCTGGGATGAAATCTGCCACTACAAAAGAGATTCAAAGCAAAGAGCAATATTATCAAGCTATTATGTAAGCAAACTCTTTCTATGTATTCTGTTGCTAAATTCTGATTGCTTCTTGCCCCCCTTTCCCCTAAGGGGCACCTATGGAAAAGGCAATGCTAATACCACATATCAGTGGTTTCAGATGAAGGCAGAATGAAGTGGAAGGGCGAGAGACAAAGCGAGGGGAAAAAACACCAGTTTTCATCTCTACTTCAGTTAAGAGTAGTCTTCACTGGCTTCTGGTGTATGTCTAATTTGGACATTACCTGCAGGTTCATTTTACAGTGCTGAGAGCACTGCAGCCCGTTATACCCCAGTTTAGGCTTCCACCTCGCTGTCAGTGTAACTGACAGAGACTAAATTATGACTCCCTGATTTAGCCTGAACTTGCTGGTTCTTGTCATCTGCAGGAACATGTCCTGAGCTTTAAGTGATTTATAACAATGTTCTGATTAATCAAAGGAATAGTGTGTGCATCCAGTACTGTATTATACTGAGTATGATAAATGAATTGACCTGTAATTTCCTGCAGCATTAGCTAGAGCAAGTATTTCCTTTTGTAGATTGTATTTATGGAAATTTAACTGTAGCAGGTCAGAGTGACTTGATGCATAGCTGAGGCAAGCAAAGATCGCTTTAAAGTCCAGCTGGAAAGAAGCTTTCCTCCCATCAAGCTCAAATACAATTCTGTCACTTTGTGTATGTCCTGCAACTATGAAAAAAACAGGTAACTGATTATGGTCAGCCACAACAGTCTTGCAAGGATTGTCACAGCTCAATTATTTGCAGCACTCAAGAGGTATCTATTTGGAAATGCCCTTGAGAGGATCAATCCAAGTCAGTGATGGTAGAGTACTGGCATCGGTACCCAGTTTAGCACAACCAGAAGTTTGGACCAGCCATAATATTCAGAAATTTTTAAAAAGAAATCTGATACTGCACATAAGCAGAGTTTACTGTCATTGATTTAAGTAATAAGGTTTTTTATATTGAAAGTACAGAAATGTGGCTGTATAAAAGGAGATGCATAGTGTTATGCATTTGGGAAATGAGCAAAAATTCACATAAGAAAAAAATAATATGCTAAAGACAACCACCAATCATCTACCACCTAGTGTCTCCATGTAGCGAAAATAAATAAATTTAAAATATTCCTCTTTGCAGACAGTATTTAAAAAAAAAAAGCCCGAGTACTCAGTATCACTTCTGATTCATAAGAAAGCCTAATTAAAATCCCCAAAGTCTCTACCAAGCCCAGACTCAGGCTCTCAGGCACACTCCTTTTCCACTTCTGTGCACCACTAGGGCCCAGCTGTATTATCTGGACAATTTCTAGGAAGCAGGCAGAAAGAACAAGCATTACCTGAGCAAGCTTCTGTGTAGTTATCTTTACTTAAACAGTTTACTGTAGTAATTTCTTCCCCATTTTCCTATTTGTCTTGCAAGCAGGGGCTGGAGAAAACATTCCCCACCCTCAGACACAAGCCATTTTTTGAGCATGAGTTGTACATATTTTGAAACTTCGTATTATGAGTAACTCTCCAGAGCTCTGTCATGTTCCAGCACAACTGACCAGTTCCAGCAAATTTCTAATGTGCCACCCTAAGTCCCCTGTGCTTTCCTTTAGTTTCTCCTCCCTCTTTCCCCTGAGTAGACTGCTGGGAGGGTCATGTTTGCTAATAGAAGAGAAATGGGAGTGTTCCTGGGCGTGGGTTTTGCCACAAACCTGGCTCCAAATCCTGCTCTGCCCTCCCTCCTTCCTTTTATCTTGGGGTGTAAGGAAGTGGCATCCAGCTGCAAAGTTTTCTGCAGAACCTGCTATAGGGTGGGATAAACTAATCTTCCTTGTGCTCAAATCTTGTCCCAAAGCACATGACAGACACTTTTATCATCCCTCCACCTCCCCGTTTCTCTCTGTTACCGTGTTCTGTTGCCCAAAGCAGGCAAACAGTCACTGTCAGGGTGACTTTTGCTGTATCCTGGTGTTGCTGTGTCTTACTAACCATAAATAGTCAAAAACAATGGCTTCACAGAAGAATGTCCTCATGATATAGTGAGACAGCACACAGGCATCATATCTGTTTTAAAAAAAAAAACCCAGGTTTCTATTCCTTTGATACAGCCAGGATCTGCCAGATGTTTTTGCAAAGTCCACAGCACCACCTATACTGCTGCTTCTTCCCTCTCCCTCTGTAACTGTGCTGGGAAAAAAAAGTCACACTCAACTGCTTCTGTAATCTTAATAGTGCAATGACAAGAGCTTACTGACGTATACAATCAGCCTCCTTTCTTCTGTCTCCTCAAAATAAAATAGCCCAATATTACTAAATATTCTCAAGAAATTTTGGACTGAGATCACTGCTCCCTTAGTAAGAAGTACGCTCTCTCCACCCACATGGAGAGAAAGGGTGATTGTTCCCTGGGGAGGGTGACTCAGGGTTTAGTGGCAATACAATGTGCCTTTAGATCACTGCGTTCAACAGATAAAGTCTGCAATGGAGAATGCCAGTAGCTTGTACTGTGTTATAGGATGGTTAACATAGTGTTGCCAAACACTCGTGTAACATTTTTGACTGACAGATGCCCAAATGCTGTGTAGGAACATGAAAAAAATACTCATCAGTAGCAAATCTTTGCAACATGCCTCTATTATTAATCTTGTCTTACTGCACGTTATGTAGCGGTATGTAAATTCAGTGCTGCTCTGGACAGCAATTCAGTAACACAACCACAAATAAACATCACATAAACACCCAGTTCACTGACGTACAACTTGGACACCCTAAATGAGGGGAAACATTGATCTGTGCTATATCTCCATTGACTTTTGCTGTGTTGAGCAAATGGAATTGAACAGAAGTTCAGTGAATTAACATGTTATTGGACAGTAATAACACCTATCAGCACAAGTAGTGATCTATCTTGTTAGGAAGAAAAATAATTTAAGCCTGAATTAATGCAAGTAGCTATATTGTTATAAGAAAGATCAATTCTCAGACCTTCAATTAGAGGGGAAATAGTTTTTCCTGGTCTATGATTAGAAACTCCTCAAATTTCAAAGTCTCATATTTATCTGGATCTAACAAGCTGCAGGTTATATCTTGAGGTGTTTATAGGTTTAAAGTTTTATCAAGCCAAGATACATTCCTGATGTTTCAGTTTTAAAAATTTTCTGACAATTCTTTTCTAACCCACCCCCCCCAATAACTAAAAAAGGCTATTTAAAATGGTTTATTGCTATCTTCACACTGTCTTTGCATGAGTGAAGTATAGAAAACATTGCTGTGAGAGTTTTCCATAATCAGAAAGTTTAGGTTGCTTGCAGTTACTGCCCCCTAGGCTGAAGGCTACAGACACCTCCAACAAGTGCAACTGGATGGCTGTTCAACACCAGCATCTATTGTAGATGCTCTTCTTCCTGAACTCTGCTTATAGCACCTGTTACTTAGTATACAACTAATATTTAGTCCAGCCTTCACAACTGGAAGAAATGACATACCTGAAACCAAGTAGGTATTCAACACCACACAGAACAATGTTGCAATAAATACTTTCTCAGTCTGCAGCAATGTTTTTAAAATCTATAGGACTGGGGGGGGGG
>VWZY01008002.1:77623-99261 GCA_013399075.1 Chloroceryle aenea
GGGGGGGGAGCTGAGGTCTGTTCTCCCCAGGCAACAGTGGTTTCCAGGACTGTACAGCTTCACAGTCATCCTCACACACACATCTTCTTCTCAAGAAGACTCATTGATCCAGGTGATACCTCTGAAGATGTGGGATTATATGGTGCATTGGCCTTATTCAGGAATCTCAGTGCTGAGGAAATCTTGTAAATGAAAATGTCTAATGGTGGTTAAATCTTTAAATAAAATTCAGAGATCCAGTTATGATTTACATCTGCTCTTCTCAAAGTCTGTGTGACTGCAGTCTACAGATGGTAAAGCTCGTGTTCATGCTGAGCTGTGTGTGCTCTGACCCCCATCCTCCAGGTTCAGCCCTATGTATTCTGTGAACACTTGCCATAAAGCTGGTGGGAATGGAGGGAGAAGCAACACCAGCTGATGTTGCTGTGCACTGTGGTCCAGGAAGGGGGATACTTACTAGGAAAAGTAGTACTGGCTCAGGGGATTGGTTGAGTAAGGGAGTCTGAGTCAAATCCTGTGCAAGGAAGGGTCCATCATATCCTGCATTCTTATTGCTCTTAATTTCAGAAATGCTACTGCTGGCACTGGTGCGAAGGTTGGCAGAGAAAGATTTAAGTCCCCATGGCTCACAGATCTGGTAGCACAGCTCCAATGAATGAGACCAGGGCTAAACAGTTAACACAAACGTTCCATCAGTGACTCATGCTGGTTGCAAAAACAACCAAAGATTTGGCTTTCAGGTCCACATAGAGTGGAAGGATCTAAGCTGTTTCACTGGTATCTTTTCCCTGCCTTACACTACATGCATCAGTGAGAGATACCACAAAGAACCTGGAAAATAAGCTATGAATTATCCTCCACCAAGTCACAGTATTGGAGCAACAAGGACATAAGTGAAAACTCAAGCATACAGTAACATGATTATATAATATGTCATGATGAATGGAGCAATATGAAATGTATTTTTGTTTTCTTTCTCAAGGAAGTTTAGATGAGATCCACCTTCTTTCTATGACAGCTTCATTGTTTTTAATGTACACCGTGTACAGTCTGCAACCATTTTTTTTCCCCACAGAGACTTTAATGCTCTTCATCCAGGTATTATGCTTTCTTTTTCATTCATTTTGTACATATTATATTTTAGTGTATCATATTACCATAAATTTCTGACTTCGCACTTAATATGTGTATAAAGCAATTTTTCCTACCAACCAAGTAGCTGTGACTTTCTCATACTTCTAAGAAGGGGTAACCATGGTGTCATTTCAGAAGAAAGGATATGTGTCATTCATTGGCATATAACAGTAGAATATTTATGCAAAGCCTGTGGTTAGTGTTTTCTCCTCAAATCAGAAGTAGTTAATATTTAAGCAAACTGCATGAAATCTTTCTTTGTTGCACATAGTAACAACATTACTAAGGCAGGAGGAATAAAACCAAGCCATCGAGACAGACGGGGGTGGGGGGGTTATGTCTGAAGCTAGCTCCTTGTGTTGACTTTGGCCTCAGCTCTTGACTGCACCAGACATAAAGAACACTTCTTTCTTTTGGTGTTTACCTGTCCTTCTTATGTGCATTTCAGTGCAATTTTCACGACTCGAAAAAAGAGCTCAGTCGAGTGAGTTTCTTGCCCTGTTCTCTTCTCATCATAGGCAGCATTTGCAGCTGTTCTTGTGTGCAGAGAGTTTTATCTGATTTCACTACCTCCCAGAACAAGTTCTCTCACAGTGATGCAAGTTACTTCTTCATATACAAGCTTTTGGTAGGAGCAATGTCCCTCGGGATGTTAGCATCTAGCAGCACGTCCATGCCTGAGAATTCAATTGCTTGAGCATTATTTCCTGATATTGCTTACACCCCCACATTTCTTCAGGGCTTTCTCCTCTGTTAAAATACTGAGAGCTTTTCTTCAGAAAAAAACTCCAAAACATTCCCCTTCACTTTGCAGAAGAAGAAGGTGTGTAATACAGCTCATTTTGGAAACTGGACACCAACACTGCAAGTCCCATATGCAGCAAGATTGAAATGGCTGGTATGCTTTTACTCATGGACCAACTCTAGCTTTAATAAGGCCCAAGTTAAAACTTTATCATAAAGACTTTGAGCTGAGGAAATTAGCATTAGTTTGTATTTCCTAAGTAGTCTGATGCTACAAAGCACTCAGAATTAACTCCTGTCACCCATGTTCTCAGTAAGTAGATTCAAGCTTCATGGGGAAGAAGAGGAATAACAGAGCTTCATGGTTTTCATAGCTGACTCTTCAGTGAGTCACCAGCTGACAAGAGATTATATTTGGTGGCAATCTTGTGGTTGGGACACTGTGTGTTTCAGATTGCTCAGACAGTTTTCATGCACTACTAAATTATCACTGAACTTAATTATTCCTTTAGAAATTGCTTTTTGGGTCATTTGTCAGTGTTGAGTCAAGAAGTGGAAAATCTCTAAAGCTAGGACAGCACAAGTGCACCATTGTATGATAAAAATCTCATGTCACTTTTACACCACAAAACCTCAAATGGTTTTGCTGAGCAATTATGTGCTATGGATTTGACCTTTACCCTTTCCTAAACTAGTGCTTTGCCTTTTCTCCAATGGGAATTTTTGTGTGTATAGGTGGTTTATGGGGAATCTTTTTTCCCGATGTAGCATCATCATCATTAGGAATGTTGGTAATAAGCCAGATCAGCTTACAGAAATGGCAGCATCTAACCACAGGACAGTAAACAATAATTAAAAAAAAAAAGGTCAAAACTGTGCTTTTTGTAAATGCGTGGTATGGTGGAAGTGACTGCAGGGAGAGGCAGGCAGAAAGGTACTTCTTCAGTCTCTGTGGACTATTCCTTTTGTATACTGTGGCACAGATAATTGTTATGAAAGGATTGTGTGCATTTTATCGTCTAGAGCTAGAAAAAGAACTTCACTGAATTTTCAAAACAAAGACAAAAAAAGTAAATTGGGAAAAAATATTACCAAAACTTCAAGACATGGTGATAAGCTGTGGAAAAGCTTATGCATTCCTTTCTGTACTATCAAACCTAACAAAACTTCCAATAACATGTTTCAGTGCTCTCCATACATTTACCTCCTGAGGACACTCCAGAATAGCAGATAGCCCTGTGGTGCCTCTGATTCTGCAGAGGTCTTCTGTGTCTACAGTAAATCAATCTGACATCTCTGATAAACACTACACTTGCTTAAAAGTTGTGAAGAGGTTCAATGAAGAAATTTATGTTCAAATGCAGATTGGATCATAAGTTCTACTTTCATGGTGTGGACAGAGGAGGAATGCTACTTGAAAAAACTGTGGGTGTCAGTTTTTTCCTGGATGAGTGGGTGTGGGATCCGGGGAAAGGTTTTTGGGGTAAATTGCAATCTGTTTTGTAAGTTCTGTGGGCTGGGTAGAGGAAGTGGCTAATCTGAAAGCTGTAAGCCTCATCTGTGGAGAGAGTCAAATGCTCCCACTGCACACAGGTTTAGTACCAGAGGGAAGAGACTGAAGGTGCTGTCAGAAGTAAACACTATGAAAAGAATAATGAACCCAACAAAGTGTATTGTCAGGTATAGCATCATAAATATTTTGGTGTCTTTGTATTCTGTTACATGAGTCCAGAGGATTGCCTTCTGGCCCATGCTTTTTTGGTAGTTCCAGGAGTTTTAAGTTTTCCTTAAATTTCACCAAATCCATGACCAGCTATCTATGCATTTTCTACAACAGGTGGCATCTCCCAGCAGATTAACTCTTCTTAGTGCCCTTCTATGTCCACATGTAGCGCAGGGGAAGGGTCTCCATGTAACCGCAGGATTAGCTATTTTGAAAGGGATGAGAGAGGAAGGTGAGACAGTGAAGACTTTGCCAAGATCCTCCTCTCCTTGCATCACTGCTGTTTGACTGACTTTGCCATTTTTCAAGGAAACACGAATGCACAAGAGAACCTGTTATAAAACTCTGTGAGGAGCTTTTCCCTCTCTGATTTTCTTTTCACCTAGGAAAACTGTATCATCTCAAGTCATATATATTTTACTAAATTTCTGCTATAACTAATAGAAGACTGCTAGATGCTAGCCACATTTATTTCCAGTAGATAAAATTAAAGGAACTGATAAAGACATCTGAGTTATTTTAAATGCATACCTCAATCATTTATGTGTCAAGTCTTGACAGAGAAGCTCTCCAGGTTTCTGTTCTGTTTTGTTGGCATTTTTTCATTTGTTTGTTTATTTCTGTGGGTTGTTTTTTTTGGGGGGTGTGTGGTTTTTTTGTTGTTGTTGTTGTTGTTTGTTTGTTTTTGTTTGCAGGAGTTTTAAAATAAAAGGAGCCAAAGACAAAAACATGAACAGACATTTAAGAATATCACTTCACCTACTTATAGGTGAGTTGTGTTTGTTTTTTGTTTACTGATCAATCCAAAGAAAGACGTGGTTCATTTCTCTAGAGTCGCAGAAAATATCTAGCATTATTAAACATTGACTGTAGTTAGCATAAAAGAAAGCCTCCTACAGGTTTGGTTTTGGTTGTTGTTGTTTTGGGTTTTTTTCAGCTGTAAATGGATAACAGAAATGAAGTTTTCTTTCACTGGATGGTTTGCTTTATTAATGATGTTACACACTGGAAATATGTATAAGGCTGTTAAGTTTGAAAAGACAAGGAGTCTGGAAAGAAAAGCACACAAATATGGTGGAGGGAACATAAAATGAGAACAATCTCAGAGATACAGCTGGCAGTAGTTCAATAAGACAAGACAAACACGTGAAGAACCTTAGGTTATAAGAGCAGACTCTTCAGAAGATTAAGATGTAGGTTAACTCACATGCACCCTGTGACTTTGCCAGAGCTGTAACAGGATAAACCATGTGTGTGGCCAGGTGAGATGGTCTGGAAACAGAGAAGGTCACACAAACATGAAGAGTAGTTTTACTATAGTCTGACAAAATCTGCCTTTGGAGATAAAATGGACATGTAGGTTTATAAATAGATACGTATGGAAACTGCTCAGTGGGAAGGATAACTTGGGGGATTAAAATTGTTTCACGGTGCTGGGACACACAAACAAGACTGCCTGGATGCATTGCAAAATCGGGCCTTCCTGTCCTTTTATACAGCCACCCAGATGAAACATGGAAGATAAAGTATTTTCCCAGCCCTAAAGCAGCTCAAGCTTCAGCTGGTTAAAATGCTTCCCCAACTTCAGACCATCTATAAAATGTTGCAGTTTAAGTAAACAAGTTCTTCCTTGTCTGCCTCTCACATGGGAGATAAAGACCCCTTGGCTGCTTGTTTAAAAATGTAAGTAGAGTTGCAAATATGCCCTCCCTCTGATATAGATGGAAGCATTCTTTTATATTCTTTAGTTTGTAGTTCAGATTCACTTTCATTCACTTGTGCCCTTCTCAGCAATGTTCACCCTGAGAGTAGCACAGAGGTTTGTCACATTGTGAAGTGTTCCTGAAGAGGACACCTTTTTTTTCCCTGAGTGTTGCACAGTATCAGTGCCAACAGGAATAACTTGAATAGCCTTTATTTACAGCGGATGTAATTACTACCATTCTCCTTTGCTGAGCAACACTCTTGCCCCCCCCTTACAGGCCTGCTGCCATTGCTTATTTCCAGGAGAGTTTGAACATGAGATGATAGTGCCCACAGGGATACTTCCCCTTTCAGAAAAGCCAGATGTGAGAATCCCTATAAACATGGCAGGAACTTCTGGTGCCCTTTGCTGTGGTAGTCCCTCTCTCCCTGTCTGGATATTGAGGAATGAAAAATAGTATTTCCTTGGAAGTATCCATCATGTCTATAACCTATGTTTTCCTACAGATATTGTGCAGGGTTGGTAGAATTCATGCTGTTTGAGTTTGTTTTGCAAAACTAGTTCTTGTATATAAACCAAGCAGAGGAATGAGATCTTCAGGACCTGTTTGTCTGGGCAGGTTGGAACAGGAGGAGTTGCACAAAGGCAGCTTCAGCACAACCTCATCTCAATCTGGAGCAATTCAGCTACGACAGGGGGATCTAGGGGTGTAGGAGTACTTGTATCACAGGTGCTTCTGGGAGATTCCCCAGGGAGGACAGGGGAGCAATGGAGTTAGTTCATTTGAGGGCTGCAGACAAGACAGTCTTTGCCATGAACCCTCTGGCTTTAGTTAGGGATGTCTGGCAAAAATGTACAAGGGATGAGAGCTAAGCACAGATGTGGGGGCTTGTTCTGTTCTGTTGTTTTGTTTTGCTCTATTGCAGATTGTAGAATTGGTCATTGAGTTACTGGGTTCATCCACTCCTGCTTTCAGACACAGTTTTGCAACCCCAAAGCCTGTGGGAGTCTGTACAAGCAGAAGCTATGCTGCAGCAGTGTGAGGTGAGGGAGACTTCAATGAGAACAAGGACGTCAGTGCCAGGGTTCCTCCTTACATAGTTACTAAATGTCTGTAGTGTGTTTCTTGGTGTATGTTTTACAGTAAGAAGTTTCAGGTGCTGTGTTCTTGCACTGCTATATATCAAATGCTGTTGCTGAGGTTTCATTGAGCTGTGCTGAATCTAGGACAAAAGGAGGTAGCTGGGAGTTATTCAAATGCTGAGGCATTTGACTAGCCCATCCTCATATGGTCTGTAAAATTGCTGACAAAAATCCCTCCCTTGTCAGTGCCTGGCAAAGGTGGCAAATGTTAATGGGGTAGGCTCGTGCTGCAGATGGCTGCACATCCCCTCCCAGGTGGGTGTCTGCTGTCCCCTCTGTAGCTAGTGGGAGCAAACAGGACAGAGCATTCTCAGGATGTGGTCCCCAGAAGAGATTAAATTTAGACAAGGACAGGCCACTTTTTACATCACGCCCCAATTTTGGTTTTGTTGCTTTGGCTGAGAATACCAAACAGTAGCACTCCTGTTTGCCAGAAGAAAACATAATCTATGTCTGGACTATGGTGTAATGCTGACATGTGAATGGTACCTGTGAACAACTTGTTTTAAACAGTACCTATTCATGTTTTCAGGACTTGTTTTTAACCGTTCTAGAATGTGCCACTACTGGCAATCATCCACTAGCTCTGCTTCTTTGGGGGCTTAGCTGCTGTGAATCCTGCTCAGAGAACAGGCCATGCTCTTGATTGCTGAAACATTGCTTTTCTGCACTACGGAATTTTTAAAGTGCGGATACTTGCAACTTTCCCAAACTTACAAAAAATACTGTTTATCAGTGCCCTAGAGATCAGTGTTTAAACCAAACAATTTAGTGCAATCAGGAGGGTGTTTTGACTTGCAAGAATTATATTTTAAAGGCAAATAAATTGCTTTATAGGTACATAGATACCTACACACACATGCACACACTCATATACACATATGAGAGACAGAGATATAGCTGGTTCAGGGAACTCTGAAACTCTAAAGGAATGTCTTAAAACATACATTTTACAACTGTGATAGTGTGAGATTTTCATGGAAGATTACTATGAGTTGACATTTTTATAAATTATCTTTGAGGCCTCAAATAAAACGTATTTGTTTCCTGTCTCAAATGTCTGCCAAATACTTCTGATTCTTGGGAGACTAAAAAAGTGATAGGCTTCCTCTCGCCCTTTGGTAATTCTGCTACCAGACTGTACAGATGGAGTAACTGTTTGGAGGTTTTTGTTGGGGTTTTTTTCTGGTTTTTTTTCTGTTTCTCACTCTTATTTGAAACACTGAATTCTCTTTCTCATCTATTCCAAAGATCTACCTATGATAGGCATTCTTACATCTTTGTTAACCACTGTAAGTTTTGCTATAAATAATCCCTTAAAAATATCAAAGCTGTCTCAGCACTGCCTTTTATTTCATGGTACAGCTCGAGTTGCCTTTGTTTTACTTGGAGCTCCCAGGATCTTATGATGAGGACAGTGCAGTCTCCATCCTTTTTATGCTTTTTAAATTTTAAATATCTATGCTTTATGGGACCATCTTAAGGGAGAAGAAGAGGCTGCTGCATGATACTTCCAGAAATTAACTCCCCTAGGGATATGTAATGAGCACCCAGGTTCCTGTACCAATGACCACAGCTTTGAAGTTGTGGTAATAAAGCAGTGAAAGCATGTTCAAATTACTTCTCAAATTGTCATGCTAAGAGGAGATTAATTAAAACATCATAAACCATGGTTCTTGAAAATGAAATGGAGAAGGCAATGACTTCTTGTTTTTACAGCAAATGTAGTACAGTGAGTTTGTGATGATGGCTTCTGACCACAGCAAATTCCCAGCGGGAAGAGTCTTTAAGCATAAAAACAACAAAATGACAGAAAGTAGGGATTTTCTAGACTGCATTTTAAAGAAGCCTCCAGAAGTTAATGGCCACACTTAAATCAGATGTTAGTGAAAACAACTAAATATTATATGCATAATATCAGATGAATGTATAGCCTTGTTTGGAAAATGTTCAAAAAAAGGATGCTTTGTGCTGTGATGTTAGGTTAACACAGGAAAAATATTTCAATGTGTCTGCTTGGGGGGTGGGGTGTTTGTTTGGTTTTACTTTTTTTCTGAAATTTGATGAAGTTCTAGGGAGGGGCACATGGACTCCTCCAAGCTCTTCTAAAAAACTGTGATGTTGACTAGCTGGAGATGGGCTGGGCTGCTGTGAGAAGTAGGCAGCATCTGCAATTGTGAGCAAAAATCATTCTCTTGTTTTTGTCTTGTTGCTATCTCTCATTCTGCAGAATGAAAGCAATTTTATGCAATTGCCCATTCTGTGGGGGACTTAGATTCAGGGAAATCATAGTGTAGGATTCACATTTAATTAACAGCAATTCTAAAAGCACTTTGCCCACTGTGATAAACTATGTGGAGGTACTGAATCACAGGAATGTAGAATAGAAACAGCTATATAAAGTCACCTCAAAAATCCTGACTTTTTTGTGCTGTAACAATCATAGAATGGTAGGGGTTGGAAGGGATATCTGGACATCGTCAAGTTCAAGTCCCCTGTCCAGAACAGGATCACCTAGGGTAGGCCACACAGGAACAGGTCCAGGTGCGTTTTGAATGTCTCTGGAGTAGGAGACTCCATAAACTCTCTGGTCAGCCTGTTCCAGTGCTCCATTACCCTCACAGTGAAGGAAATTTTTCCTTTTGTTGAGGTGGAGCTTCCTGTGTTGCAGTTTGTGACCATTGCCCCACCGTCAACAATTATGAGATACTTGTGCTAGTGAAATGCAGGTTGAGTATAAAATAAGCTATAAAGTGATAAGTGAAGTCTTCATCTATCACAAAACTAAGCCTTGTTTAAACCAACCTATGGTTCCCACAGGTTGCAGATGAAATATCTTAGGCTCAGTGGTGAACAGAATTTTTTTTTTTTTTAATATGGTCTTGTGAGGTTTTCTTTCTCTGGGGAGAGGTTTTGGGGGGTTGGGTTATTTTGTTTGTTGTTGTTTTGTGGTTTGTTTGGGGTTTTATGCCTTTATANGTGAGGTTTTCTTGCTCTGGGGAGAGGTTTTCGGGGGTTGAGTTATTTTGTTTGTTGTTGTTTTGTGGTTTGTTTGGGGTTTTATGCCTTTATCCCCCCCTTCATAACAGATCACCTGCCTTAGCAGAAGCATACTGTTACAGGTTTATACAAGACCACTTACCAAATGTACCTAGTTCTCCTCCATGGCAGCTCTTGTTATTGTTTTATATCACTTGGAACATTCTTTTTATACTAGATAAAATATTACTAAATGTAGGATAGGCAGTATTCTTGCACTTTTCCAAGGGAAAAAAATAGAATTCAGGTATTTTGTGATACCTGTTAAAGAAGGTGTACGTACATGTCTACAAGTATCCAAACAAGGTTGCAAAGAGGCAAAAGAGAGGGTGAAGACAGCTGCTTCAAAAGAAGGCTATTTGTGCATTTTTAAGAGAAAAATTTGACTTCTGTCCTGACAGAAAAATCAGCTGACGGAACTATTTTGATCTCTTGGGATGAACATTTCATCTGTATTTTGAGTCCTGGTTATCTTCTTGAACATGGCATGTATTTTAAATGTATTGGGTTTGCTTGCTTTGTATGCAAGTCCAACCAGCCTGTACCTCAGACCACATCTCTAATAACAGCTTTCATAAAGGATTATGAGAAATGACCCTATGCGGGGTGGAAGTGGTAAAAACCTTTTAATTCACTATTATAGAGTGTTCTGGGAGCTCTGGCTAATGGATGATATAAACACCTATTATTTGTAGACTACTATTCTTAGCTGATTTTTGTAATATGAGTATGCTTTTTAAAATAAACTCTCGGCTGAGCACACATGCCTATTACAACAGCACAGAGCAAGATAACCTTGCACAGAGTTGCTATGTCACCCTGCTCTTAAGCTGTAAATTCTTTTGTTATGATCAGTTATTTCTCACAGTCATGAGGATGATTGTAAATGAATTATTAATGACATTCACTAGTTATTTACATGTGATACCAAAGACTGAGAGTAAGTAATCTCATCCTTTCTAAATCTCTTAATTTGCTTCTGGTGCGAGTTTAACAATTTCAGGGGACATTCAAAGGTTATAGAACAGTTCTTGGCTTTACAGGAACAAAATGTCATGGAAACACCACCTCTCAGCTCCCTCCCCAGCAGCTATAGTAAATATTTGCTCAGCGCATACTTTCATTCAGCTCAGCATCCTTAGGCTGGTTTAGTACATCTGTTCTTTTGAATAAGTCTTACATTTGTTGTAATGTGATCACAGAATGGCCAAGTGGACCTTCCCTAAGTATGTCACTGAGATTGGTGTAGGAAACAAAACCAGGAGAAGATGTGGAAGGACTTCAGTGAGATGCATAGAAACAAGAGGCCATTGTTACCTGCCTTAAGGACATATAGAGTCAAGAGGACCAAAGTGGGCAAGTCACACATGCTTTCTATGATTTCCTCTGTATTTGTACAAAAAATATCAGAGAAATCTCATGTCTTGTTTCTTACCATTCTCCATGTTTTTAAATCATTATGTGTTGAGAGCAGCCAAACCATGGCTCTTAAGCAATGTTACGGTTCCCACATTGGTGCTTGTGGCATCTGATCATCAAAGGTAAACCAGTGGCAGCTGTGAATTTTGTAGGTCATCATCTGTGAGACACAAACCAGCAGAATCACTAAGCTTGAATTTGCTCATTTGCTCTTGAATTGAGCTTTTTGCCAGATGTACGAGGCAACACCTCTAAGCCACAAGAAGCCCCATCTCTTTCTGCATGTGAACTACTCTGGAGCTCCCTTCCACCGGCTCCCAAAAGTAGAAGGCGTGTGTCTAATGGCTCCCCATTATAATCTTTGCACAGCAAACAGGAAGGGGAAGAATACTGTAAAGCCTCAATGCCAGCTCAGTGCTGTTAAGGGAGGTCTTCTGGAGGTATTCTGCAGGTTCTTCTTGCCAGAGAATCAAAGGAAACCAAAGCATAAGTGAAAATAAAGCCAGTTGCTGTTCACCCCAAATACGGGTAAAAAAGTATACAGGAACAGCTACACAACATACTATTGCCTCAAAGGAATAGAAAAATACTTACTATTTTAAATCTGTGCAGAGAAACTGAATTCCATGGAAAAGGCACTGATAGCAATACACCGTAAACTCAAGATTAGAGTCCAGACAAAGTAGACTTGTTCTTGTTCTCTAAACAAGAAATTTATTACCCACACAACCCATTCACAATTGCCTCTGACCAGGTAATAAAGTCCAAAATTCTGCTTTCAAGGTTTTGTCATATATTACTCCATTTGCTTTTTATCATCCAAGCTCAGACACTCCAGTGATAAACTGTTCACTCTGTGGCCTTGCTATGGTACATGGAAAACTTTCCATGACTGTATTGCTGTGGAACAGAAATAGCTGGGCATGTCCCAAGCAGCTTTTCAAACTCAGTTTGGATCCTGATGAAAAGAGGGATTGTTGAGAGGCTCAGCACTGTCCCATACAACTTGTTTGTTTCTCTTTAAATGTGCTATATGAAAGATCATGGAGTGCTGGAAAGAGATTTTATTTCCTATGCTCCTGATAGTTTTTAGAGGGGCAGAATGCTGTGCAATTCTTGAAGAAATTTTCATTCAGGATTACGCAGGGGAGGCTTTGTCACTTTTTCCTTTTTGTGTGTGTGGTGGGTTGTTTGCTTTTTTGTGTGGTTTTTGGGGGTTTTTTTTGGTTGTTGTTTGGGTTTTTTTGTTTGTTTATTTGTTTTTTTTTTCCCCCATCGTTGTACTATATTGAAGGTTACAGTAATTTTCCCTCTTTTTTTCAGGAAGCAAAATTATCTTTTTTGTGTTATTTTTACCCTGATGCATTGAGAAATGGAGTGTTTAACTGTTTTTTGCTTCTGGACTTTTCTACCAGCAAAATTCTCTGCTAGTCCGTAGCAACTCTTGATGCCACTGGTTCAGATACAGAGAGATGAGAGGAGAGAGATCATTATTTTCTGTCTCAGTCTGAAATCAGAGCTGACTTCATTCCCTTCTTCTGCCAAGAATTTCTTGGGTGACTTCACATTGTCACCTAGCTGCTTCCTGCTTCTTCTCCTCTTTTTTGAAGGACACCTTCAATTCTTATCATCTCCTCCTCCTTTTTGTTTCACTGGATCATAATCCATAGGGACAAAAAAAATAATAGCAAGTGGCTACACTGAATGGGTAGCTGACTCTATCAGATTCACTTGAGTTTGCACCAGGTTACTCCTTGTTCTCCAGACATCTAGAGTTGGCACTAAAATAATTATTCTTGGGGCTTTTGTCTTAAGAAGTATTCCTTTGTATTTCAGATGTGAGGGCAAGAATTCTCTTTACTTAAGTTTTCTTCCTCTGGGTGATGCTGAAATCCCTCAAGTAATTTTGTGGTTTAAAAATGTTTAATAATCTTTCTGGTGGGACGGATTAACCCTAGCTGGGCCATGAAGACATGCAGGAAATTCTGTTTATCTTTGGAAAGATTTTTTAGATATGTTCTTTTGTTTTGTTTTGCAAAGCTCATGACTGAGTTGTTTGTTTCCCCCTCTACAGATGCACCTTAGGTGAGTTTCAAGAAAATATTAATCTCAGAAGTGAACTGTAGCCAGTAAAAGGACTTGATGGACAAACAGGACCATTCTATGGTTGGTGAGAAAATATGGAATTTTGCATTTTCAAGGAGTGGGCAAAAGACTTCTGTTGGAACTGGGTTTCCACATTAACCAGGTTCTACCTTTGTAGCAATTCTATTAAAAGGATTGTTTTCCCCATTAGCAGTCTCAGTAGAGAAAAGAATATTTACGCAACAGATGCAAGACAGGCTAAACTTCCATCCCTGCAAACGACTTCATCCCGAAGCATTTGCAGAAAATGTGTGCATTGTTGGTCAAGTTTACTCACTTTCTGAAAATATTGAAGCCTTGAGTCCTTAGGTATACTGAAATAACTTCAACATTGTTCTTCTACCACTCGTGTCTTCCATAGTCTGAGATGTGAGAATGTTGAATGCTGTTGGCCAAATAGTTGTTTTACTATAGGGGATCTCTTCCATTCATTTGTCTGCATGGTCACATCCTCTGCCTCAAAGACTATCTTTCTGACATATATTCTCTTCTCATTTACCCCTCTGGATCTCTTGTTTGATCCTAAGTCTGTAACTCCAGCTCTGCTATGCACAATTAATGTCTGGTCTTTGTCATATATCTAATCCCTCACCTTAAGCCTTTGTTTCTCTCTCATCACAGTTGGACCTTTTACCTGTATTTCATATCCTTTGGAAGCTTGGAAAGACCTTGTGGCATGGCAACATGGCAACATATCCCTGCCTTCAGGGCTGGACAGGACTGTACTGTGCTTTTCCATACACCATGCTCACACCTAGGGTTTCCAGAAGATAACCTCTCAGTAGCTTAATACCAAATCCTATTCACAATGAACTATGGAAAGCAGAATCCAGAGTGAAATACCCTTAGGAAGAAAAATACTTCAGCACTCCAGAGCTTTTGAATTTGGAAACTTGGAGATCTTGTTATGATGGATTCGAGGTTTCCAGCTGTGACACTGTGACCTGCTGTTTCATTTCAGTGATGTCACTTCATAGGATATAAGCAACTTTAAAAGTTTCCCAGGACATCATAATGCTGTTTAATAAACAAATAAAGTACGTCTTAAGATTGTGGCTCTGAACTCAGAACAGTTAAAATTGTTTTTGTCTGTGTACATTTCCTGGCAAGCTCAGGTTCTGTAAGCTCCTCAGTCAAATCTGAAAAAAACAAGAAGATACTGGTCAGAGTGTCTTCCTCACTAGTTCCTGGTGGCCTTGCTAGAGGGTTAGAGAAGCCACATCTGATTGTTCAAACAGTACAGAAGTTTAAGGCAAGTTTGAGGATGTTGGGGAAAAAAGGATTGTAGGAAACGAGACTTCAGCAAGGGATGAGGACCTTGCTAGATTGACTCCAACAGGACTTCTGCTTTTGGCAAACACTTCACCTGCATGGGAGCTGCAACGAGAAGTCTCCCTCTGAACCTCATTGTGCCTGACAAAGTAAAGCAGGAAATGGAGTTGATTTGAGATTTAAATAATCTTTATGTACATCTCTTGACCTCATCCAGAGGAGATGCCACACGCTGCTTTTTGGAGGGATTTCTAGGAAGTACAATATTTTATGTCTCTGAACAGTGGTTTGTCGGTGGCATTAGTGCATTGTACAGCCAGCCTCCCTCAGGAGCTGCTGGCAGCTGTTTTGCAGGCACTTGCAATTACTATAAATAGTATATGTAGAATGCAATGATAACCAAGATTATCTGTGTACCTGAAAGCCATGATGTTAGAACAGTATTTAGTCTGATGTTTGGTTTGAGTTAATTTCTTCCACATTTGTCTATGATCAGAAAGATAGCATGGAAGTGTGTAGCTGGTTCTAATATTTCATGGTCCAGTAGAGAGGCTATGCTGGATGGGAGAGGGAGCCAGGGCTAGAAAGAGACGCTGGTGTCAGGATGGGATGGGAAAATGAAGACTTGAAATGGGGTGGGTTTGGTTTGCTTTTTTAAGAGCAGGTTACCTTTCTGGAGGCTGCTAAAGGCTGATGGGGGAAGAGAAAGGAAAGCACAGTGAGGAGGAGGCTGTATGTTGAGGGCCTCTGCTTAATGATATTTCCCCTTGCCATCAAAGAGAAAAGTCTCACAGTTCCTATGCAGCATTTAGCTTTGCCTTTCTCACAGCGTTGTAAAACTAAGCCACTTCCAAATCTTTTGCTTGTCTAAATAAGTCCTATAAAATATTTTCCTTTTGCACCCTACATGTAACCAAAAGCAAAGAGCAGTGATTTTTGAGAAGACTTCAGATGAATATAAGTGAATGTCTACAGAAAGCAATACTAGTGAGGAAGGGGGGAGCTATTTTAATAATTTTTTAATAATGTATTTCCTTGGGACAAATTGAACAAACAGGTAGGACAATTTTCAAAGAAAAGAACCTGCAACTTTCTCTGAAGAGGGCAGAGTTTGAAGCATGGTGCGTCATGAAGAAATGGATTGACTAAGCCATGTAGCCAAGATACCCGAGAAACATAAGAGAATGTGTGTTGTGCAGGTAGTGGAAAATCACCAGCCTGTTTCAGAGAGACGCTGCAGCTCCAGAGCAAGCCCAGGGTTTGGGGTGGTGGGTGGGGGATGCTAGTGAACCTTGAATATAACTGAATATAACTTGAATATAACTGAATATAACTGAATGTGCTGGAGACTCTGCAACAAAAACTGATTGTATCTTGTGTACAGATAAAAGTAGATGGTCAGAAGCATTTCTCTTCTGGTGAAGTTTTTCCCTGGAGCTGTAATTTACTGCAAATCAGGGCAGTAACTTTTTTTCCATTAAAGATTACAATGTAAGCAGAAATATAGAGACCCTTTTATAGTAGGACAAATTTTCAGGGCTGTAACCATGGAGTCATACACTCCAGTGCTGTCATGGTTAACCTCTTCACTGCTGTCAGAAAGCTTCTGTACTCCAGCAATATGTTTCTCCTGACTATATTGCCCCTTTTAGGAATTACTGCTTTGGTTCTCTGTCTCGTTAATATGCTAAAAAAACAGCTGGAGCATCCTGCAGGGAAATGCTCTGTATAAAGGGCTTTTTAAGGCCTGCTGTGGCCACAGCAATATTTGTGTACTTCACTTCTTCACAGTCCACTGTGGAAAGAAAAAGGGATACCAGAGGAGGCATAATAAATAACACTAGCAAAGGTTTGGAGAGGCTGGTATGCTTCACACTCCAGGTTTTGTTCCAAATCTCTAGTAGCTAGAGAATGGATTAAGATGTAAAGTATGTGGGTTAGGAAGAGTGATGTCCTCTCACACTTGCCTACTGGCAGTTTCATTATTTTTTTTATTTGTTAATCTATACAATTAAGTGCTAAAGAAGGAGGAACTGCTTTTCAAACACTTTTAAATGCCTTTTGATTCTCTCTGCTGGATTCAGAGACCCAAACAGTGCTTTTGCTGATCCAGCTTAAAATTTTGGAATTATAGATATGGATATGGACCCATCTAAATGTGAATGAAACTTGGCCCATAGACCGCTAAATCTGCTGCTTTTATTTTCAGTTGACTGTATTCTAAGGTACTGCGTAGGCATGGCTGTATATATATATATATACCAGAAAGCAAACATGCCCCTTTCCAACTGTCTTTCAGTGAACGACTTCTAATTCTTGCTTATCAATTTTCCTTGCTGGTTGGTTTGAAAGGGCCACTGAACTGAAAAAAAAAACAGAATTACTCAGACTGTTATTTACTGATTGTCAGCTGATACAATATAGTCCATTCAATCCCAGGCTAATAAAATACTGAAGAAGCACTGCTATGAACAAATTCTGACCTAAGTGTTTTCTCATTTCATTTAAGCTTTTATAAACTCCTGTTCAAAGGACATTCTAATGGAAGTAAAGCATCAAGACTTAATCCTTAGTGGAAATTACCCAAACAAAACATTTAGTAGAAGCAGACATTTCAAACTGCTTTCACTGATGGGCCAGGATCAGAGGAACTTTTCAGGATTTCACTTTCACCTCACCCTGGGAAATGACATTTTCCGATATTTAAAAAAACTGCACTATAATAAAAAGACAAAAACTAGAAACACTCTGAAAAGTGGAGGAAATGCTTTTTGTTCCCTAATACTATCTCAGAGCAAATTCACCTGTGTTTTCCTTACTTCTTTCATGTGGAGTAAGAGGGTTTCTTCCCATCATCATATTTTGCAGTACCTAAGGAGGCAGCAATCACTGTTACACTGACAGGCACACAGGGTAGATGAGAACTCCTTTTGGCCTTCCATGACTGTTTTGTAGAACACAGTCAGTAAATCAAATTAAATGTAGCCCTGGAATTGAAGAAGTGTCCAGTTACTAACACTATTATAACATCTCCTGACTAAAGATTAAGTTTTCTGCTTATAAGCACATTTTACTGTAGTGATACAGTAGCTCAGACAAACAGATGAGTTTGTATTTCCATGTAACTTTTCCATGTAACTAATTATCAAAGATTATGGGGCTTCTTTCTAGAATTGTGGGCTTGGAAGAGCATGGCATCTTCTCTTGGGCACTGGCAGTACTGTCAATACTGTTGGTGAAGAAGGGTTAAAGCCGAAGTTAATTTGAAAGCTTAGACTTGGGTGACACTGATGTGTTTGTCCTTTCAGAAAATAGCAGCTTTCACTGTCAAAACCTCATGTTACATTAAGACCTGCATTATATTGGCCCTTGCCCCTTTGCTATACCTTGGCTTAAAAGAGTAATATCTGTGAGCCTGCAGCTGATGCACACAACTTGCTCTGGAAGGGTCTTAAAACATAAATATTTTTTTGCCTTTTTTCCTCCCTGGTGTGTAGTGGTAATGAAGGCAAGAAAGTATGATGCTGAGATAGTCTAGACTTTCAGCTATATAGATTCTTGAATAGATTTGTTTTTTTAATGCAGCTCTAAAAAACTGGGTTTTGTTGGTATTGGAGCCCACAGAGAGTCTGAATAAATATTTCATATAAATCTTATTTAAAAAACGTGTATATAGAATTAATTTATACATAAAAATAAGTCTTTTTGTATTGCCAGATTTTAATCCTAATGTTGTATGCCCACCAGTCATTCCATTCCAAGAACTAACTGTGCTTTTCCTTTGAACTCAAGTTCTGGGTGACTGTTTTTTCCTGGCCCTTGAAGCTGACCCTCAAAGTACAGCATACCATCATCTTACAACGTATCATTCTGCAGAAAGCTTGGGATGGAGCTGAATGTTATGTTGGTCAGTGAATAAACCAAGATTTTCCCAACAATTATTATATTTTTTTTAATCTGGTAATCACTAGTGACTTTAAAAAAACAAACTGTGTTTGGATTCAAAAGACCAGCTCTCAGAGGAGTTAGTGTAATGGCCACGCTGCAGAAGGCCAAGTGTTCTTTCCTAGTTCAATCCTTTCTTAACGGCTTTCTTCAAAGCCGAGTATGCTTGGATGTATTCTTTGGTATTTGAATGTTAGGAAATGGAAAATTAAAAACAATAATGGAGGAAAATACCATCTGGAAAATCTGTTATGTATTCAAAGCACCTTTCATTGCAAGCTTGCACTTTGTGGCCTTGACATATATTGTATCTAGAAATCAAACTTGGATTTGAGCTTCCCCAAGGTTTAGTTAGAGTGTAGGGGGCCTGGAAAGGGATTCATTCATCTTTGCCTAACTCCATTACCCTCAGTAGTTCTGGTGCTGGGAACACAGAGTTTACCTTGACTTGATACAAGCCCAAAACTGGGATTATCCCTTTGACTGCTGTGTAGAAAATAACCGTACCAGTAAGGAGAGGTAAAGAGGGGATGGTCCTCTCCTTTGCCTGTTAATCAATCATCAGAAATAGTCTCTGACCTGTGGGAGGGCATGAATAGAGTCTGTAGAAAAACTGGTGGTAGGAGAGTTAAGTGAAACTTTCACAGTAAATATAAGAAAGTTAATCGTCTCTCTTCTGGTATAGATAGAATATTAAGCATCACTGTCCGAAGTACACATTTCACAGAAAGCTCAATGACATTGCAAGCTTTGTATACAGACTTTATGAGCAGGTGAATAAAAAACAAAGGTAGTGCTGATCCTCCTATGGAAGTGTGGGTTGGGGAGAGCAGCAGCCAGGGAAAGCCTACAGAAACATCACACAGATTTATTTGAAGTACGAAGCCAAGAGAAAGAAGGAGTTCTTGGGGTTCAGCTACTCACTGGAAGAAGACTTGGCATCATGAGCAAAGAAAGTGCTTCCTTGTGTGCTCCGTAGTGCTCTGCTTATGTATTTTGTAAATAAATGCAAATGTCAGAAAGAGAGGAAATTAGTAGTGGTTTAAAGATTATGTAGGAGCAGGGTAACATGAAAGCCTTCTCTCTGGCTATTTATCAGGACAGGCAGGAGGGTACATTTGTAGCATGCTCCTCTCATGAGCCTGGTGTCCAAAAAGATGTTCTGTTTACCTTGCTTCCTAGACTGGTAGTGTTATAGTCTGTGCTATAACCAAACAACTTTGTTAAAAAAGTTATAGCAGATCACTTATAGTCACTTGTCTGCAGGTCACTACGAGCTGGGGTCAGAGTTCTCTTGAAAGCAATCATTTTAGGTAATATTTTACTTCTTTCCCCTGTGATGCCATTCAGAAGCAGGCCATAATTAAAATTTAAGAGGAAGACAAAATCTTAACTCTGTCTCTACTCAATTTTAAGTTCATTTTCTTTAATAATTCTTGGATATATCTGTATTAGTCCATTATACTCATGGTAGTCAGGGCTGCCAGTTTTCTGATGGCATTTGGCGGCCATAAAAGGGCAGTACAGATGATAAGCCAGTTTTCAATACAGGGAGTGCTTTGCTGTTTCTTGATCATTAATTTGTGTTTTGTCAATCACTTGTTTTGCATTTAGCACTTTTAAACTTCTTTTCCAAATATGTCACTAGAGTTTTGCCTTTACATTTCTGTAAATTCCTATGACCTTCAGGTTTTTTTCTGTTTCTGCTGCTCTTCAGGTCTTCCTAATTATCAGCTACTTGTTTGATCTGTGCCTTCACATCCCTGTAGGCCTCATTTAAGTTTGCCTGATCTCTGAGATCAGACACATTGCCTTCCACTGCTCTCACAATTGTTGAAGATGGACTTGCTCTCTCTCCTTGAGCCTTTCAAGTCACAAATTGCATCCTCCATTCAAATGAGCTGATATAGCTTCATCAAAAGAAATGCTTCATCTGAAGTAAAGGGATGCCAATCTAACTTTGACCATTCCTGAAATTATCTTCCAGAGCTTCTCTCAGGGTTCTCAGGCTTCTGGGAGGTAGTTGCTGCTGTTGTTTTCCAGTTGCACAGTTCCAGTGATGCCATTCCCTCCTTTGACCTGAAGCACTGCAGTCTGCTTGCCAAACCTCAGGCAGAGGCATCAAATGTCAGTCCAGAGACCACTGCAGAAAGCTGGCTGGTTTGCTGTTGACTTTGGGGTTTTGTTTCTGAAAAGGGTGTCTTTTCTGAGCTGGAGTAAACATGTTCCCTTCATACTAACAAAAATACACCCTTGTATCTTGGGGCTTGTCACCTTTTGAACACATTGTACTGAACATAATGAACTCTTCTAGGGCTGACCCAGAAAACACACAGATCTATTTCTCTGACTTAAAAAAGTCCTACTTCTGCTACCTGATTTAGATCTTTAGGTGTAGTCTCTACCAATGCCAAGCTGTTGTGTCTGCTGTCAAAGAATTTAGCAATAACCTGATAGCAGGGATTTGGGGTATTTTTTATTTTTTTAATCCTGAAGCAAGTGTGCATTTCTTTCTTCTGTAGTTGAATGTCATAGAATAGTTTGGATTGAAAAGAACCTTTAAAGTTCATATAGTCCTCCTGTAATAAGCAGGGACATCTTCAACTAGACCAGGTTGCTCAGAGTCCCATCCAACCTGACCTTGAATATCTCCAGGCTTGGGGCATCTACAACCTCTCTGGGAAACATGTTCCAGTGGCTCATCACCCTCATAATAAATAATTTCTTCCTTCTATCTAGTCTAAATCTACCATCTCTTAATTTAAAACCATTATGCCTTGCCCTATTGCAAGAGACCCTGCTAAAAATTCTGTCTCTATTTTTCTTATAAGCCCCCTTATTGAAAGGCCAGAGCTGGATGCAGTACTCCAAGTGAAGTCTCACTTATCCATATGCAGAAGTTATTCCCTGATGACTGTTCTGCATGCAAAACTGCATCAATTTTTCCCTCTCAATTTATATTTAACCACAAGTATCTGTCAATGTGGGAATATTGAGAAAGTTAAATCCTTATTGTAGGGGAGTGTTGTATTTCTGCAATACCTAAGTCTTGTGAAATAGTCCAGTCACCTACTGTGCTAATCCTGCCACTTGATTTAAGAAAGTGGCCCAGAATGCAACATCATCCTGAATGCCAGCATCCTGAGGCAGCACATACAAGAAAACCAGGGGTCAGGCCCACCCAGCATGGGTTCAGGAAAGGAAGGTCCTGCCTAGCCAATCGTATTTCTTTCTATGACTGGGTGATCCGTCTGGTAGACAAGCAGAAGGCTGTGGATGTGGTCTACCTAGACTTCAGCAAAGTATTCAACACAGTCTCCCACAGCATCCTCCTGAAAAGGCTGGGGCCCATGGATTGGACAGGTGCAC
>VWZY01008006.1:20565-40460 GCA_013399075.1 Chloroceryle aenea
TTTTTTCTGGGGGGTAAAAGGTTTTTCTGGGGGTATGAGGCTTTCCTGCATGGAATGAGGTTTTATGGGTGGGGGTTTCAAGGTTTCTGGTGGAGGGTACTTGGGCTTTGCACGGGCAGCCACCCTGAGGTGCAGCTCAGAGGGCTATGGTGCCAACGACCAGAGATACCAGGCCCAGAGCTGAGCCAGCCCTTGCCTGAGTGCTGCAGGGTACCCCAGTTTGGGGCTCTCCTGGAGCTGGGCAGCCCCAGCTGGGAGGATGGTGCCATCTCCTGGCATCACCAGGCTTTTCCTGCCCCCCAGCAGCAGGGACCAAGGATGCTCCTCTCTGTAAAGGTACAGAAGAATTCTTCCTCTGTACAGGCAGGGAAACTGAGACATGGGGCATAGGCAGTGGTGGTCCACGAGCACCTGGCTGTGACCTCCTGTCACCTTGGAGCCCAACTGAGACCACCCATCCCCTGCATTTCATCCCAACCCACATGAACATTGACTCCCAGTCACCAGCAACTGGGCAAATACAAAAGGAGCAGCACAGGGACTGGGGTCCAAGGGGCCAGTTCTGTGCTTGTTAAATCCAGAAACCCTAGAATCCCATCAGGGTGGGGTTGGGAGGGCCCTCTGGAGATGCTCTGGTGCCACACCCCCTGCTCCACCCAGCAGGGGCACCCAGAGCAGGGGGCCCAGCAGCGNCAAGTACCACCAGGAATGAGCCCTTCTCCCCACAGACATCCCTGTTCTCAGCCCTGCCAGGGAAGGAATCCTCCTCTCGCTACCTAACAGCGGATTCATGGGTCAGTAGCTGATCTGCAAAAACCAAGAGCAGAACAAGGTTTTCAGTTCAAACAAACAAAACAGACAGTTCTGAGCTTTCAGGGAAGGGAAAAACCCACACAGAGCAACAGGTCAGCCTGGAAAGACTTTGACCGTCACGCTCGGGTTCTGTCCTCCCTTCAACTTCCCCCGTTTTGCTTTAGGGCTGTTTCCAAGTGAAAGAAAAAATAATAAATAAAAATAATCTGCTTTCAAACAATTCAAGCGCTCCCTCCATCCTAAACCTCTGCCTGAAACCCTGGAGAGCTTCCAAAGTGCCTATTTTCTAATTGTCAGATTGGAATGTTTGGACATTTGTGAGTATTCCCCATCTCTGGCCGAGACGAGCTGATGAATTCAATCCAGCTTCACTCAAAGTTTCGGTCCTTTTTGGTTTTGGTTTTTTTTTTGAGGAACGAATGTGGTGTGGAAAGGGAATGATGACAGTGAGGAGACAATCGATTTGTCCCTGACATGATTTAAAAGAACATGGGAATCTGTCCCTTCTGCCCTCTCCAAACACCTATAAACTGCCAGGGATAGAAGTGGGTGGGAGGTAGGACAGACCCCAGGGAGCACTCGGAAGGAACAGCTTTTCCATGTGACTAATGCAACACCACATTTCTCTTTCTTTGCTTTCATGGAATCATCAGGTGGTAGGCGTTGGGAGGGAGCTCTGGAGAGCAGCGAGTCCAACCCCCCTGCCAGAGCAGGGGCACCCAGGGCAGCCCCCACAGGAACAGAGCCAGGGGGGCTGGAAAGGCTCCAGAGCAGGAGACTCCACAGCCTCTCTGGGCAGCCTGGGCCAGGCTCTGTCACTGCAACAGTCAAGAAGTTGCTCCTCATGTTGAGGTGGAACTTCCTGTGCTCCAGCTTGAACAGTCCCTGTAATATTCCCGTTGTTGTTTCAGAAGCACCAGTTCCCACCTCTGCACAAATTTCCTGACAACCACCTCGGCTCTTCTCATCTAATCGCTTTCTACCATCCTTACAAACCACCTCCCAGACCCAGGGTACAACTCTTCTCATTAAATAAACACAAATAAGCCAAAAAGATCCAGATACAATAAAATTTCTGATTTAATAAATAAACCAGTTCTCACACACAGGGGCACATCTGCTAATCCCTGTTTGGAAGGAGCTATCCACACTTCATCCACATGAGCAGCTTTCCCTGCTTCTCAGCTCTCCTCTTCCTCCATCACTTCTGCTTCCTTGTGGTCCACCATCTGCTCAGCCACAGCAGAAAGATGTCCCCAGAGCATGACAGCCCTGACAGATATGCTGCACGAGGTCCCCAAGAAACATCACTGTTGAGGGTGGGGAGAGCCTGCCCCAGGCTGCCCAGAGAGGTGGTGGCTGCCCCATCCTTGTCCCCATTGCAGGGGAGGTGGCCGGGGCTCTGAGCACCCTGCTCTGGCTGCAGATGGCCCTGCTCCCTGCAGGGGGGTGGAGCAGATGACCTTGAAAGGTCCCTTCCCACCCAAACCAGTTTATGCCTCTATGCTGAGCCCCAGGGGCATACCCTGCTCGGGCAGAGCAAAGGTAGATCAAGCTGTGGACAAGGATCTCCATTACTGTGACACAAGGCAGCGAGAGGGCAGCAGGAGCTGGCAGAGCTGCTCCTGTCCCACAGCACCAGGTGGAGAGCAGAAGGAAGATTTGCTCCAGGACAGCCACCTCTTCTCACCTCAGAGTACCTGCAAAGGCTCTGGCCCATCCTGAGCAGTGTTGGGCTACAAGCCTATGAGGAGTGTAGCTGAATGAGGAGCTACAGGCCACGAGGAGCTATAGCCCATGAGGAAGAGGAGCTATTGCCCACGAAGAGCACTTATTGACCTTGCTATAGACTGGATGGTCCTGACCTGTCACCTCGGGTTTTTTTAGCCCGGAGAGTGACAACGCTCCTCTGTCACCACAACAGAGAAGCCCTGGCTGTGTGGCACTGGGAAGGCAAAGCCTTCGTCTTGTGTTTTTTATTAGGAATTCAGAGAAAGAAATCATCACAAGAGTTGCTTTGGCTCCTGCAGAGCTGGAACAAAACAACGGTGCCTCTCGCTGCTTCTTGCTGCTTCCCCAGGGAGAAGCCCCGTGTGTGCAGGGGCTCTGGTGACAGTGGCGTGGCAGCTGGTGATGGAGGGAGTTGTCTTTACAGGCAGAGCAGGTTGGAAACCTCCTGTCTCCTGAGGGGACACATTTGTGCTGTTCCTTCCACCCACTGCTCAGTATTATCACATTTCACAGGGGCGTGAAGTATCTGAACAAACAGAGCCAGGGAGCTCTGAGAAACGCGCTGAGCACCACCTACACCTCCCTGCAAATGTCAACAGGAATCAAGAAGTTCATTTGCTAGGCAAGCAAAGCCTTCAAAGCCACCTTAAACCGAAGGGAAAATGCTGCTGCTGCTGCCTGTGCTGGGCTCTGGAAAGACACATCTGGGATCAACAAAGAGGGGTGAGTTTTGGCTGGGCATCACCCAGTCCTTGTTCCTTAGGTGGCTGGAATCTCTGGGTCTCTGACAAGCTCCCTTATGAGTGGCTGTGTCTTCCTGAAGTTGAGATGGCTTCAGGTGTTGATGCCACTTCTCTGCTGGGACTCAGCTTGGTCCCAGGAATCCTTCCTGTTTGGGCAGAGCTGGCAAACTCGAGGTTTTGGCTGCTGCTGGAGGTAGGTGACAACCTGTTTGCAACACCAGCGGTTGCGTTATGTATTCCACAGAATCACGGACTGGTTTGGGTTGGAAGGGACCTTTAAAGCTCCTCTAGTCCAAACCCCTGCAGTGAGCAGGGACATCTCTCCCAGCAGAGAGGTTCCAGCCCTCAGATCATCTCCATGGCCTCCTCTGGCCCTGCTCCACCAGGTCCCTGTCTCTCCTGTGCTGAGGATTCCAGAGCTGGACCCAGAACTGCAGGGGGGGTCTCACCAGAGTTTTTTGAGGAACATCATTCCACACCACCATGATGAGGGGCTCGTTGTCACTCCCCAGTAAGCCAGTGCCACTCAGATACTGGGAGACATGACAATGTTCTAGTTGTTCCAGCTTGGGCAATTGCCATGGCACTGGTGTAATACACTTCCCTAATCCAACCCTGCTTCACAGCCTGCAGCATCCCCCTCCTCCCTGGGATTGGACCACAGCCCTTCTGCTCCTCTCTGATGTGTCCTGTTCCCTTTGATGTGGCTGAGCCAGCCCTGATAGGAACCAGCAGCCTGTGGGAAAATTGAACTTCCCAGATCTTGAGAACACACAGCACAGGAAAAAAAAAAAGCGTCAAAAATTAAAATGACAAGGTTGTTTGGGTTGCTCAGGTTGTTTCTTTAAAGGCAGCTTCAGCCTGGATGGCTGGTGAAGTGTAGCTGAGATTCCTTCTTCTGCTAAGGGAGATTTCTAAAACATCTCCTTAAATCCCAAAGTGCTTCTCAATTCATGGACCACGTCCCAAGTTCCGTGCACATTCCCCACCTCTTCACTTCTTGACTCGATTTTCACTTCTGGGTCCTTAGAATCACCAGATCACTTAGGTTGGAAAAGCCCTTGAAGATCATCGAGTCCGGACATTAACCCAACCCTGCCAAATCCACCCCTAAGCCGTATCCCAGGTGTCACATCTTTGAAACCCCTCCAGGGATGTTGACTCAGCCCCCTCCCTGGGCAGCCTGTTCCAGTGCCTGACAACCCTCGTGGTGAAAAAAAATTCACTGAAAAATTGCAGAACTTGCCCCTTGTAAAGTCATCGCTGTTTCCTTACCAAAGGAGGTGGTGGCTCATGGACCTCTTCTGCTTGTTCCACCAACACAAACGCTGGCAGAGCTGGAGCATCCTGGAGTCACACTGGGCCAGTGTGGGAGGACCTGGAAGAATTTAGTCTGGTATCTCAAAGGCCCAGCTGACCAGTTTCCATGGGTTGTTATCAGCACATCTGTCTCTGGAGCTCCAGGGAAAGAATTGTTCCGAGTATTTTATACATGGACGGCTTCTTTTGGAAGAAGTCGGCAAAGGAGCTTGTCAGGACTTCATCAGAAAGAGCCTGGAAAGCAACTGCATTTCATTTCATTTCATTTCATTGCATTTCATTTCATTAACTTTTAATTTCTTGTAGCTGTTATTTGGCAAAAGTGGGGGGTGAGTTTTAATGAAAATTGGAGGAGAGTTTTTGAGAGAAGAGATTGCAGAAAAAGTTTCCTAACTTGGCTCCAGGTGTGGTTTTGGTCACTGAGATGACAGAGCTGGATCCTAACGGGAGCAGGTGAACACTGTCAGGAAGGGACCAGTGAATCGTGCCCCACTGCCAGTCTGGTCCTTGATGGGATGTCTCAAGCAGGGTCTTCATCCTTGATTTTTCCTCATCCTTGGTTTTATTTCCTCCTTGATTTTTCTTCCTCCTTGATTTTTCTTCCTCCTTGCTATTTCCTCATCCTTGATTCGTCCTCATCCTTGATATTTCCTTATCCTTGATTCTTCCTCATCCTTGATTTGCCTTCATCCTTGATTTTTCCCCACCCTCGATTTTTCCCTACCCTTGATTTTGTAGGATGTGGCGAACTACAGCAGAGGAAGAGGGGGGTCAGGGGGCTGAGAAGGGGAGAGGGGCTGTCCCTGGGAAGGGGATTCATAATGAATCCCCCTGTGATGCTCCAGGGGATGAAGTTGCCAAATCATTTCCATACCAGAGACTGGTGCTGCAAAAAGAATCTCCCCTTTGCTTGGCCGAGGCAAGTGCAGCTTCTCTGGTTGCGTTCTGAGGATCAGGAGCCTGTCTAAACATTAAAACTGTTTAGGTAAATACCAGCTGGTGCTCTGTCCTGTTAGCAAATAAAAGCCTCTATTTTAAATCAGCGTTGCAAGGAAGAACAATGTTTAAATAGTTACACTGTTTTCCCCTAGAAAACAAATAACTGAAATACAAATGGTCCAGAGAACTCCTGGGGGAGCTGCTGTGGTGGTCACCAGGAGATCGATGGCATCACTGTGGGGACAAGGGAGAGGAGGATCAGGGTTGTGACAGTGGTGAGAGGAGGCACAGCAGAAGGTTTTGCTCAGGTAGAGGCTGGGACAGGGATATAGGACGGGATGGCAGCGTCCCTGCCTGCTGGGGGACTGTGAGAACCACACAATCCTTTGGGTTGGCAGAGACTTGAAGATCATGGAGCCCAACCTTTCCCCCAGCACTGCCAGGGCACCACTGCCCCCTGGCCCTCAGCACCACAGCTCCACGGGGGGCTTGGAAACCCCTCCAGGGGTCACGGGGACGCCACCCCTGCCCTGGCACAGCCCTGGAGGGGAAGAAATTGTTCCTCAGCTCCAACCTAAACCTCTCCTAAGGCAACCAGAGAGCCCCAGCCCAACCCTCTGGCCACAGCCAACACTCTCCTGTCTGCTGCAGGCTGGAAAGCCCTGGCTGCAGGAGGTAAAGGACACTCAGCCTGAGCTGTCCTCACCTTCCCCCCGCCACGGCTGCTGCAAATTCTGCTTTTTCGATGTATTTAATAAGCACTAGAGGGCTGCAGAGAACTGTGTTTGGGGCTGCAGAGAGGGAGGCAGGGAATGCTCCAGCCTTTAGCTGCCACTTGCTCTGCTCCTTAAAGGAAAAGGGACCAAAAGGCTGCAGAGAGGTGACAGTTTGGTTTGGTTTCACTTATGTGGTGAGAGGAGACGGGGGTGCTGAGGTGCAGGCAGCTCAGACCAGGAAGGGGAAGAAGAGATGGGTGGTTCTGCTACTAAATCAACAAAACAGTTCAGATTTCATAGAAAATGTGCTGTGTCCAGCACTGGACACCACACTGCAGCTGTGGTCTCACTGGTGCAGAGCAGAGGGGCAGGAGAATCTCCCTCGCCCTGCTGCCCACACACTTCTTCATCCCCCCCAGGAAACCACTGGCCTTCCTGGCCACAGGGGCCCATGGTTTGTCCCATCTGCTCAAGGCTGGATCATCCAGAGCAGGCTGCTCAGGGCCACGTCCTCTTGAGCTCGAGTATCATCAAGGATGGAGACACCACAACCTCTCTGGATGGCACCTTCCCGTGCCTGACAACTCTGTTTATTTAAGAAATGAAACAAAGAAAAAGCTTTTTGTTGTGTGGAAATGGAACTCCTGTATTTCCATTTATGCCCATTGCTCTTTTCCTTTCAGTGAGAGCTCCCGAGAAGGAGCCGTGGCGACGGCGACTGCGCTGAAGGGTAACACTCTGTCTTTAATTAAAAGAGAAAACTCAGAAAAACTTGAGGTATCAAGTTAAAACTGGGGAGACTGGTCTAGAAAAGGCCTTGTGAGATGGAGAGACCGACCCTTACTTGCCCAGACACTTCTTCTGCTCTGGTGGGTTTTCTAATTTCCAGCCTTCATTTATTCCTGGCTGGTTTCTCCCCATGGGAGGCGGTGCCAGCACCAGCAGGTTCAAGGGCTTTCATTCCTCACCACCCACAGGGCTCCTGG
This sequence comes from Chloroceryle aenea, assembly GCA_013399075.1. Classification (NCBI taxonomy): domain Eukaryota; kingdom Metazoa; phylum Chordata; class Aves; order Coraciiformes; family Cerylidae; genus Chloroceryle; species Chloroceryle aenea. Next base: position 27,814 of record VWZY01008006.1, read on the forward strand.
TGCTGATAAAATGCCCTTGTCAGGTTTCTCAGCCCTTGTTCTGCTGAGCTGCACCCACACAGCTCACCCCTCTCTGATCACCACTGTGGGTCCTGTGGTATCCTCTGGTCCATTCACGGGCTTCTCCCTTCTCAGTCCTTCCAGATGCTGAGCAAAACCAGTTTGTACACAGAGCCAGCACATCTTCATCCCAGGATTAAGTCTCTAAGGCCACTCCTCTGGGCTTATGGTTTCTCCTGGGTTTTGTTTTTAAGATCAGAAAACTTCATCTGGATCCTCGTCACTGTTTTAGTGCTTAAAAGTCACCAATAAAAGTCTAAAGCCAAGGACAGCTGGGCTTTGAAGGTCTTCCAAGAACCAGCATCACTTACTGCTCCCCTCAAAACCATGCAGAGTTTGGGTCAGAAGGGACCTCAAAGATCACCCAGTTCCAACCCCCCTGCCATGGGCAGGGGCACCTCCCACCAGAGCAGGGGCTCTGGGCCCCATTCAACCAAAGAATACCAAGAGGTTGGAAGGGACCTCAAGGATCATCTGGTTCAACCTTTCATGGCAAGAGCACCAGGATCTAGTGCCCCAGGCAGCCCACAAAGTGACTCCTCCTGGTAGGGAAGGAGCTTGTTTCATCCCAGCTGAACATCCTAAAAACCCCAAGCTTGGTCTCCTGGACAGGTAGGAGAAGTGCTTGGTCTTGGTTTGAGTAAGACAAACATGAATCAGAACTTTAATTTTCTGTTGTTTTGCAACCACCTCTACTCCTGAATACCTGAAAATCTGGCCTGCAAAGCTTTGGAAAAAAGCCCTCCATGTAGATAATATTTTTTCTTATTCAAGATAGAATTAGAGAGCTGCCTTTAAGGGAAGGTTTTTTAAATACCAGTAACTAAGGGAGAAGTGACGCCCAGCCCGGAGCTGCTCCTTTACCTGGGGGCAAAGAGAAACCTCCTCTCAGCATCTCCTTGGAATCCTGCTCCGTACCGAGCAGGTAATAACCTACTGAGTTGATCTCTCCCTCTCCCATCGCCGTAGCTTCAAGAAGCTGCTCGACCTGATGGTGTTGAAGGTCTTCTCCAAGCTGGATGATTCTGTTTGGGTGTTGGCAACCAGCTTTTCCTTGGGTGCTAAACCACCCTCCCTATTTAACCCACATAGCTCATTCTGAGCCCCCTTATCCCGGCGTTATAACCAATATTTGATAAATGTCTTTTAGAGAGAAGCTTCCAAGACCCAGTGCCTTCCTTTCTTCCTGTATCAAAAAAAACCTCCCCAAAATAATTCAGAGACAGAAAACATAAGGACATTTGCTGGCTGTTGACTTTGATTTCCAGTTTTGATTGTTTCTCTGATTTCTCTTCATTTATCGACCGAGGAAAAAGCAAGAGGGTGAAAAAGAACAAAAAAACCTGGTTAATGGGGGGAAAAAATTGCTGTTGAAAGCAAAGAAAAAGGGGCAGGTTTAAAAGCCAGACTTTGCAGGTTGTTTTTAGTTTTCCACTCTTCTGATAAGAACTCAGAATACTGCCAGAGAGACAAATTGCTACTTCCAGCAGAAAACAACCTCCTGGAGCAATTATTTCCCAGCAGAGTTGTAAGGAACTAACGCCAGTGCTGGAGGAGGGGCCAAGGGCTGTGCAGATCCCGGACAGAGCCGCTCACCGGAGCCTGTTCTCCTCAAAGTGGCCACATTTGTGATGACTGATCCTCCAGCGCCTTTAAGAAGTGTTTTGTCTTGGCAAAAGTCTTTCTTAATCTGTTTTATTTCCTCCAGTTTGCCACCAGATGGCACGTGGAGACCAGGAGAGTGGAGATGGAAGGTGGTGGGTCAGAGAGGGACAACCTGGCCCTGGATGGGGGTGAGACACCCCCCTGAGCAGTGCCCTGGTCAAGGGGAGAGGTGGATGCTGGAGCACAAGGTGGGTTTCTGTTCACAACATGCGACTGCGTGTCCCTCCAGGATACCTTCCCTTTGATTAAAATGATAAGATTTAAATTGTAATCATCCAGTTGTGGATGCTCACTCCATCACTGGAGTGGATGCTCCATCACTCCATCATTTAGGACAAGTGGTAATGGTTGCAAGCTGGAGCACAAGGTCTTCAAAGTCTCCAGAGCAGGAGACTCCACAGCCTCTCTGGGCAGCCTGGTCCAGGCTCTGGCACTGCAACACTCAAGAAGTTGCTCCTCCTGTTGAGGTGGAACTCCCTGGCTTCCAGTTGGTGCCCAGTGCCCCTCGTCCTATCCCAGGGCACCCCTGACAAGNGATCGTGGTGTTTCTGTCAGGGAACAGGTCCCTCTTGAAGGCAGACCTTCCCAGCTCACATCTCTTTATGGCCAAATAAGGGATTTTTCCTCCTTTTTTTCATGTTTTCTCCACTTCCCCCTGTAGAGTCATGCCAAGAGCAACTCATTGTTTCATTGGCAGCACTTCCAGAATGGCTTCTGGTCCCTCCCCTCCTGGTGTTAACAATGGGGTCCCTGAACAGTGTGAAACTCTTCCAAAAATACCTTTTTAAATTTCTCTATGGCAGGCCACATGCTGATAGAGGGAGCTGCTCTGATGCTCCTTCCTCCTGATGCTCATGGACCTCAAGGTTGTTCTGCTGCTGCCTCCTGTGCCAAGGAAGACTCAGGCCCGGCCGTCCTTGAGAGATGTTTGTTGAAGGGGCCCTTGAAAGGGCTTCAGCATCTTCTCCCAGGATGATTTTCCTACAGGGGTAACACTTAATTGGAAATTAAGCCAAGCCCCTCAGGGCCTCGGCAGCTACAGAGGACATTGGGTCATTTGCTTTGCAATGTGTGGAGACATTTCAAGCTACCTTCTGTCCTGCTGCTGGCTGTCCTCCCCAGCCTTCTCCTTCATGGCACAGCTCTGCTTGTTGCCTCCCATGTCCTCTGTCCTCTTCCAAACACGTGGTGACCCCAAGGCCTCAGCAGTGCCCAGCAGGATGGTGACCCACCCACGTCCTACCCACAACGTGTTGCTTAACACCCTTCTGCATTTGCTCTTCTGTCACTGCACCCAGCTCTGTCTTCTACTTCTCGACTCCAGCCCATTCTCCCACTGACCAGGATCTTTTTGGATCACCAGTCCATCCTCCGAAGGGCTGTACACTTCCCCCTTCTCCCAGCAGCACCATCTGCCATGGGATGGGCACTCCAGTGCCCCTGCTTAGGAGACAAACACAAATTTGTCTTGTTGCTCAGGGCAATGTCCCACTCCCAGCCCCTCCTGGGGACAGCGTGTGTCACCCAGTGGGAGAGGAGGTGCTGTGTGATGGGAGATGACCTGCCATGAGTTCATAGAGTGGGTTGGGTTGAAGGGACCTTAAAGAGCATCGAGTTCCAAACCCCTGCTCCCACCAGAGCAGGGTGCTCAGAGCCCCATCCAGCCTGGTCTGGAGCACACCCGGGGATGGAGCATCCCCAGCTTCCCTGGGCAGCCTGTGCCAGGGCCTCACCCCCCTCAGATCGAGGAATTTTTTCCTAATTTCTAATCTAAATCTCTCTTCTTTCAGTTTAAAGCCATCACCCCTCATCCTGCCAAGTGCTGGGTGAGAAAGCACAGGACCACGGGAGGGACGTGCCTGTCCCCTGCCACCACCCACTGCTGAAAATTCCTCTTAAACATCATTTGCTGAAGTCCTTTCTCCCCGCCCCGCCCCCCAACCTGCGAGCCTGATTTTTATGTACTGTGGTAAATGTTATCCCTTGAAAAGACCCACACATGAATAAAAAATCAGGCTGTCACTCCGCCGTGCTCCTTTGAAAGAGAAATTGCTTCAAGCAGCAAGAAAGACGGCTGATGTTGGGACTCTGGGAGCTGGTGTTCGCCAGCGTCTGGGCGAGGAGGGGGTCACCACAGCTTATCCTCATGAATAATGAAGCTGCCAGTGCAGCTATGCAAATGTCACCTAACAAGCTCCACGCTAAATAAAACTCTTGTTTGGGATGTCAGATATTCACCAGCCTCCTTCCCCTGTGCTCGCTTGGATTTTCAGGATGGGATGGATTTCTTTGAAGAGGTGGAAGGGGGTGGCCAGCAGAGAACATCTGGTGCCCTCACAAATCAGGGAATGTTTTGGGCTGGAAGGGATCTCTGGAGGTCATCTGGTCCAACCTCCCTGCACAAGCAGGGACAACTCTACCTAGGGCAGGATGCTCAGAGACCCATCAGTCCTGGCCTTGAATGACTCCAGGGATGAGGTCTACATCACCTCTCTGGGGATCCCATTCCAGGGTCTCTCATCCTCAGAGTAAAGAACTTTCTTCTAGTATCCAATCTAAACCTCTCCTTTCCCAACTGAAACCATTGCTCCTTGTCCTGTCAGTATAAACCCTTTGGAATAGATCTTCCTCCTTCACATAGGCCCTCTCCAGGTGCTGGAAGCTGGAGGTTTGAGTCATTTGGGCAGCCTAGAAATACAAGACAGGATGCATGGGTTGAAGCCATGCAGGGCTCTGGTCCTTCTCAAGATTTCCTGCCCTTTTGCTGCAATAACTGAGAAATAATCAGCACTGGGACACTTCACATGGCATCAGGCTACTGTAGAGCAAACTACTTCAGCCTTGACCTTCTCTTAACCATCTGGTGACAGCCAGAAGTGAGATGGAGAGTTGTGAGGTCTGGTGATAGCTGCTTAATGCCTCTCCAGCATTCAGCTTGCTCCTCTTGTGCACAGCACTGTGCACCAGTAGAGGAGGAACCTGCTGCCAGCGTGATGCGGCCACACAGCGCTGTTCGGAATCACAGCCTCACAGGATTGTTTGGTAGAGCCCTTTCAGATCACGGAGTCCACCCGCTCCCCCAGCACTGCCTGGGCACCACTGACCCCTGGCCCTCAGCACCACAGCTCCACGGGGAGCTTGGAAATCCCTCCAGGGGTCAGGGGGACTCCACCCCTGCCCTGGGCAGCCTGGGACAGCCCTGGAAGGGGTGGAAGAAATTTCTCCAAATGTCCAACCTAAACCTCCCCTGGGGCAACTTGAGGCCAGTTCCTCTTGTCCTGGTGTTTGTTCCTTGGGAGAAGAGTCAGACCCGCCCTGGCTAAGGAAAGGCTGAGGGAGCTGGGGCTCTGGAGCTGGGAGGAGAGGAGACTGAGGGGGGAGCTCAGCAGTGTTGCTAAAGATGGAAAGGGTGAGGGGCAGGAGGCTGGAGCCAGGCTCTGCTCAGGGACGCCCAGGGACAGGACACGGGGCCAGGGGTGCAGCTGGAGCATGGGAGGGTCCAGGGCAAAATCAGGGGGGGCTTTTTCAGGGTGAGGGTGACAGAGCCTGGCCCAGGCTGCCCAGAGAGGTTGTGGAGTCTCCTGCTCTGGAGACTTTCCAGCCCCCCTGGCTCTGTTCCTGTGTGGGCTGCCCTGGGTGTCCCTGCTCTGGCAGGGGGGTTGGACTCCCTGATCTCCAGAGCTCCCTCCCAACCCCACCATTCTAGGATTCTGTGGCTCCAACCTGTCAGTGAGCTGCCGAGAACAAGGTCACACATCCTCAGGACCCATCTAATAGCAAAAGGCATCTACACACATGCTGTAAAAGCATCCCCCAACCTCTAAATCAAGCCCATCCCACATTACAGACAGCTTTGCCCTTCCTCCCGTCCTCATTTCCACTGCAGATCCCAGAGGAGCTCTGGCAACACGAAGAGATGGGATGAGAACAGCTCATAATTGCACATCAGTTCCCTCGGTGCCGGCACAACGGTGTTTACTCTGATGAGGGCTTCGGTGTTTCCAGCCAACCCTCAACAGCCTTGCACTGAGATACTCAAGGAGGAAAGATGCTGCTTTTAACCAAAAGGCTGCCTCGCTTTCCATGACTCTGGTGTGGCTCTGACAGCCACCCACTGCCTCAGGAAGAACGCTGCCTGCAGGTGGGACTCTGACCCCTCTCCTCCTGCCCTCCCTCCAATTGTTATTTTATTTCTTTTTATTTTTATTTTTTACTCTCAGCATTTGAAAGAGAATGGAGCAAACTGTCCCAACCCGCTTGTTTGGCAGAGAAAAGATACAAAAGGGATCTTTTTTTCTAAGGGAAAATAGCTACAAGTGCCCCAAAACTCAGCACCCTGGGCTGAGGAAGAAGATGCTTCAGATTTGTTCCTGTGTGGGCTGCCCTGGGTGCCCCTGCTCTGGCAGGGGGTTTGGAGTCGCTGATCTCCAGAGCTCCCTTCCAACCCCTACCATTCCATGATCCTATGATTCATAGAATCATGAATCAGAGAATAGTTTCAGCTGGAAGAGACCTTTAAGATCATCAAGTCCAACCTTGCTCCCAGCCCTATCAAAACCACTAAGCCACGTCCCTAAGCACAACATCTCCCTGGCTCTTAAACACCCCCAAAGATGGTCAGATGCTAACATCTCAGTGATGGATGGTGGGTTCTGGCTGGTCCTCCATCAACCATGATCCCCAAAACCTGGGAATCTTGATGGATTTCTCTCTGGCCAATCTCAAATAAGAAAGTGGGGCTTGTTAGCCCTTATTATATCAGGAAATAAATCCTCTCACCCTGCAGAAGCCGCTTCCCAGACCCTGGGGTGGTCCATGCAGGGTGAGGTCAGTGCCTCTTCCATGTGATTTCTCAGTGCTTTCCACCAGCACGTGCTGAGAGGATCATACAATCCTAGAATCATTCAGGCTGGAAAAGACCCTTGGGATCATTGAGTCCAACCGTTGTTGGTTGAACAACGTCAAAGGATGAACCTTCTGGTGGTGCTTGTTTGTCAGGCAAACTGCAGCTCATTTTTGATTTGTATTTGTTAAGGGAGTGAAGAGCAGAAATGGCCAAAAGTCTCCTGGGGTTATCAGTGAACTCTTTTGAAGGTGATATGGGCCTGATCTTGTCAAAACTAATGGCTTATAGTTATTCAGTGCTGTAAATGGGGCCAAGCATTGGCAGTGCCCAGCAACAAGACTCCTCAAAAGATTTATAAGGTGCTGTGACCTGCCTGGGACCACTGTAAACTATAACATCTTCATTGCTAGGAACGATGCTGTGCTCGGAATAGAAAGGAAGGAGGAGAGGAAGGGGCAGCAGCTCCTCTCCACCCATCCCAGCACCTTCACAAGCTGGTCAGAGGTTGCTCCAGGCACCTCAGTCCATTGATGGGCAGAACCACAACTCAGAGTCATTTCTCTGCAGCAAAGTCTGAATGCTCCATGAGAGAAATACAAGATAATGCACGAGATAAATACAAGATAATGCATGAGATAAATACAAGATAATACACAAGAGAAATACCTGGTGCATCACTTTGCTGTGGTTAAAACCCAAAAGGTTCCCCGTCAAAGTCTGTCTTATTGTTTGGATGGGAAGTCACAAACTTTCCCTCTGATCTCCTGTTGTTTTATTCTGCAATTTGCATTTTGGGAAAGAAAAAAGAAGCCTTTCCATCCGGCTCCAGTGTATAAATCTCTGTTTATTGTTTTCTATCAGGGCAAAATGTTACTTCTATGCCAGGTGTCTTAAATGAATAGGCTACAGGTTTAAAGGAAGGAGAAAATTGCCCCAAAATGTTCCTGCATTTGTTCTCGTCTTGAAAAGCGCTGATTTAATTAATCCTCCTTCATCAGAAGCAGAAAGCATGGGTCTAATTGCAAGCTCAGAAGCATCAGTTGTCCAAATGATTGGATAGTAGTTAGAGATGAAGGGGAGTAAAACAAGGCATTGATGAATGCGGGTTTATTAGGAGCTCTGTCTCATTGACTTGTCTTGTGAAGCAGTTGGAAATTGGCTACAAAGTAATAAAAGAAAATTAAAACACATAAAACTTTGTTGAAGTAATGTGGAAAGGCCTGCATGAACCCAAAAAAAAGAGGAGGTTGGAAGCGAGAAGTGAAGAGCATCGGAGGGAAGGTGGCAGGTAATCGATGTGGTGGTGACTGGAGGGACTCCCAAGGACATTGCCAGCACGGAGCACACTGCACAGAGGCTCAGTGATGCTGAGTTGTCCCCTGAGCTACATCTGAAGCTCCAGGGGACTGAAAAGGGCGCTGAACATTCAACGGCAGCTCCAAGGTCCATCTCCTTACAGTGGCTGTGTCCCTGTCTCAAGGAGACCACACTCGAGTGGCAGATGCACACAGCTTGGATCCCCACCAAACACAGCCTGACTGCACCTCCCACATAAAATAAGGTTCTTAACACCAATTTGCTTCTTCACAGCAAGTTTTATCCACTGCTGTTTCCTTCAGGGACTCATCACAACACAGTCAAATCAAGAACCTTAGAAAACTTCAGCATCTTGTGGGGAATAACAATTGGCATGGAGAACCAGAAACATTTAAGAACAAGAATTGAAAACATTTGGGAAGAAGAATTGGAAACATTTGGGAAGAAGAACTGAAAACATTTGGGAAGAAGAACCAGAAAAGTTTGGGAAAAAAGAAGAACCAGAAACTTTTGGGAAGGAGAACCAGAAAGTATCTTTATTTTTTTTATGATTTGATCTTTTTAAGATCGAGAAGCCTGGAGATGACTCAGGTCTGCAGCTGAAATTCCACATGAAGTGCCCTTTTTTTTACCAGATGCTGACTCCATACCACCCACAGAGCTCTCCCTGCTCCGGGCAGCTCACAACCTTATGTTGTACACATCCAGGAATTATTTTCAGCACTGTGACACCAAAATAACAGGCTTGGTTTTCTCCCTGCTCTTTCCTGCCTAGCTTTCTATTTGTACACCCTAGGTCGACACAGACTTTGTCCTTATCAGTGCAGTTCACCGAAGCAAAAACCTGTTGGTGACCAGGGCTTCTGGGTCATCACGGAGTGTGAAATAAAAGTCACCAATTTTGGTAACAGGCAGCTGAGACACGAGTGGAGGAAAGGCAGTGGGAGGAGAGCAGAGACAAGACAGAGGTGGAAATGAGCGTGCTTGCAGAAGTCAACAGTCACAAGGGTCTCCCAGGTGGCAGCCATCCGAGCTTCTAAATTTAATAGATGAGATGGAAAATAATGCCTCCCCCAGTGCTTCCCCTTAGGGGACTGGTGTCTCTCAGGAAACCGCTTCCCAGTAATTAATGCTTGTGGCTTAGAGAAACCAGCACCTGCCCCGGCTTCTGCAGCAGGGTGGGGGGAAGCTCTGCCACCTTGACATTCTTCCTGGCATCAGAAATGTGCTCTGGATCACACAGGCACCTGGTGCTCCTGGGCTCAGCCCACACAGGGCAGTGGTGGTGCTGCCAGTCCCAGAGCAGTGTGGACTTTGGGAGGTGACTGCGACCCACTGGCATTTAAAGGAAACTTGAACAGACCCAACTCCTTCAGCCAGTCCCAACACCTCTCCTGAGAGGACAGGCCTGGTCTTGCAGAACATGGGAAAAATCCTTCCTCCTCTGGCCTGGAGATGCCTGGCACTCGAGCTCGACAGCACGACGGCCGTGATCGTAGACACACTGACACCAAACTGGGTTCATGCACTGAACTGGAGCCAGCGTAACCATTTGTCATCAACATCGTGTTTCATTCTTTGTAAAGCAAGGATCTGTTTGGCTATGTCAGCTTGAGAAGGCTCATAGCACAACAGAATCACAGCATCGTTTGGGTTGGCAGAGCCCTCTCCTGGAGTCCAGCTGCTCCCCCAGCACTGCCAGGGCACCACTGACCCCTGGCCCTCAGCACCACAGCTCCAAGGGGGGCTTGGAAACCCCTCCAGGGGCCACAGGGACTCCACCCCTGCCCTGGGCAGCCTGGGACANCGCGCTCCAGCGCCTCACGGTCCTGCTGGGAGTGAGGGGCACAGAACTGACCCCAGCATTCAAGGGTCAGGCTCCCCAGTGCTGAGCAGAGGGGGACAATCTCTGCCCTAGCCCTACTGGCCACACTTCAGACCCACACTGGTTCATTCCCAGAGCAGAGAAGGCCAAACCATCTCCCCATTAGGGATGAGCAGCACCCCAAGTCCAGAGCTCCATCCTTCTGACCAGCACTGCAGGGAACCAGGGCCACAGCTTCTTATTATCCAAGGGAAAGGGAAGAAAGACACTCCAGCCAGCAGAGAAACACGCTAACGAGACTGAAATTATTGCCTAGTAATTGCACTGCTTCCTCTGGCTTCAGCTGCAGCAGGATTGTGACCTAAGAGAAGCTTTATTTATTTTTAAATCCACATCCCGCTAACGACGAAGGCTTTAAAAATAAAACCTTGCTGGAAAATCTGCATTGAAGATATAAATCCAGTAGCGTTGTGGCTCCTTAAGCCCATAAAGTTGCAATTGAAAAATGGGGCAGATAATGGGAGAGCTTTTGTCATTTATATCTGAGAAGACTTCGGGAAGCAAAGACTTTCATGTGAATCATGTAAAAGGATTTGCTACAAAACTCAGTGTCTGAGGGAGAAGAAAAAAAAACCAACAAAACCCCAAAAAATCTCAACTCCAGGAAGGGCATCATGTTAAACAGCTGCACAATATTGCCTGCCAGGTCTGAAACCCTCATGAGCTCTATTTTTAAGTTTGCTAAACCTTAAAAAGTTTCTCTTTCAGTTGCATCAGAGCGTTCTTTCCTCCCTTTTGAACACCGTCGCCGTCGGAAAATCCTGGCTATTCAGATTGCAAAGTCAATGATTGAAAAGCCTTACGCAGGAGGAGCAAACCAGTCTTTTCTGCATTCAAAATCCTCCTCCTGCAGGCTCCAGCATGTACCCGACCCAAGCCACGTGACACCCCAAAAGAAAAAAAAAAAATAAGGCAGAAAGAGATGGGATTTGGAGAGGTTGGCTTGAAAAGTGAGATCCCGACGGCTGGAAGCGCAAGAGGCGTTGGATCTAAATTAGCATCTGCAGAATTTCCTCCTGACAACCCCGGCTCCCGTGCCCGTAGCCAGCATTCGCTGCTCCCGCCGTGAAGCTTTAAAACACCAGATGTAAACAGTAAATCTTTGTTTTCTCTTCTGGTAACTGGGGTAAAGGGAAAAAAATAAGGCAAAGCCAAAGTCTGTTTTGGAGTTGGGAGTCAACTTTCCCCTCCTGCAGTTGGTGTTAGAGCCTGCTCTGAACTTCCTGATTAGTGTTATCCCTGATTAGGTTGCAGATAGTCCTCTGATTAAAGTGCTCTTGGCTATTTTGGAGCTTGACATAAATATTCATGAATGTAAGAGAGGAGAAAAGAGTAAACAGACAACAAACCAGAGGCTGGCAACTACTGCCTGGAGATCCAGGGGGAGGATCCAGGGATGAAGGACTGGAGGTGGGATGTGCCTCCTGGGGAAGCCACATGCTCTGCATGAGCAGGGACCTGTCGGAGGCCACCGAGGGCTCTGGTCAGCCCTGACTGGAGTCAGACTGAGCTTCCCACAGTGGAAAGGGTGAGAGGTGTCATGAAGGAGCTATGGGTGTGCTGGGCTCAGCCTACCGTAGACGCAGAGCGCAGAACATCGCCCACCGCACACGGGTACTGAGCTCTGAGGTTCAAGATCCAGGTTTCCACCTCAGGATTAGTACGGTGGCATTTCACACTGGTCATCTGGCATCTTCTCTACTGAAATAAAAGCAAAGCTCCTCCATTTTCCAACACAGGTCCATCCTGTCACCATCCCCCAAACCAAACCTGTTTCCAGTTCTTGGAGATGTGGGCAAAAGATCAAGGTGGCCGGGGTACCACAACTGTGCTGAAGTCCACACACCCTGGTCACACAGGCCCTGCAGTCCTCCCCTGCCCTGCAGAAATACAGCTGAAACCTTCCTGAGGGGGTTGCTTTATTCCATACTAGCTGAGCTTTTCCACCCCACCTTCCTCCTCGATGCCAGAAACCCAAGAGCCAGATACGATCCATGCCAGGAATTCTTCCTCCTCCCATCCTTCAAAGACTTTTCAATATGATCTGAATCAGATAAAAAGAAAATGCAAAGCAAAACGACCTGGTGCTCCCCAACACAATGGAAAATCAATAACAGCGTGATCAAATTAAATCATTAACGGCATAACCAAATTAATTCAATAACATCACACTTCTCTACCCCTTTCTCGCACCTTTTCCAGCAGGATCTGCTCAAGCAGATGTTCCCAGCCCAGATCCTCCGCTGCTGTCCTGGACACACCAGCCCACTCTGCTGCTGCTGATCATCATCTTTTGATCTGAAAGCAGAAGAGCAAATGCTCCTCACCCAGGCAGCTAATTAGCAGAGGCCATGGGCACAAATCTCCCTCCTCTCCCCTCCCCCTGGGGAGCCCTTACCAACTCTTTTCTCTGGGGGCTTTTCATCCTGCATCCCTGTCTCTCACAGGGATCTTCATTCTCACTGGGTTTTTATTTTGATCTCTGCTTTCCCTCTGAGGCTTTGCTGAAGATGGAGAACTCGTTCAGCAGTAACAGGGAGCGACCTGGATCCCCACCCTGAGCTGTGCAGGAGCCCCATGGATGGAAAATGAGGTGGCTGCCCCCGTGTCCCTGCGACGCGCACCCAGGGAAGGACACGTGTCTTCAGAAGAAGACAACAGCCCTCTATGGCTGTTCAATAACAGAGTTTCTTCTTTGATTTACAGAGTAGATGTTCACGCTGCAAGAGTGAAAGTTGACTTGACTACTCCCAGCCTAATTGATTGTCACTGTTTGGCTGCAAGAAGAGGTGCTCATAGAATCAGAGAATCATTCAGGTTGGGAAAGACCCTTGGGATCATTGAGTCCAAAGTTCTGCAGAGGTCCGCCCTCAA
>VWZY01008006.1:40471-57696 GCA_013399075.1 Chloroceryle aenea
CCCCCAACACCACATCCAAACCACCCCTGAACACATCCAGGGGTGGTGACTCCACCCCCTCCCTGGGCAGCCTGGGCCAGGGGCTGGCTGCTCTTGCTGGGAAAAATGTTTCCCTGCTGTGCAGTCTCCACCTCCCCTGCTGCCGGTTGAATCCCTTCCCCTTGTTCTGTGCCTGAGTGCCTGTGAGAAGAGACCAGCACCAGCCTCTCTCCAGTGTCCTTCCAGGGAGCTGTGGAGAGTGCTGGGGTCTCCCCTCAGCCTCCTCTTCCTCACAGGGACAAGAAGCAAGGAACGGACCCTTTTCACCACTGCTCTGTCAGGAACACACTTCAGCACCACCAGGTGATCATCTCCCACAGCTCTCCAAGGCAGCAATTTGCATTTTATGAATGGAGAGGCCGGCTGGTGACCCAGTCAGGGTGACAAAGAGGTGCCCAGGAGGTCAAAACCTGTGCACGGACACGTCTAGTGTCTGAGTTTTTGTTCCAAACCCATCAATTCAACAGCTGCTTAATAACGTCCTCTTTTTGTGATGTGGATACACATCCACTGGGAACTGGACTGGGACCAAAGCATCTTACACCAGCCCTGAACATCCCTCGACTGCTTTGCAGCCAGTGGTTGTTTCTGGCCTGCAATGACTCACTCGTACTATCTATAAACCAAAGAAGAATTCTGCAGTTAGGAGAATTACAATTAAGCTCAGTGATCACAACATTGAAACCCACCCACCTGAAGTTTGGTTGAAAAATACACATTTGAGACCCCTGGATTATTTTTTTTTTCTTGAAAAAAACTTGTCCTACTCACACTTAATTCTCCAGAAACCACCTGGAGCTGCATGCGTAGCCTGTTTGAAGAAATTACCTGTAATGTAGCAGATCCAAATCACCACATGGCTTGGGTTGGAATGGATCTCAAGGATCATCTTATTTCAACCCCCCTGCCATGGGCAGGGACACCTCCCACCAGAGCAGGGTGCTCAGAGCCCCATCCAGCCTGGTCTGGAGCACACCCAGGGATGGAACATCTTCAGCTTCCCTGGGCAGCCTGTGCCAGGGCCTCACCACCCTCAGAGGGAAGAATTTCTTCCTAATTTCTAATCCAAATCTCCCTTCTCCCAGTTTGACGCCATCACCCCTCATCCTGTCACTGCAAGCCCTTGGTAAAAGTCCCCCCACAGCTTCCTGGCAGGTCCCCTCCAGGTACTGGAAGGCTGCACCGAATTCTCCCCAGAACCTTCTCTTCTCCAGTCTGAGCAACCCCAACTCTCAGAAGTGGGGGTCACTTGGTCTATCAGCTATGGGGAAAACCTGCATGGGGAGCTGGTGAGGGGAGAGCTGGAGCCTCTAATTACTGCTCTTTAACTGTAGGTGTCTGGTGCACGTTGTCACACTGCACAGGGCATCTCTTCTCAGCACTTCAAGATTAATGAGGAGCAGGAAGAGATTCCCAGTTCCAGCATGTTCTGCTATAGATCACAGCGCTCAGCCTCCGGACGTCCCCGGACTGCTCCAACAGGCTGCACAGCCAACTGCTCCTCGTGCAACTATTTGCATCTTTGAAAGCAAATACATTGTGCACAGCAGGAGAAAAATCAAGTTTTCTGGCAAGAAGCGCAGGCTTCATTCCATCAATGGAGGCAATTTAATCCTGATCTCGGCCGTTTCTTGCAATAGACACCTTCTCTGGGGCACTTTCTGGAGTACAATTCCATTAAGGATCTCGCTGAGTGCCTGTCTCTCTAACTTTGTTAGGGACTAGTCTCTTTTTGTGACCGGGGTTTAGCGCAGATCGAAAACAGAGAGAAGGATCTCAAAGCAAAAAAATCAGATATAAAATTCTAGATAAGATAAAGGAAAAAAAAAAGAGCACAGTAAGAAAGGATGAAGTTGTTTTCACAAATATACTCCAGGGTCAACTCGTGCAACCTGATGACTACGTCAGTTAGTGCCAGTGGAAATAGGTTCCACTTGCCCCAGTTTAACATGGCTTTCCTTGCTGCAGTCTTTTCTTGACATGGTTCTTCTCTTCCCCAATATGAATATTTGCTCCTCAGCCATAAATAAATCTTCCTCTAAAGCAGCTTCTTTCTGAGCAGCTCGCTCATCTCTGTGACTCTTGAGCAAAGGTTGGCTTTGTGGAGTGGAAGAACAAAGGCACCAAGGAGCATCAAGGCTTTTGAAAGACCTTGCACTTCTCCAGTGCTGAGGGCTTTAAGGACTTGAACTTTTCCTCCACCAAACCTGAGCTGCAACCCCTCATAGGCAGAGGGCCACAGGCTCATCTTGGTAATACCCAGGAATAGCTGAATGGCTTTGGTTGGAAGAGACCNTCTGCTGTAGAGCTTCCTTCCCCTCCAGATCAACACACCCACCTAGCTTGGTGTCACCTGTAAATTTACTGAGGGTACACTCAATCCCCTCACCCAGAGCATTAATAAAGATATCGAAGAGAACAGTCCCCAGAACTGAACCCTGGAGAACACCTCTTGTGACCAGACACCAGCCAGACTGAGCTCTGTTCACTGCCACTCTTCCAGCCCGGTGAAGACCTGGGATGATTGTCAGGGTCATAATCAACACACATCCATTTTAGGAGCCACGGGCTCAGCACCGAGCCCTTTAATCATCGCTCAGCCGCAGCAAGGGCACGTTAGCTGGAGTGTGTGTCATCACGTCCTAGCTGCAGCTCTGTCTTGAAGCTACATCTATAAATGGTTCTGATGCAACTAATAATTCAACACGATCATCAGAGCACAAAAAAGAAACAAACAAATAAAAAAGTATCGTCTTAATGACTCCCTCCCAGTGATAATTATGTATTTAAATAGTTTCTGTCAACCAAGAAATATTTTCTCTTCTGGAGGCATTATTTTGCTTCGGAAACAAACTCGCAGGCCAAGGGTTCTTTGATAAGAAATTAATGAATTATTGAATTATTACAATTGTTCCTGGTGGTGAAGGGTATCCTCACTTCTCTGCAAAAAACCCCAGAAAACAAAACCCATCAGCACCAACAGATGGACAAGCCAGCGGGAGGATTTGCAAGAGCCACCTGAAATAAACTAAGCTGATCGAATTTGGCATTTCTATCAAAACAGATCTTGGGCAAAAGTGTCTAAATTCAGCCTGACATGCATTTACTTTTCTTTTACCATTTTTTTTTCCCACTCCTGCACCTGAACAGTAAGTTACAAACCACCCAAAACACATCACAGTGTTACCCTGCAAAGCGACAGCATCGCTCAGCCCACCCCAAGCTGAGTCAATGGCTTCTCCAGTAAATAACACAAGGGTTGGGTACTGGAAGGGGCTGGGTCTTGCCATCCACTCGCATAAAATAGCAGCCTGTGGATTCCATAGGTCTGGTTAAAAAACCCTGGATTGCCAACGGTTCAAAGACTCACTCGTCTACAAGAGCGAACCAAGCTCAAGGTTCTAATTGCTTTTTGGTTCGGATTTTCAAAGCATCCCTCAAGGATCAAATAAAATACTGTTACTTTCTTCCCTCTTGATTCTTACGGTGATTCTGATGGCAAAACTGCAATATTCAACTGTTTAAAACAAAAAAGGGGTTGCTTTCTCCTCTCACCCCGTTCTGGAATGAAAAGCACCTTGTTATAAATATAAGCAAACCCAATCCTCTCCTGATGGCTCAGCCAGTTTATCATAACAAAAT
This sequence comes from Chloroceryle aenea, assembly GCA_013399075.1. Lineage (NCBI taxonomy): Eukaryota > Metazoa > Chordata > Aves > Coraciiformes > Cerylidae > Chloroceryle > Chloroceryle aenea. The sequence goes on from VWZY01008006.1 coordinate 44,153, forward strand.
GTCAATGTCATCCATAGAATAATCATGCAAGAATATGTCAAAAAAAGGGGAAAAAACCATATATATATAAAGAAATGTATCCTGTTCTGGGGCTGGCTTAGGAAAATGATGAAAAGCAGAGGCTGAAGTGATTAAGTCAAATATATAGCTCATTCATTTGCAATTTGATTTTAACTACGGACAAGATGAGTGAAAACAAGAACGGGAGCATCTGCATCATAATATTAATAAAACATAATTAGCAAAAAGATTAGCATAGGAGAAAGAAAAAAAAGCGTCTTAATTCACCTTCTCTTAGCCTGCCAATGTGTCTCTTGCCGTTATTATTTTCAGAGAGCTGGTGTTTACAGAGGTTTGATTAGAGTGGGAGAATGCAAATGAAGAGGGAGCTCACGGACGACGTTGTGTCCCTCCATGTGCAAGAAGGTGCTTGTAAATTGTGCTCCATCCCTGGAAGTGTTCAAAGCCAGCTTGGCCGGGGCTCTGAGCACCCTGCTCTGGTTGCAGATGGCCCTGCTCCCTGCAGAGGAGCTGGACCAGATGACCTTGAAAGGTCCCTTCAACCCAACCCAGTCATCACACAGAGTCATTAAGGTTGGAAACGACCTTCAAGATCATCACGTCCAACTGTCTACTAAACATCATCATGACCACTAAACCACGTCCTGAAATGACCAGCGTTGTACCATCTTGCTTGGGTCAGCTAAGTCCTGGTGTTAGCCCTGAGAAATCACCTTCTGTAAAGCTGGGCTTAATGCAGGTGAGCAGGCAAGGTGGAGAGAGCAGCAACACCGGGGTGCAGAGCTTCACCGGGGTGCAGCGTTAAGTCCACGTTGACCAAGGAGGTCTCTGTGCCTGGGAACAGGGACACCATGGGACACCCTGAGGGCTTTATCCCAACAGGCACCAAAATTCCACCACACAATTGACACGAGCTGCAGCGGCACAGATGGGAAACATTAAACCAAGGAGCTGAAACCCTCAAAACTACAACGCTCTGATTCCTTACCCAGCAAGACAGAAGTTTACCTACAGCCCCAGAGGTAATAAAACACAGTGTCATCCATGAGACATGATAAATGAGCTCCCTTTTCCAGTAGCTGTGTTTCCAGTTGCTATATTTAATGAGAAATATGCCTCACTACGCTTGTCTTATTTGCTTTCCCACTCAGCTCGTGTCTTGTCTGCATGTAGAGGGGAGAATCTGGCTGTTAACCCCCCCTCTCCTCGAGCAGCACCACAGCAGAGAAAGCTCCAATGGCAGCGTGAGCCCTGATCCAGACGAGAGTCTCAAAGGGGTCCTGGGGTGTGGGGACACCTCTCTGGAGTGAGAAGTGTTTTCTTCGTGATATCAGGACTTGCAGCCAGGAGAAGACATTTGGCTACATCTAGTCGTGCTCTTCTTAAGCCTAGAAGAGGATTGACATGTGTGTACACTCAACGGTGATGCTTCATCATCCTCCCACCAGCAGCGTGGCATTAACTAGGGACAGGAACCATGGCATTAACACCGGGCATCTTTTCCCATTTGATTAGGTCTGTAGCTGACCATGGAGTAGATGCCATATGAGAGCTGATGGATGATGCTGCCTGTTTGGAGCAGGCCTCTCCTATGTTCCCTGTTGTAGAGGCAGAGCTGCTGCCAAAGCCTATTTCATAGAGTCACAGGATGGTTTAGGGTTGGAAGGGACCTCAAAGATCACCCAGTTCCAACCCCCCTGCCATGGGCAGGGACACCTCCCACTAGAGCAGGGTGCTCAGAGCCCCATCCAGCCTGGTCTGGAGCACACCCAGGGATGGAGCATCCCCAGCTTCCCTGGGCAGCCTGTGCCAGGGCCTCACCACCCTCAGAGGGAAGAATTTCTTCCTAATACCTGATCTAAATCTCTTTGGTGTCAAACAATATCATGCAAAGACCTAGTCCATTGCCACCCAGCTGGAGCAGGGATGAGCTACAGCTGCAGAAGAAAGAAGCTCATCCCAAGTGGTCTGAGTCCCCTGAAGAAGAAAGGAAGAACCACTGAGGTCCTGCCCACTGGAGAGGAATGCCCCACGGCTGCAATCCCCCAGGAGTGCTGGCACAGCAGCCTCCCCGCCCGCCATCCCAGCACAACTTCCCTCTGAGTAATGAGGCAGGTGAAGGATGGATGACTGCAGCTTCACAGTGTGCCAGAGATGATTGATGGGCCTGAAGAGAAAGATATGATTCCTTGATTAAAACGGAAACTAATGGATGGGCTTGGAGATGCAGATGATGGCTCTAAGCTTCCGACCAGCGATGGTGAAAGGTGGGTGGGTGGAGAGCCAGGCAATGCTGCATCAGCAGAAAAAAGGCAAAAGGAAATGAGAAACTGGGGTGTCACATGCCAGGAGAAGAACAGTCAGCAGCACTTTTCCCAGACATCCTGAGGGACCTGTTCTGGTCACGTGAGAAGCCTGAACAAGGAATCTTCAGGGACACTCAGTGCTTCTCCAGTCTTCAGGTTACCAGAACTTATAGACTGTTCAGCAAGGAGTCAGGGAGGGGATGGGAGGAAGGCTGGTGAGACGTGCAGGGTTTCAGGGTGCCAAGGGTGTTGGAAAGGAGAGACAACTTCACAGCCAAAGCTGAGCCTGAAGAGGCTTCTCTGTCCATCTTACATCACCCACATCAGAACGTGGATTGCAGATTCAGTTCTGCACCTTTACTCACAGTTTGGTAATTGCTCCAGCTCTCCAATGAGCCAGGGTCTAACTCTCCACACAGAGGAATGATGTCTTGCTACTTTCCACCACTTCCTCCATAACTTACACAAAACCATCATCTACAACAAGTTTTTCTAGTCCTCTCAAAATGACCCAGTACAACAACAAAGCTCTTTCTGCTCATTTGCTTTTAAGTCAGTGGTGCCTCAACGTACGAGGTCAGACCTGACATCTCATCGTGGTACCTGCTCTTCACCAGCTCAGAGATAACCCTGCTCAGATTGTCCAGCACTTGGGATGCTGGAGGCTTAGATGTTTAGCATCCCCTTGGCAACGCATTTTGGCTCCTTATGCCCAGCTAGAAACTGAGAATGATACTCTTTTTTTTTTCCTCTATATTTAAATGAAAATCTCTGTGCTAGAATGAGTGTCCTGGGGCCGGACAACAGCATCCTGATCTTTTGACACGCACGAGAAGATAAATATTAAACTAAATTATCCCTTCGCTCATTAATCACAGCATCACAGAATGCTAGGGGTGGGAAGGGACCTCCAAAGACCATCAAGTCCAACCCCCATGCCAGAGCAGGACAGAACCAGAGCAGATCCCTCAGAAATGCATCCAGACAGGGCTTGGAAGTCTCCAGAGGAGACTCCACGGCCTCTCTGGGGAGTCTGTTCCAATGCTCTCCAGCTCTTACAGTACAGAAGTTCTTCCTCATGGTGAGGTGCAACTTGCTATACTCGAGCTTGAATCCACTGCCCCTCGTCCTAATTAATAATTAATGCAGCACACCCACAGAGCTTCCAGCCATTTCTGCTGAGGAAGGCCCAGAGAGTTTTTAGAGCCCTCATCACTTATCCCCAGTGGCCGGAATTGTGAAATTATTAACAAACTGACAGCAAAAGAAAGGATTTACAGAAGTTTTACGTTGAGTTTGGTCACAAGTTTGTCTCTGAGAAACTTAGATTTAAGTCCAAGACAGACAGTCAACAAAAGCTTTGGGAAACCTCAATGTGGGGGGAAATCCATTAGGAACTCGGAATTAATCTCAACAATCTTACCTATTGATTTTTTGCCTTTTATCAATTGAACTTCTTGTTCTTGAATAACTCATTTTCAGGTAATAGACTGAAATACCAACGTCCTACACAGATACAATTGACACCATTGCCCACAACACGTTCATCAGAAATTACTGGTCTAATTTTGCAGATACCAGGATAAGCGAAACAAACTCCAGGTTACCACAAAGAAGCAGAAAGCTTAATTAAATTTCATTTCAGACACCCAGCTGCTCCTTCTTTCTTCTCTACCCTCTTTAAAACCACAGCAGACCCCTTCTGATTCCCAGGCATGAGAAGAAATAACCAACTCCAATTCATACAACAGAGAAATTGCACTTTTTAACCCGGAGTGTGTACCAACATGATTTGTCTTCCCCTTTGAGGGAGTTGTAAATAGCAAAGACTGGACAAGGAATTTAAAATCTAAGGGTAACCAAACACTGAAGCATTCAGGAGCCACCTTCTCACTGCTCAGCCCACAAATGTGGTGCACAACATGTGAGCAAACATTGCAAACTCCTGCCCTTTTCCTGGTAGACCAGGATGCCTGATGCTCTACCATCATCTGGTAGAGCATCAGGCATTCACAGAAGTCCAAGGGCTCAGAGTTTGAACAGAAACACGACCAGAGAGTGGAGAGCAGCCGCTCTCAGGAGAGCCTGTGGCAGAGACTGGTCACCCAGCCCTGGTAACATCAACAGACTCTTAGAACCACAGAATCCTTAAGGTTAGAAATGACCTTCAAGGTCATCAGTGCAACTGTCTATAAATATTATCACTAAACCATGACCTGAAGTGTCACATCTGGACCTGTTTGGACACCTCAGGGATGGTGATTCTACCTCCTCCCAGCTGCTCCTCATAAAACATTTCCTTCAGACCCCTCACCAGCTTCCTTGCCCTCTCCTTGACTCTTAATTTAGCAGAGAGCAGACTGATGGTGAGCAGAAGAACCCAGAGAGGGTGGCCATGGTTAGCAGAGGTAGCAAGCACAGCAAGGAAAAGGAACCTCATTTAACTTACCATGAAAAGCAACCGTGTCCCCCGTGCCCAGGAGGGAAACAGCATCATCTCTTTTGCCATCTCCTCTCCTGGGAGGGTCAGGGGAGGGAGCAAACCGGTTGAGCCTCCTTACTTCTTGTTCCTGGACTGATTTGTTCCCTGCGGTGCGACGCAGAGCGTGTACTGCAGAGGTCATGGCTGACTCCCGAGTGCTCTGCAGACTCTTCATCACTGTATTATTTCCACTGCAGCAGGGTTTGGAAGCCCGGGATGAGATTACAGCACATTTGTAAGCGCTCTGTACCGGTGCAGCGAGAACTTTCATTACCCCAAGGAGCTTGCAACTGAAATTATACAAAAGACAGAGGACAGAAGAAGGAATAAGAACAGTTGTCCCCCGTTCCCCTCAGAATGGGAAACTAAGGCATGGAGAAGGTCAGCGTCCTGATAGAAAAGCTTCGAGATGACACAGAGCAGGCAATCAAAGCTTCATCCCAAGGCACATTGCAGCCCTTTAACCTACAACACAGAATCGTTTTGGTTGGAAGAGACCTTTGAGGTCATGGAATCCTCCCCCAGCACTGCCAGGGCACCACTGACCCCTGGCCCTCAGCACCACAGCTCCACGGGGGGCTTGGAAACCCCTCCAGGGGTCACGGGGACTCCCCCCCTGCCCTGGGTAACCTGGGACAGCCCTGCAGGGGAAGAAATTGTTCCTCAGCTCCAACCTGAACCTGCCCTGGGGCAGCTTGAGGCTGGTTCCTCTTGTCCTGTGGCTTGTTCCTTGGGAGCAGAGCCCGACCCCCCCCAGCTCCCACCTTCCTGTTCTCCTTCCATAAGTCACCACAGCCCAAGGTAAAGGGATCTGGAAGAGGCTGAGTGGGATCTCATCGCTTCTTCCCTCTTCCATTCCAGAGGAAAGCACAAGCCCCACCTCCCAGCCCAGCCAGCCTCCGGGTTGGGTGAGTAGCGCTGTCTTCTCTTGGGTGGTGCTCGGTCTTCTGGTCTTCGAGGCAGAATCTGGCCCCAGACATGCACAGGGAAAAGGGGAACACCCTCAGGGACAAAAGACTCGGGGTGGGGACATCCCACCAGCCGGGAAAGCATGGTGTGGAGCCAGTGTCCCTGGCAGCAACCAGCAACGTGCTCATGGCCTCAAGGGCTGACGATGGAGATCAGGCTGCAGCAGCAACGCACCTCCTGCTGGGGAGTGATGCCAAAGCTGCCTCTGGTCTCCAGCAGGTCTCCAAGGGTCAGACAGAGCGAGGGGCAGGACGGGGAATGTAATCTGCAAGCGCTTGGCTCTTCGGGTGGTGGAGTCGCCATCCCTGGAGGTGGTTAATAAAGATTGGATGTGGGGCTGAGTGCCATGGGCTGGCTGATGTCAGGGTGTTGGGTCATGGGCTGGACCCGATGATCTTGGAGGTCTGTTCCAGCCTCTGTGATTCCCAAGCCTCTCTGACATGATCTGCCAAGGCTTTGTCCAAGGACCATCACTGTCACCAGTGCTTTCTTCCCAACACAAGAACATTTTTTTTTACCTACACATCCTCCACAGAAAAGGCAAGGATAAGAGCAAGCACTGATGGGCAGCACGAGAATTAAACAGCTGGATTATTTGCTTTGCTCTAAGTCATCTTTCTGGGTTTTCTAGCTTTGATTTTTTTTTCTTTTTTTCATTTTTTTGTTAAATTTTTAAAATATATCCCACATTCTTCTGGGTCAACGTTTCTTGGTTTTGAATTTTAAATAGGGACTTTTGAGATGATAGAAAACCATCATGAATAAGAATCCTCTGTTTAGGTAAAAAGGGTTTCTACCTGATGATAATCAATCCAGTGTGTTCAGCTATTGTCATTAGCTGTAAGTCTGGGATATATGGAGCAAAGAGTAATTGCTGCTGCTGAATACATAAAGAGGTCGAGTCCAGGTTTCAATTGTACCATGTCCTTTCTATTTGCACAAAACGTTATGGGACTAGACAATCTTTACAGAAACATAAAAATCACTGAATGGACTCTTTGCATCAAAGGTTCATTTTCTTCCATTTCTCCCCTTGTTTTCCCAGAGCTCGTCCTTCAGGCCATCTTATTTTTGCATCTCTGTTCAGGCAGATGGATTTCATGCCTGTCTCTGCCACAGATTGACAGAGTGACAGCAGTGGAAAAATAAGGAAAAAAGGGATGAATTAATAACAAGGGGAGATGTTTATTCATTTGCCAGAGACAAGGTGACTGTACAGATACCAGCTACTGTCACTGAAAGTCAGGGCAGAGGTGAAAGGTCCACTGAGGACTGGACACGCTGCTGGCTGGGGCTGGAGAGCAGCAACAGCCTCTTGGTGCTTGACCCCCAGGCCATTAGTAGCCAGCAAAGAACTGGAAGGGCCACCACTGTGATCTGTGACTCTCGCTGGGGAGTCTTCCACCCACAGCCCATTAGACCTTTGATCCAGATGAACATCAAGCCTGGATAAGGCCCATATAGAAGCTAGCTCTTGAGGAGGAGGAATGACAGAATCCCTGGACACTATTTATTTTTCACTGGTTTGGGATGTGGAGGAGGAGCTGAGCCAGCCCAGGAGGAAGCAGATGACACCAAATTGAGCAGGAGTGTTGATCTGCTCCAGGGTAGGAGGTTCTTCAGAGGGATCTGGCCAGGTTGGGCTGAGGTCAATGGGCTGATGTTTAACAGGGGAGTCCCCTGGCTCTGTTCCTGTGTGGGCTGCCCTGGGTGCCCCTGCTCTGGCAGGGGGGTTGGACTCGCTGCTCTCCAGAGCTCCCTCCCCACCCCACCATTCCAGGATTCTGTGATTTTAGCTCTGGGTTCTGACCCTTAATTCTTGAACGTTCCCATGAAGAACACCGTGTATCTCAGACCCCCACCCACACAGTGGTACCGTAACGTGTCCCAGCAAAGCCCTGACACGACTGATTTTAAGTTGTAGCTGAAAAATGCTGACAAACCTCTGATGGCTTCCAGCTCCTTTCCCATCCCTGACACTATTTTTGGAGAACAGCTCTTCTTCAAAACCATTTGCCCACGTTTATCCCACTGCGGTTTAACCTCTGCAACAGCCAGTTTCTCCTCATGAAAAATACAGAACTTACTCTGGCTTTATGTCTGGAGAACTTCTAACAGGACACGACGTCCTGACTGTACGTGCTTAGTGCTCAAGGTCTCTCCTCACCTCAGCTTTGCCTTTGGAACCGTTCCACCTCCATTTGCTCGGGTAGAAAGCAAAGAAAGAGAGCAGCTGAAATCAATCTGTCTTTGCTGCACTCGCCTCCCGCCTTTCTCATTTCTCTTTCCTTTCTCCCCAGAGACCCGAGGTGTAAAAAGCCATTTCTTGCGAGCTGAAATCTTTGGCGTGGTTTTATGCTTGGCATTCCTTCCTTTGGCTCTGGCTTGGCAGTGCTACTACACACAGCCACCTCCCACCTCGCCGCCCCACAGAGCTGCTGGTATTTCTGCAGATGCTCTTTCCCACATTAACAGGAATTCTTTGCTCTTACATCACCACTTAACCTCAGCGGCCGTTCCTGCTTGCAGTTTTCTCATCCACCTGAGCTGAGTTCCTGCTGCAGCGTTCTCTGTCCCCAGAGATTGTTCATCCATCACTTTTCTGGAGCCCGACATAGGGTTTGCCTCCTGAGCAGACCCCCTTGGGGCACTCGCTCCCGCTCCCCAGCCACCAACCTGGGCTCTATTTTCCTCCTAAGGGTTCCAAAGCCAATAGCTCTGGATAGAGATCATTAAGCCTTAAATGACCCATAAATTCCTATGAAAAGAAAATGGTATTTAATTCATTTCCCAAATTTCCACCCCAAATTGCCTCTGACTCTGTCAGACTCCATGAGGATCAATAACTCCAGACCCGGCTGCTATTACAGTCCTGCCCAGGAGCAATTAATATCTATCTTGGGTTTTTATGCTGCCTCATTGCTATAGCTCTCAAATGTTTTCTGCATGAAATCAACCACCACAACAAAGTCCTCAGAGGATATCTGAGAGACTCCCACAGCTCTGCCCTTCTGGGAAAAGCCGTTCCTGGTTGGAATGAGGAACCAGCCCTAGGTAGAGTTGTCCCTGCTTGTGTAGGGAGGTTGGACCAGATGACCTCCAGAGATCCCTTCCAGCCCAAAACTTTCTATGATTCTATGAAATGGTTGTTTTTTTGGTTGCTTTTTTCTTCTCCTCAGAGAAATGGGAATGGGGAAGGAATGGGTAGGCAAAATGACTCAGTGTGGCTTTGATAAAACACAGTTCCCTGGGGCTGAAGTAGCACAGCCCCTCACCAGCTCTGGGGAAACAAAACTCTGCTTTCTCAATCACCCTCTGCAAACTTACTTTGTTCTCTTCCAGAAGTCACAGAATCACAGAATGGTGGGGTTGGGAGGGAGCTCTGGAGAGCAGCGAGTCCAACCCCCCTGCCAGAGCAGGGGCACCCAGGGCAGCCCACACAGGAACAGAGCCAGGGGGGCTGGAAAGTCTCCAGAGCAGGAGCCTCCACAGCCTCCCTGGGCAGCCTGGGCCAGGCTCTGACACTGCAACAGTCAAGAAGTTGCTCCTCCTGTTGAGGTGGAACTCCCTGGGTTCCAGTTTGTGCCCAGTGCCCCTCGTCCTATCCCAGGGCACCCCTGACAAGAGCCTGGCCTCTTCTCCTTGCCCCCCGCCCTGCAGATGTTTGTGACCATTCCTCAGCTCCCCTCTCAGGCTTCTCTTCTCCAGCTGAACAGCCCCAGGGCTCTCAGCCTTTCCTCACCAGAGATGTTCCACTCCCTTCAGCATCTTCATTACATTACTCATCCCACACTCTCGCTCTCCAAAATTCTGCTCCTAACCCTCTGCAGAGATGAAACTGGAGATAAATCTCCACTCTTGCTTATGACACATCTTAAAAGTTGCTTTAAGTTGAAATATCCCTTTGCTGGTTCCTTCTTATTTACTTAATGGATGTGGTCGCCGAGGAACAGCAACTAGTGGACTTCTGGTGATGACAAGCTCATTTTAAAAGCCCTGTACCCTCCATAACTTCTCCAAGTGGATTTATGAAACAAAATTTCATCAGCTCAAAGAAAATCTCTGCAGTAAAACAGAGTGGGGACTCCCCTCAGTTGATGCTACCTCTTCTTTCTGCCACAGCTGGTGTCAGGGTGTTGGGTCATAGGCAGGACTCGATGATCTTGGAGGTCTGTTCTAGCCTCAGAAATTCTGTCATCCTGCCTTACTGCCTCTGAAGGACATTCCACGATTCTGTCCAATCCATGGAAAACCATGGCATGGAATGGACACCCCCTTGGCTGCAGGGAGCACAATCAGCGTGGAGAACCATGACTCACAACCAAGGAGAACAAACTCTGTGGGACTTCATCAGTGTCCAGCACACACCAGAGGAGCCCACCCTGAGAGATGCCACCGACTTCAGTAGTTCCAGCCAGAAACCAGTGCCAAGGGCCAGACTTGAGGCACCTCTCCCAGCTCTGGTTCCACCACCGCTGGAGTCTGGTGGTTGGGCAAGTCCTGTCTCTAGATGCTGACCTGGTAAGCCCTGGGCTGAGGTTTTGGTTGCATGTCCAGCTCCAGGGGAGGTCTGGCTTTACCCTTGGCCACAGCTCAGCAGCTGAAAGGACAGTTGCTCATTTGCTTTGCTCCGAGCTGGCTTCTGCAAATACAAATCTATTCTCCTGTCAGGCAGATTTGATTCCCAGCATGTCCCTTCCCCATGTTGCTCTGAATCACCGACGTCCACAGTTCACAGCACCTGAGCCGAGGATCGAGCTGCAAATAGCTCTGGCGAGCTGACAGCCCCTCCTGTCACAGCCCCCGAGCCAGTCAAGGAGACCCTGTCCCCATGTCACCCGGCTGGTCGCAGGCATGGACACCAAACCAGCTGCTTCCACATCTCCGAGACAGTTTTGAGCAGCTTTTGCCATTAAACTTCAGCATGAACCCCGTCGGCGGGTCCAGTGCTGCCAGGAGCAGCTGAGCTGCAGGAGCTGGCGTTGGGCAGCCCGGGAGTTCTGGTCTGCAGATGGGAACAGCTCCGGGTGGGAAGACAGGCTGACACAAGTGTGCATCTGCTCGTTCAGAAACCCAGTTTTATTTAATAACCACAGAGTGGATTGGGTTGGAAGGATGCTTAAGAGCATCGAGTTCCAACCCCCCTGCCATGGGCAGGGACACCTCCCACCTCTGAGCAGGGTGCTCNAGGAGCGTGCTCAGACCCCCATCCAGCCTGGTCTGGAGCACACCCAGGGATGGAGCATCCACAGCTTCCCTGGGCAGCATGTGCCAGGGTCTCACTACCCTCAGAGGGAAGAATTTCTCCCTAATTTCTGATCCAAATCTCCCCTCTCCTGGTTTGAAGCCATCACCCCTCATCCTGTCACTACAAGCCCTGTCAAAAGTCCCCCCCCAGCTTTCTCGTAGGTCCCCTTCAGGCACTGAAATGCAGCAAGAAGTTCTCCCCAGAGCTTCTCTTTGCCAGGCTCATAACTAGAAACCAGAGATACTCAAAATTTTTCCCCCTCCCAGAGGCCAAATGCAGAAATAACTCCACATTAAAAGCTGCCATTTTTTTTTCCCTACCAGTACAACAAATGAATAAAAGAAGTCACCTTCCCCATGAGGACTTGTCCCAGGTGGGTGCTTATGGGGGCAACCACGCAGGCATGGACAACCAGAGCAGCACGGGGGACAGAGTAAGAGTCTAGAGCTGCAGGCTGTCAGTCAAAAGAAACCTTTGATACATTTCACCATCGTTAAACATCCGAGACAAAGCCATGTTGGCATCGTGTAGATACCTCCCCTTCCTGCTTGGGAGTTTGATTCATGCTTTATTACTCAGGATCTTCCCTTCCACCTCCAAAATGCCTGGGGGGAAATATTAAGAGATTAAAACAAAAGCTATTGCTTAATATTAGATATGAAATAGATCCAAAGTCGCTTGCTGTTTATGGAATAATAATTACAGCTCCCAGAGCCTGGCCCAGGAGAGCCCCAAGTCCTTTTACTAATCTCATTACCAGACTTACGTTGTTAATAACAATCAGTAAATACAACACGATCAAGAGGAGTCTGGGAAGAAGGCTGAATGTGGGGTTAGGTTCAGGTCTGAAGTTCAGATGGAAAGGGAGAAAGCTCATGGAATGTCTCAGGAGCATCACAGGCTGCTGAGGTCGGATTTGTGGTAGAGATGCTCTTCCCTGGTCCCTCCCACCCTGGAGCAGTGAGAAAATGGATGTGGGGAGTTGGAGTTGGGGCACGCATCCCAAAGGTCTCCTTGGGTTTGATGTTTTCTCTCCGAAGCTCTTCCACTGGAAGTGCCCGGCCCCGTGCTCTGCTCCCCACACCTGCAGATGTGCCAGAGGACTGCCCGTGGAAGATCTCCTCACCATCCTCAAACATCTCCTCAAAGGTGGCCACAGAAACTGGGTTTCCACCTCAGTTTATACAACACTGAAAAGCCTGACAGCAGAACTGGAAGAAAACCAGGGAGAAGAGAAAACGGGGATGGACATCCTCAATTCCTGCTTTTTACAAACCCGTGTGTTCTCCAGGGAAAGGAGGAGGTTTGATCACGCAAGGTTTAGTGTTTTCAGCCATAGCTGCCCTTCAGATGGCTGCGTTCCATCGCTGCTCCACCTCCACCTGCCTCTCCACCTCCACCTGCCTCTCCACCTCCACCCACCTCTCCTCCAATCCAACCCAGACCCTGGGACCCTACTGGTCCAGAGAGGATAGAATATAAATGTGATGTCTACCTCTGACTGGACCCAAGACACCTCAATCCTTCGCAGCTCTTTCAGGGGACCTGGAAACACTCACAGCCAGGCATCCATCTGATCTAGTTTGCTCTGGGCTGACTCCGAGACATCTTGAAAATTTAATGTAATTGGAAAGGCAGGAGGTGTTGCTCTGTGATGAAATGTCACGATTGCACCGGAGACAGCGGCGCTGTAAATACCATCCTAAAGGATGCCTTTTGTTTTCCCTTCCGTGACCGGGGTGGGGAGGCAGGAGAAAGGGAGCCGATGATTTGTGTCAGATGATGGTTTTGATGCCCCAGTCTGAAAAAAAATGTTTTGTTAGAAGGAGAAGTCGATGAATTTTGATCCTTCCCTTGGTGTGCTCTGGGCGTACACAGATTTATTCGGGTAGGAAAGACCTGTGACAGACGATGCGCTAGCAAAATTCTCAAGGCTTTTGGGCTTGATTTAAGAGAGGACTAAATGTAGTTGCTGGGGATGAGAGCAGAGCCTGCGTAAAGGACACCCTTCAGCACCCACGTTCTATAAATGTCTCTTCAAACGAGGGGAAGAATCATCTTGTGGATGAAGTGGGGGGAAAGAGAGGGCAGGAGGGATTTGGGGTCAGGCTGGGGCTCCATCACTAACACTGGAAGACATCTGGCAAATGATCTTCCCCATGCCCTGCCTCCGGTCGCAAGGCAGGAGATGATTTCTCACCGATTGGTGTTGAAGCTCTTCAGAGCAGGGACTGGTGATGAAGGGAGGGGAACATCTCCCTGCTGAGGAAAGGCTGAGGGAGCTGGGGCTCTGGAGCTGGGAGGAGAGGAGACTGAGGGGGGAGCTCAGCAGTGTTTCTAAAGATGGAAAGGGCGAGGGGCAGGAGGCTGGAGCCAGGCTCTGCTCAGGGATGCCCAGGGACAGGGGTGCAGCTGGAGCATGGGAGGGTCCAGGGCAACATCAGGGGGGACTTTTTCAGGGTGAGGGTGACAGAGCCTGGCCCAGGCTGCCCAGAGAGGCTGTGGAGTCTCCTGCTCT
>VWZY01008006.1:75200-95211 GCA_013399075.1 Chloroceryle aenea
TGGTTACCTACCAAGCAAACCAAGGGCTGTTCTTTCCCCCCCTTGTTCAGCCACTCGGAGAGTTGGAGACAGAACTTTGTGGGTAACTGGTCTTTGTTCCTTTCAGCCTGACAACAACCTAAACTGGTCACCCTGCTGAGTCTGCTCCACCTGAAAGGAGCTTGCACTCTTTGTTCACTGCCACTCAAAATAATTAAACTAAATTAAATGTCCAGTTGGTTTTAACCCCCGTATTTTACGACCACCCGAGATTCGTTCCTCGGAGAGATAAAAGCCATGACAAGGATGCCCATGCAAAGAGTGAAGAGGATTTGTCCTATTGCCCCCACTCCTTGATGGTTTGGCACAAGATGAAGCTCAATGGGAGAGAAAAGGGTGGTGATGGAGCAACTGGGAGGACAGAGGTGTCAAAATCTGTCCTCTTAGCTACGTGTGGGTGGCCAGAAGCCTACAAGCTTCTGTGAACAGAAGGAATCTCAGTCACATCTTCCTTCTTTGTCTTGCCCTGGTTGTCTTGTGATCCACACCCCAAACCTCCACCAAACCCCAAACCTCCACCAAAGCACGAGCGAGGCAGAGGACATCACCCCATCAAAGTGCTCCTCTCGCTGCCTTCCCAGTTCCTGTCTGAGGGAGCACAAGGGTACAAACTCAGTCTAAAAAGCCCCATCCAGCCTGTGATGGAGCTGCTTTTGCTGTCTACTAAAACAAGGCAGCAGGCAGGCACGTTGGCAGTTCTGAGATGTTCCCAGATCCTCGTGCAGTGAGGGATCAGCCCAGATGCTGTAGCACGGGGAGCTGGTACCTAAGAAAGGCAGTACCAAGACCCCACCAAACGTGCTTCCCTGGGAGAACACAGAGAAGTGTGAGTTCTAAAGACTTCCTGAAGAATTACTCATTTCAGGAACGCTCCAGGCCACCTTTTGAGGAACCTCACAACCCAAACCAGACCTACACGTTCAGAACAGCACGTGCTCTGGACAAATGTTCAGCAGCCAATGCACCGAGCAAGTCAGAAATGTCAAGTCCTTTCCAAGTCAGAAATCTCAAGTCCTTTCCGTCATGCAAACTGAGGCTGAAGACCTTGTCTTGGACATCTTCATGAAGGTAGATGCAACATCAATGGACTAACTCATATGGGAATGAAGTTTAAATATTCACCCTCACTGCCTAAGGTTGGGAAGCATCTGCGGAACGCGCGTGAGCACGACGGCAGCGCTTTATATGTTTGAAGGAAAAACAACCCCAACCTCCTCTTGTCATACGTCCTACCTTCAGGTGCCTCGTGTCATCAAGCAGAACTCATGTAAAGCCAATTAAAACCTATTTGTCGAAGGGTGGAAGTAACATCATAACAGGCACAGCTCAGTAGCTGCTGCTCGAGGTCACAAATCACAATAAGTATCCTGTTGAAGTTGTAAAAGGGACGCTCGGAATCCTGCGAAACTCAATGAGCCATTAAATAGTTGACAATATTCTTTATAGGAACCTCCAATAGTTAATTAGTCCCAAAATACAAATGGTGAGCATGAATAATTAACACCATAGATTCCAATCAAGGTAGCCAAGGCTAGATCTGCAGCGAGCATAAAGAGGCATTGGTTCATGTTCATCCCAGCTCATACCAGGGGCCCTGCAAGGTCTGGTGCTTAGAGTACTAGATGAGAACACTTTGGTTTTGTTCCCAATCCTGCCATGGACTTCCCATGATATTTTTGATTTTTTATTAGTTTACCTGCTTGTGCTGGGTTGTTTTTCAGTGCAGTTCTGAAACTATACCAAAGGATTTGTCTGTTCCTTCATCTTCCTCATTACAACAGCTTCCCCTGGCTGCTTTCCACACTAGCTACTGGTCAATCACCTCTGTTACTCCAGGTGCTCCATTCCCTACCCTCTTCTCTCCAGTTTGGCATCTCCAGGCGGATGCTTCTTGCTTCGAACTGGGAAGGTTCTGCTTAGGGATGGACAAAACATTCCCCCCAAGCTTTGTACTGCTGGGATGTGACATTCAGAAGTTATTGCATTACATAGAGACAAACAAGGAAATGCCATCGAGCGAGTGCAGAGACTTTCTCCATCAATCAGCATTTGCATATCCGTGGATGGAAGGTATCAGTTGTACAAAGTATTATTGTTAATAAAAGCCCACTGAGAATCTTCTGCCAGGCAAACACAACTGATGAGGTGTCTTGCTTTCCACTTTGCCATCCCACCAAGTTCCACGAGGCTTTCATGAAATACCAGCTGCTTGCTCCACCCACCAAAGCCTGGCAGAGTTTGAAGGGGTTTAGATGGTCAAGCTGGGAGACAAAGTTCTGAAAGGAGGAAGGACACAGTGCACCTGCATCACCGCAGAGATGTCATGACTTGGCACCGTGCACTACGTGTGACAGCAGAATTGTCCCTTCCCTCAGGTCCCTGCCTTCATGTTCCTTACGGAATCTTGGTTTTGAAGGTGACTTCTCTGACACACGCTGCTCCAGTCTATGTTCTAAAAGAATGACACTGAAGGGTTGGAGTGTGGCCAGAGAAGGGCAGTGGAGCTGGGGAAGGGGCTGGAGCAGGAGTGTGGGGAGGAGCAGCTGAGGGCCCTGGGCTCGTGGAGCCTGGAGAGCAGGAGGCTCAGGGGAGCCCTTCTGGCTCTGACAGCTGCTGACAGGAGGCTGGAGCCAGGGGGGTCGGGCTCTGCTCCCAAGGGACAAGGGACAGCACAAGAGGAAATAGCCTCAAGTTGCCCCAGGAAGGTTCAGGTTGGAGCTGAGGAACAATTTCTTCCCCCCCTCGAGGGCTATCCCAGGCTGCCCAGGGCAGTGGTGGAGTCCCCGTGACCCCTGGAGGGGTTTCCAAGCCCCCCGTGGAGCTGTGGTGCTGAGGACCAGGGGTCAGTGGTGGACTAGGTGGTGCTGGGTTAATGGCTGAACTTGATTTTCTTCAAGGTCTTTTCCAACCAGAACAATTCTCTAATTCTATGAAGACAAGCTAAACCCGAGCATTTCATGGCTCAGGGTCAAGTGGCTCCTCACTCCTTAGGAAATTCATTCTGCAACCTTTTCTACACCACCACCAAACAGCAAAACGATGTCCCTGACCCTGGAAACATTCCCAAAGCACTAGGGCTGCCAGCACCTACCTTCTGACTGCACTGCCCTGTCTACCTGGTGGCCGTGAGCAATCTTGAGGCAGAGATTAGAAACACAGCCTCCATCGACTGCAAACATGCCTTCTGCTTGGTTGCAGGAGGTCAGTGACCTATGATGCATCCCTGTCTTTCAAAACAAACCCAGCTGCTTGAGCAGGACACATCGGAGGACTTGTCACCGGTTTCTTCCCCCGCGGTGTCCGTAGGGTGTCCGTAGAGAGACAGCTGCCAGACTGTGCTTGTAGAAAGACGTCTGCTACAGTAAACAGCCCAAGGCAATCGGTGGCACCTAAGGACCTTCTGTTGATGGCAAAACCTTGGAGGATTTGTTCCTTCCTTGCAAAATCTAAAGATGTGAACCTTGGAGGGGCCGGAGCCGTGTTCCCGTACGTTTGCTGGCCTCGGGCCAGCCATGCAAAATGTATTCATAGGCACTAAAGATTTTATACAGCTACACCACAGAAATCCAGAGCCATAAAAACATTCCAAGCCAGTAACACTTGAAGAAAAACAGAAAAAGGGCCAAACATAATTTCTAGAGAAGGTTTCACTGCCTGTCAGGTGCCACTTTGGAAAGCTGGAGCTTTCCAGCCTCTGCTCCTTAGGCTGGCTGCCCTGCTCCCCAGGATGACCCCGCTCAATGCTGACAGGGACCAGCTCCTCATTGCCCTTGCCTAAGGGAGCCCAGGCAGTAATTAATCATACAAAATATGATTAACTCAAACCTCAGTGACCTTAGAAACCAGTCTGAGCAAGAGTGGTTTGCTCTGTGCCTCCTATTTCGAAGAACATCTGGATGAAGGGAATTGCAGAAAGCCTGAAGAAGAAATGGTGTAAGGTTTTGATGCCATCTCTCAGCTTTCTGACCTCATCTCTCTCATTTATACCTGAGACTGGATCCCTTTCCAGCTGATTATTGTACCTCTTTGGCTCTTGTTAAGCTGACCTCCAAGAGGTGGGGGTTAGGAGGGAAGCTTTTATCAACTTTTCAAATCCAATTTTGCTCCTCTCCATGGAAAAGGCCAATACTTAACGGCTGCAACTGCCCACAACTTTACTGAAGAGAGGAGACCTTTCTAGGTTGGTTGGGTCTTTTTCTCCACAGGATGTCCAGGCCCAGTGTTAGTTAACAGGGGGGAAAAAAACCCTCCTACTTCACAAGAAAAATGCACTTAATTGGGTAGCACTGATCTAATGCTTCCAGTGCTCTTTGGTTCAATCTTCACAGTTGTCCATTTTTGATGGAAAACTTGTGCTGATTTCATGGTGGTTGCTTGGAGAAAAGTCACCACACTTCATGGTTATTTCATAGCTCTGTGTGTGTAAGTGGTAAGCCATCATTTGATTAGCTTTCTGTAATAACATCTCAATTTCCACGTGGTTGCCCATATGCATTAGCGTGGAACAATCTCAATTTCTGTATGTTCTTTAGTTCCGTGGCTTTAATGCTGATGGACACCAAGAAAAGACTGACAACCTCAACTAAACCTGAAACCTTTTGCCTATGAATTCCAGGGGATGGCCTATCAACAAGTTACCAAGCCTTGGTGACCTATCTTGTCCATAAAACCGGGTCAGACCATTCCTGGATAGTGTTACTGTTGATATAAAGAACAAGGCAAATAAAACCTAAACAGAGCCCAAAGAAAAACCCAATCTGTAGCGTCTGCCTTCTAATTCCTCATTAGATAGAGTGTCAAAGGCTCAGCTAATCTCATCTTACTGTACCATCACTCCATCTGTCCCAGTCTCTCATTTCAATATGAACTGAAACAAACGTAACTCCTGAAAATGCAAAAACCATCGTGGATTTCCGAGCTCCTTTGTCTCTTAGCAAATTTTACACCCCCCTGTTTGGCACAGTGAGCTCTTCAAGTGCTACCGAGCCGATTGTATCAGTGAACACTACAAATTGGATAACTCAAAACCCTCCTCGAGAGCTCTCCATGGCTGGATGGAAACTGGAACAGATGGGCGAGCTCCACCAAGCGCTATATTAACCCCACTGTTCTCTGACTGGTGGCCAACAACACGTTCAAAAAGTACAGATCTAAAAATAAGTCCCCAAACCAGAAGCTGATCCAAAGCTTCGAATACACGTCGGCAAGAGGGATGACCGCTGGGTGACGTGCTTCTGCTATGATTGCCAACAACTTCTTCCGTGGAGACACGAGGATTTCAGCGTCTCGGCGTCCAAAAGAAAGGAAGGATTTCAAAGGGAAAGGCAAATTAGTGGCCATTCGGCCCTTACAGCTGAAATATTTCAGCCATCACCTCATTACCTATCGAGCAAGAGCAAAGAGAGTGCAACGAGAGGTGGAATTGGACGGGAGAAATGGAGCGGGAGTCCTGGAGGGGGGGATTTGTAATGCTCTATAAAAATATCGCTATTTTTGCTGCCGGGTACACAAATTCCCATGAGATTCAAAGGGAGCTCTGGGTGCCTGGAGGCTTTTAATCTCAGCCCATTTGAAGTTTTAAATACCCATCTCTCCTCCGCGCCACCGGCGAGCTTGAATGACACGTTTGCACAGTTGGCCTAAGAGTTCTTAGATAGCACGGGGTGAAGATTTCAGAGCTGTTTAAAGGACTTCAGACGACCCCAAGATGCTCTGAAGGGGTCTGATGTGGAAAATGTTCCATGGCTATTGCGAGGAATCTCTTTTATGTGGAAACATTTCTTCTGCGAGCTGCCCGTGCAACTCATCCCAGAAGCAGTGGCCGGACCGCTGCAAATCCATCATTTTTCTCTCATTCCCATCCCTATAACATTTCTCAAAACTCTTCCAGGTTATGTACTCAGCTCAGGTATTTACTGCTGGGTCCCCAACACCAGTAGCACAACACAGGCAACACTGTCTGCCTTCCGTGCTGTCCCTACACCCCAGCCCTAAGGGAACAGCCTATTCCTGGAGGAGGTGGAACCACCAGAAGGAAAAAAAATCCATTTAAAATCTACTGTTTTTCCCTCATTAGGTATCAAAAAGCCTCATCCTGCAGCGAGCTCCAAATGAGCAGAGCCTTGTGCTTGTTTGTAGGGTGCTGGTTCCCCTAAACAAACCAGCTGAGCTCTAGCCCTCATTCTTCACCCTGACAGCCAGGAAGGCTAATTGTTTCCAATTGCATTTCTAATGGCCCAGATGAGATAATTGCCAGGAGGTAGAGGTAAATCACACAACTACCCACTTGCTGCCTCTGAGTTTAAATAAATAGAAATTCAGGGCTAATTAATATTTAAGGAAAATGCAAAACTGGTCGTCTTAAATCAGGCTGAAACACAATAATCACATTAAGTGCTTACTTCAGCAAAATACCACTGCAATGCTAAGTGTTGGTGAACTATGTGGGTATTTATCCACTTAATTGACTCCTGGCTCTGACAGAACTCTATTACCCAGGAGTTAGAAGGAAATTTAATTCTGATCTGTATGTTTGCACTCAAGGACTTCTGTTTGACTTCAGCTTATTTTCGATGGCAGAACCGAAGGGCTACATTTGTCCAGGTGTAATTCTACCAAAGTCAAGCAATAAATGTGACATTTAGCTTCCCATGTGATGACCTTCCATCCATAGTTTGGAAATTTTTCACACAACCCCCCCCAAAAGTTTTACTCTACTGACTTGTCAAGTAAAAGAGTAAAGGAATTTGGCAGAAAATGGAATCAGAGAATGTTTTAGGCTGGAAGGGATCTCTGGAGGTCATCTGGTCCAACCTCCCTACACAAGCAGGGACACCTCTACCTAGGGCAGACTGCTCAGAGCCCCATCCAGCCTGAAATGATATATGCAGATACACAAAATGTGTTAGGTTAAAGAGCAGCTCTAGGAAAGCTTCTGAGTTTCCCAGGGAAGTATTCAGAAAGTTTGGATCCTACCCAAAAATGTCCCTATGGGGGGGAAGGGAGGTTCAGCCCATCAGCTGATCCCAGGAGTCAGAGATAAGCAGTGATGGTGTCCACCCTGGCTTGTCCACAGTGATGTCTTCCCTGACATCCCCCCATCCTAAAACCAGCTTTATATTAATTTTCCCCTTCAAGGTGGAGCTGGAGTGACTCTGGTCATACATCCCTTTATCATGATTGGGGTAAAATTCTCTCACTTTGCTTTTAAAGGTTGAGATGAAGAAAATACCAGGGTAGGGGTGGTGGTGCTTTGGAGCCAGGCAGCTCTTGGGATGAAGCTGTGTCCTTATCAGTTCCACTGTAGCACAAAGGTCCCATCTCTGTGGCGATTCAGAGCTCGGCCATGGAGTCTTCACTCTGCTCCACCCCTGGTGAGATGCTGTTCAGGGAACCACCGTGGACTGGATTCTTTGCATACCAGTTGCACTCCCCCCTGGGAGCTTCTCTGATATTCCACCTTTCCTTAACACCTGAAGTGCTTTGATTTGGGACCTACATTTCACAGCACCCTGTCCCACCACCGTGCAGGCATCGCCTGGATGCTCCTTCGCTCCTCGTGCTTGAGGCTGCACAGGGTAAAATCAGCAGTGTGCAGATTGGGCACTGAATGACTGTTTGACCATTGTTCCCTGCACGGGCCACAGCCAGGAACGCTCGATGCCCCTCTGTTTTTTGCAGGGTGGATGGTGGTTCTTGTGCAGATGATGTTGAAAGCCACAGTTGACACAGCAGATAGCTGCTCTTAAAAGCCAGACTAAAAAAAAAAAACACAAAACCCATTTAATAATCCTTCTGCTGCACCAGGATGAAGTGTGATCACACAGCTCACCCACAGCCACACGCTTCTCAAAAGGAGGTTTCCCAGCAAACTGGGATCTCAGCTTGCGGGCGGTGAAGGTCTGGGCTTCAGCCACCCCGAGCACCAGGCAGCTCCAGGGGATTGCTCTGTTCTCTTGCTGACCGTGACCTGAAAACCTGGTTTATTTTCCTTCCCATAGATGCAAGGCTGGAAGGACCCTGCTGCTCCTTCCAGTTCTCCTCCTGCGTGTGACTCCCTGAAGTATTTAGCAGGTTCCTGAGGTATTTGTTGCTGCACTAATACACTGCTACAAAAACCTTCCCTGTCCTGCTTGGCACCTTTTCACACAAACCAAGACTGACTAATCTAATTATGCTTCTTAGGCTGAGAGCTGATTGCCCCAGACATCATTCTGAGATTTACCATCGCTGGGAAGGCAGAGGAATGAAATCCATCCACAGGGCTGCCAGCACATGGAAGCTCACAGGTAAAAGGCAGAGTCTTGAATCGCACCAGGAAACAGAAAGTCACAGAGAGGCAACGTTGTTTACACCCTTCCATCCATGGAACGGTTTGGGTTGGAAGGGACCTTAAAGATCACCCAGTTCCAACCCCCCTGCCATGGGCAGGGGCACCTCCCACCAGAGCAGGGTGCTCAGAGCCCCATCCAGCCTGGTCTGGAGCACACCCAGGGATGGAGCATCCCCAGCTCCCCTGGGCAACCTGTTTGAATAAGAAACCTCATTGAAATCAGCAGGATTCCTTTTGCAGACTCAGTGCTTGTGGAATCAGGTCTGCTTTTAGCCTGAAAACTGTAGCCAGTTTCTGAGAGTTTGCAATGCAATAACCTGGCCTAGAGGTAAGAAAGTTGAAAGCAGCTCCAAATTCACAATTCCCAGCCTGGATGTTAAAGCATGAAAACTGACGTGGTCTCTTGGATTAAGAAAATCCCCAGTCCAAGAGAAATGCTGCACTTGCTGGTAGTGGAGAGAGGTGGGAGCTGGTGCAGCACAAGGAGCACAGGATGGGGACAGTACGACGAGGCTGGCAGGGGGTCTGTGTGCCCAGGTATCGAATGAAAAGCACCTCAGTGCAGGTGACAGCAGGTAAAACAGTGTAAAGGACTCCTTGACTACCTCCAGTTCTCTAAGACGAGCCAGCTGCAACAAAACTGCTCTGGCCTGCCTCGAGGAAATAAAATAAAATACAGGGAGCTGTTTCTTTTTTTTTTCCTGCTCAATGAGGAAACTGAGATAAGGTTTGTGCACAAAGCCAGAAGTGACACTCCTGCTTCACTTGAGAAGAGAAATCAATGTCTCAGATCCCTTTTAGAGACCTTTTGATAGTGTCTTTGATTTCCATGCCGCGAGGGCAGGCGTTGGAACAAAGCTTTTGACGGATACTCCAGCCTGTGTCAGTGCCTGCTCCTTTATCCAGCAGCAGGAGGGCTCTGCTGGCACCACCACGAAGACAAAAGCCTCTCCTGACTGCAATGTTCCCTGCCCTGGCCTCCTGGACCTTACAGAAGGTGCTTAGGGTGGTGCAGAGGCAGGGGGAGGATGTTCACAAAGCTGATGAAGACTGCTCCTGGTAGCCAAGGCCACGGGATGTTGGAGTAGCAAAGGCCTGGCAGAGGAGGGGTGGAATCTGTGACCCTTCCAGGCAGCCACCAACATGGGCACCTGATTGCACCGTGACCACGAAAGAAGTGATTCCTTGCATGGACAGAGTTCAATCCTCGCAGCACCAGGGAGACAACTGCACCAGCTTCCCTTGCCTGCATCCGAGTATCTTCCAGAGGCGGGGGTGGACAAGGCGAGCACTAAAGCACCACTCAGAAAACCCTCAATGGGCTTCATCTTTGGTTTTCATAAAAAACAAGCTGCAGAAAAGGCCCTCCCAGGGGTGCAAATAGGGTCTGGAAAAGCTCGTTAAAGGCAGAGCCTTCTTAATATACATATGTGGCATATGTCAGGTTCCACTCTGAAAAGAAACAAATTCTTGCTCAAGGAGTAATCAACCCACCCCTCTTATCTGCCTCCAACAGGGAACCAAAACCAGCAGGGGGGATGACACTAAACAAACCACCACATGTTTCTGAGTCTAAGTCCTTCTTCATTTCTATCCTACCCCTGCTCGAGTCGTCTGGAGATGTTTTGTGCTGTCCTTGGCCATGAGGTTTTGAGTCGTAACGAGTCTGACTTCTGTTGACTCAGCTGCCCAGAGAGGTTGTGGAGTCTTCTCTGGAGATTTTCCAGCCCCCCTGGCTCTGTTCCTGTGTGGGGTGCCCTGGGTGCCCCTGCTCTGGCAGGGGGGTTGGACTCGCTGCTCTCCAGAGCTCCCTCCCAACCCCACCGTTCTGTCTCTGTCCATGTGTACAAAGCACAACCCCCACGTACATCTCTACACATGTCCGTGCTGAATTCAATGCAAAGGAAGACTTAATGCTGATAACAGAAAAAAAACCCAAACACCCCAAAACCAACCCTGCAAAGAGCTTGTTTATGTTCTAACACCAATTCCAAAGCCAGGCCACCAAGCCAAGCTGTGGGTAATGCTGTTGGGTCTGCTGCAGAATTGCTCTTACAAAGCAAGCAGGAAAATGACCACAAAAAGGAGGGTTTGCAAGTCCCAGGATTTCCAGTTGGCCTCTCTATTCCTGTTTTAGTCAACTCAACAAACACTTCACACACTACTAATCACAGAACTGTAGAATCTCAGGTTGGAAAAGACCCTTGGGATCATCAAGTCCAAGAATTAACCCTACTCTACAAACAGTAA
Source organism: Chloroceryle aenea (assembly GCA_013399075.1). Taxonomy (NCBI): domain Eukaryota; kingdom Metazoa; phylum Chordata; class Aves; order Coraciiformes; family Cerylidae; genus Chloroceryle; species Chloroceryle aenea. The sequence continues at coordinate 85,822 of VWZY01008006.1, forward strand.
CCCTGGTTGGTTCAGCGACCCGTGCCTGCCCTGGAACACTGAGTCTCTGGTTGTTTAGTGTGTGTTCTGGTATTTTCTGATTCAAAACCCTTACCTGTAACTCAGTTTATCAGTAAAGGCAATGGGGCTGGCTTCATCCCAGCAGAAATTCCTGCCAAGCAAGCGAAGCTGCCCATTCACTCCATGCTTGCCCTTTCCAAGGCTCAAAACCCACCCGGAAAGGTAATTAAACAGCCTAAGTTTGATTATAAACATGACATCGTTCCACACCAGATCTCAGATGAGCTCAAGACAAAATCCCATGCACAGAAACCTCCTCGTTCCACGCCCCCGTTCCACTCCATAAATGGCTCCATATGCTTAATTGAAAAGAAATCTAATTACCTTAATTTACTTCCTCCAAAAGTAGAAGGGTAAACTATATGTTTAATTACAAACTTTCCACTTTGGGCAGCTAGAATTAATGAGTCAAAGGAATCATGCAATATGCCGAGAGCAACCTTTATTACTCCTGAGGTACCCCAGCACTGCTCGTGGTTGAGAGCAAGTCACTTCTTATTAGTATTAGGAGCTGAAGTGCCCACCTAAGGCATTAATCATGGAGGGCAACAGCTCTGAGACTTTTAATTACATACAGTGTGGACACGATGCACGGAATGCAGAGGGTGAGGATAATAAATAGCCTTCCCCGGGCGACCGAGGGCCTTGGTTTGGGTTATTTCCCATTGTTAAGCTTTATGCAGACACTGGCAAGGCTGTTAGAAAAATGAGAAGGTGATTCCCAGTGCTGGTCCAGGATGGGGAGGACTGAGCGAGTAGCTTGGAAGGAAGGAAGAGTTTAACACGGTCCAGAGAGACGGATGCTGGGGAGGGGGGATGTGTGAGAAAAGCTGGGCACTGTTTCCAGCTCTGCCACTTAGTTCAAGCAATGTTCTCCCCTCTCTGAGAAAGCCTTGCCTCAGAGTTCCCTTGACAATGGATTCCTCCTCTCCTTCTGCCTCTCCCCAGGTATTGAACTAGAATTTCTGGATCGTTTTAACATTTTTCCCTTAAGTTACAGTCACAGAATCTTTAAGGTTGGAAGAGACCTTTAAGATCATCCAGTCCAACGGCTCCTCCAGCACTGCCAGGGCACCACTGACCCCTGCCCCTCAGCACCACAGCTCCACGGGGGGCTTGGAAACCCCTCCAGGGTCACAGGGACTCCACCCCTGCCCTGGGCAGCCTGGGACAACCCTGCAGGGGGTGGAAGAAATTGTTCCTCAGCTCCAACCTCAACCTGCCCTGGGGCAGCTGGAGGCCGGTTCCTCTTGTGCTGTCCCTTGTCCCTTGGGAGCAGAGCCCGACCCCCCTGGCTCCAGCCTCCTGTCAGGAGCTGGCAGAGCCACAAGGGCTCCCCTGAGCCTCCTTCTCTCCAGGACCCTCAGCTGCTCCTCACCAGACTCACACCCCAGCCCCATCACAAGCTGGTCAGCAAGTTAAAGTGACGTGTCAGGCAGCACAAATCTAACAGTGTAAAACAAATTAAAATTCTCTCTGTGCTTTAAAGAAAACACTAGAAAAGACTCAATGGTTTCCCAGATTCACCACCGTTTGTCCCTGGATGAATGGCTTTTACTGAGGTCATTTTTCTCCACGGCTCTCCTTGAGCACAGCTAGGAAGCCTGACCTCCAGAGGACTCTGCAAAGCTATTAGTGTGAAGGAAAAAAAAGCCCAACATCTTTAACAAATTATAGATACAAATAGAACAGAGAGGAAAAGGGGAGGAGAGGTATTTAGCTAATTACATGGTTTGTACTGGTGCCAAATGGGGGAAGTCAGGGTGATAACAGCAAGGATTATTGCCAGTCTAGAAGAGAAACAGAGCATCTTTGGTAGCCCGTTGAGCTCATCTTTGAACATGGAAAACAAACACGATTTATAAAAAAGAATCCTCAACAAAATTCAGTTCAATATTTTTCCCTGGGTGAGATAATCCAAAACCTCCCCTTTCCCAAGACCCTCAGCTATTTCCCTTCTCTGTATTTATCCCAATTCCCCTCCCAAAGCTGCAGAACATGGTGCGAGTGCTTCCCAGGCACAGCCTGCGCCCTGGCTCGGTGCAGAGCAAACACATTGGCTTCCACTGGCCAAGGATTTGATTGCCCTGCTTGGTATCAGTGGCACTGGTTTCACCCAGGCTTCAGTGTCCCTCTGCCAAGTCCTACCAGCTGAGGCTCTGGAGCTGGGTGTTGGTTGCAAGCTTTCTGTACTGGTCTCACATTGCCCTCTGGGTTGTGGTTGCCTCACAACGCCGGGGATGGAGACGATGAACGGCAGGGTGCACCAGGTGCCAGCCACGGAACGCTCTCGACAGGTTCAGCTGCACCTCTGCAGATGGTGACATGAGTGGAAAACAGGACGTGAGCTTTTAAGAAATGTAAACGCCAGCCTCTCAGTTTCTTTTTTAATGTTCAAAGGTGCTACGAGTCCCCATTTAGCACAGGATGGTTTGGGTTGGAAGGGACCTTAGAGATCATCTCATGCCAACCCTCTGCTGTGGGCAGGGCCACCTCCCATGCCCTGTTGCTCCAAGCCCTGTCCAACCAGCTTGTCCATCCACACACCTCCTCTCGGAGAGCTTCCTGCAGCAGCAGCCACAGAAACATCTGGTTTTACCCTCCAATTTCCATCCTATTTTCCCCTTTTACCTGCTGAGCCATCTCCATTCCCAGCTGATGAGCGCTGAAGCCCCGGCAGGAGGAGCTGTGAGCCCTCCTGCGATGGTGTGACAGGACAGGGGTCCTGTTTGCAGGACAGGGTCCCTTTTACGGTGAGAGCATCCCGACAGGCTACTGGTTTATAGCTGCAATATACAGTAATTCAGATAATAACTCTCAGGAAAGACTCGGTGCCAGGAAAAATGAGCATCACCGGCAGAAAATAACGGAAGAAGCTAAAGAAGATGTTTCGCAGGTGATCTTTATGAGATGGGGAGTCTGGAGAAGGCCATTAAAAAGAACATGAGTGTCTGGCTGCACTAACACGCCTGAAATCTGGTTTTCCACCTCAGAGCCTTTTACTGGCCAGCAGTTTGTTCAAAGCCTGGTCTAACCCTGCTGACCTCAGATCGCCCTTGACAAGGAAAGACGAGCCGGAGGATCAGCCCCGCTGGGTTTGCTCTGGTGCTGACCCTGTTGGGTGAGCTGTCACTGCTCCCATCCACCCCGCTCACCCCAGTTGTTCCAGTGCTCAGAGGATGCTTTACAACGGTCCTGGTCAGTCACTGAGCTGTTGTTTTGCATGGGACATGGAAAAAGATCTTATGGATTTTACAGCTTCACGTTGAGTAGCTGGAAGCTGCTTCTCCTGGCAGCTGGTGTGTTACTGGAGTTGGAAATCTGTTGGGATGAGCAGAAGCTTGGAGATGGTCCCTATTCCAGAAAGCTAAATAAATAAGGCAGCTAAATAGTGTGAAAATGGATTCATTTCACTTGGTAGGATTTGGAGGGGAGGGAGAGGCTCAGGTGAGGTCACAATGAGTCGTGGGACAGAGCCAAGGGTAGAGCTCAGACCCCACTGGTCCCAGTCAGTCAATTCACTGCAAACCCCTGGACTGGGAAGGGGTCCCAGCAAACAGGTGAAGTAAAACAGAGTCACTTGAGGAAGAGAAACCTCAAACGAGTGAGTTCCCAGCATTTCACTTAAATAGAAACATGGACTGACCACCTGCACCCTGGGCACCCCCAAAGGCTGGTGCAGGCAGAACCACAACCCAGAGGTAGCTCAGCAGGCTGGACCACCTCTTTGGAGCTCTCCAAAAGGACCCTCAATGTCACAGCAAACAGGCTCCACTGGATGAATCAAGATTTTAATTTCTCCTGGGCTAAAGCAGGAAAGATTCCAAACATTTCTTAACTCCAGTCAAGTCACAAGCCTGGCTCCAGCACTTGGAACCACACCTCTGCTGGGAGCATCTCCTGGCGACAGCTACACCGGGCTCAGCGCTCGCCAAATTCCAGCCCTCTGATGGGGTACTCAGGATGAGTAGGGATACTTGAAATCAAGAAAACATCTTTTGGAGCAGCACCTTTTAGGCAGCGTGAATTTGGGTACCTCCTGTGAAATCAGTCGGGCTACTCAGATTTTCCTCAGCTTCTACCCCTTCCAACGATCCCTTCTCCAACTTCAGGAGCTGACCTGCTTAATGACTGTCTATAAATGAGCACCTAAACACTAATTATTTGTTACTATATTTGGTGGCCTATAAGCAGCTACAGTTATATTTGTGCTTCTTGATGTAAAGGGAAAAAAAAAATAACATCTTTGGTTTAGGCACAGTCAATCCATGCTAAATTTAGCAAAGACTTTAAATAAAATAGGTTTCAGAGAGAATAGTGGGAATAGGGAAAATGTGGTAATTCCTTAGATATTGGAGATTTCTTTTGTCTGGATTAACTGTTTTCAGCTGTGATCTTTTCTGGGGGGCAGGGAGAAGTATGATGGTGATTCTCTAAGGTATTAAACACATCATCTGCTTTCAAAAAAGCTGTCCTTCTGACCTACACTTAAAAGACTTCTCCACAAAGTCACCCATTCCAAGCAGGATTGGGATTCCCACTTCCCACCGACTTTCTGAGCTGAACTGGGTCTGATGGGCGAGATAGAAAACCATTGTTCTCCAGAAACAAGTTTATTATATGGCCAAGTTCTCTTTTTTGGTATTTAGTGCTACACAAAAACACTATGAAAAGAATTACTGATGGTTGATTTCACTTCCTCTCCTGAAAAATCTAACAAGGTTTTTGTTCATGGTCCATAAAATCTGTCTCAGTTGAACAAGTACATTTCCACCCAAGGAACCACCACCTTGTGCATGCACTGCTGATAGAAACTGCTAATTGATTCTATGCCAACCACAGTATCATGGTTTGCTGGCTTGCAGTAGACAGGCCAGTTTGTGAACCTTATTCTAGGTGGTCTGCAGAACTATTTCCTTCCAAAGAAATCTGAAGCCGTGGAATGCCTGCCTGGAAACTGTGGGGAAGCACAGTGATTTCTGCTTCATTACAAACAAGGATGAAATGATGCCCTGAGTGATTTTTCTGCTCACTTAGAAACATTTCTCGCGAGCCTTGGTGCAAACCCAGAACGAAGAGCAAAGCTGGAGAGAGACTATAGAGATGGGCATTAATTTTACACCCTACCTGGGGGTGCAAGCAGACAGAAAAGGAACTCGTGGTCTGATGGTAGAACGTGGAATGAGATTGACTTTATCTCATTGGGCTGTGCTGTAAAACTTGAAGCAGGGTCAGGATGTTGCAGCAAAGTTTTCCAAACCAGAGCAGCAAACTCATCTCGCAAGCGTTCGATAAGCCTTGGTCCTATCTGTCTAGGGGAGTGAATCTCCCTTACTCTGTCTGCAGCTGACACATCAGGAAGATGCTCTGAAGTTATTGGACAGTTCTTCACAAGAATTGGACTCAGAACCTGGACAAGGCTTATTCTCTGATAAACTCAGACACATCACTTAAGAGACTGCTCGTGCCACTCAGCCTTGAAAGCCCAACAGCTGCCCAGACTCTCTGGAATTCTTTACACTCAGGCAAAAGGGAGATGCTCTTCAGAGCAGGAGACCAACACACCAACCTAAGCAACTCCCCATCTCTTAACGAGCAGAATGACCCTTCTTCTACCACCCTCACTTCATTGTCTAAATTCCTAACCTCGTGGTGCAGGGATTTACAGCAGCTTTCCATGGCTTGACTTCAGACAGAGCGAAGACTTCATGTGTCTTAGACTGGTTAAGGTTGGAAACGACCTTCAAGGTCATCAGGTCCAACTGTCAGGAGCACTACACCACCTCCTGAAGTGCTACCTCTGGATATTTTCTGAAGACCTCCAGGGATGGCGATTTCACCATCTCAGCAGAGTCCACACCTCTCAAAATGTGTCCTCGTGCTCCAGCAGGACAAAAGAGGTTCTGAGCTATTGCCTCCCAGAGGGAGAAGGTAAAACCAAGTTTCTGACTTGCCTTTTTATTTGTGTTCTGCCTTCATGTTACAAAGCAAAGGAGTGCAGGGGACTCTCCTAAATGTGAGATGCTGTTTCAAGGTTCATAGAATCATTTCAGTTGGAAATGACCTTCAAGATCATCAAGTCCAACCATCTGCTAAATATTAAGAGGACCACTAAACCACATCCTGAGATGCCACCACCTAGACATTTCTGAACCCCTCCAGGAACTGTAGTTCCACCCCCTCCCTGGGCAGCCTGTTCCATGGCCTCACCACTCTCTCAGTAAAAAAATTATTCCTAATATCCAACCAAAACCTCTCCTGGCAGGAGGTTTTGGACCCATTTCCATCCTCTCTGTGATCATAGGAGGTTTTCTGCATTATACTACTGGGGCTCTTAGGCAGGAGTTAAGTTCTGCACCTTCTGCTGGTATCTGAGCTGAAGGTGATGTGCACAGCCTTTATTGACTATAAAATCCCTTTTTAAATGCATTTATTAATGGCTGATCCTCATGTGAGCGCCAGGCAACGTTGTGCTAGTCTTGCATTCATTTAACCAGGGCCAGAGATTAATTCCCTTCGCATTATCATTGCAGTGGTGACCTGCAGTAAATGTTGAGTTATGGCCAAACTTATCACAAGATACTGTTGCTGTTCATCATACCTCACAATAATTCTCATTTTCACTCAATAGCTCAAAACGGAGAAGCAGTGAGATTCCTACAGTAAATCTTGCAAGATATTGTCTGTTAACATTTAATGCGTGTCACCACTGTACAGTAAATAATTCCTTCTGGAAAACACCAAGAACTTAACCCATTTTATTATTCTTTGGACACTGGCAAAGATAAAACCAAAATCCAACTTGCATATTAAGCAATCATGGAATCCTAGAATGGTGGGGTTGGGAGGGAGCTCTGGAGAGCAGCGAGTCCAACCCCCCTGCCAGAGCAGGGGCACCCAGGGCAGCCCACACAGGAACAGAGCCAGGGGGGCTGNAATCTCCCTCAACTTGCTGGACACAAACTTTTCTTTATGTCCCCCAGGAGACCAATAACTATGAGATCTTAAGAAGTTCAGGATTGTGGCAGATTGCCAGTCTCCATTCACGACACTGACTAGGAAACACCCGTTATTCAGTGCTGGAGACCTAAGAATCACCATTGTGGTTCCCACCAATAGTTTATGGTGGTGTGGTTGGTTTCTTCATGTCCTGCCAGGGGGAAAAAAAAAAAGCTGCAAGAAGAAATGTGACTCAGCCTTTTGTGTCAGCTGTCGAGCCATAGAAAGAAGAAATAATTTGGAGAACGTGCCAGAACTGCAGATTGTTCCTCTGGAGAGGGATGTCCTGGCCATGGCACCAACCCTCCCTGTTCCTCCTGCTCTGTGGTGGTGGAGCTGCTGTCCATGAATTTGTTTGTGTCTCCAATAGTCTAATAGTGCAGTAGACACATCCCCTGCAGGCATCTAAAGAGTGCTCCTTACATCATTTCAGATGGAAAAATGAAAACCAGTGGGACAGCTGATGACCAAACCCAACAGAAACTGCAATCTAAGTGTGGTTGGGAAGGTTTGAGGGGAAATACCAGTATGAAAAAGGAGCATCAACAAGGAATTCAATAACTAAAGTCACACAAAGTGTCTCTTTTACAAGGAAAGTGAGGCTACAAAAGGCAGGAGGGAACAACACGTGACGGAACGGAAACAAGCATCAAAATCCCACTTCGGCACATACCCATGATGTGAATCTTCCTCTTCTTTGGGCCATTATTCCTTCAAAATCAGATAATCATTATTTACTGACCTAAACCACACCAAATGACTACGCTGTGTGCTATTTTTAGCCAAATTTCACCTTCTCAGCATAGTACTCCACCAAAAGACCATCCTGTGCTTGCTCCATTAGCACTTAGGTGTGCTCAGGAGAGAGACTGAATGCAAATTCTGTGACTGTTTGAAAAGAACTCTGCCAATCCAGATGGAAATACTAATACCCTGCGGTGACAAATCACTGATTTATTTTCATCCCTGATTTCTTTAAAGATAGATTGAAATAATCCAATTTTTTTTTTTCTGAGAAGGATACCCAGGCGCATACAGATCTAATGGTCAGAGCTGGTAATAATAATTTTGTTGGAAGACTGATCCATAAGAAATCCTCATGGTGGGCAGCCTGCAAACAAACCAGCAGCAGTAGCCAATTCCCATCTTACAGGGCTTGAGTATGAAGATGCCAGTGACAGATCCAAAAGTAGAACCTAAAAATAGGAAACAACCAAGTCCCAAACTGGAGCCAGATGGGCCCTGCCCAGTATCTTGCATTGAGAGGTCTGGAAAAGCATAAAAACCTCTCAACATTGGCAGCTGACAAAACACTGCTGCCTTCAGAGCTAAACATTTGGGAAGAGCCACGACTTCTTGTGCTTGATGGCACCAAGTCCACCAAGGGAAGGCGGAAGCATCCGAAACCATAGCAAATTTATCAGGAATAAACCTCAAAACACACGTGCTCAGAATGTGGACGCAGGGGGGATCCGGGATTTGCCGAGCTGAGAAAAACAAAGTCAAAAGGATGACTCCAGGCAACTGAAAAGGACAGCGGTGGAGTTTTCCTGAGAAATCAGGTGGTTATCCAGATAAAAAAAACACCTCCAAACAACCGAAACAGAAAAATTCAGTCAAGCTGTGATGAATTCAGGAGGTATCTCAGTGCCTGCAAACCTGTATTCCTTGCCAGGAAAAAAACCCAACCCAACCAAATCACAGGTGGAAAACCTTCCGTAGCTCTAATCGAAAGTCAGAGGCTCCTAAAGCTACTTAGGCATTTCTGAAAGCAGTGCCTGAAGTAGTTTCTCTTTGCTTCTGATCCCATAATGCAACTCCCAGCCCTCACGTAAGCTGCCTAATCCGCCAGCAGTTACGGCTACAAGTTGCCAACATCATTTTTATGGCCGATTCCCCCCCACCCCAGCTCGCAAACCGCGCCGCGGCGCGACTCCGAATGAACTCTGTTAGCACTGACCATGAAATCACTCCCTGGGATTGGTTTGCATATATATTGAAAAATCAAGCGATGCTAGCTCAGATTTGTGAGGGAGGGTTGGGGGCAGAGAAAGGCGAAAAACTCTGTTGCCTACAATCCATAAATGGAACAAGCTGCTGCTTCACACTGCAGGAGACTCTTGTGCTTCCTCCAGCCCTCCTATCTGGTGCGCTCGGCGCGATCTAGCGAGCCAAGGTTAACGCGGAGTTAATGCAGCGGCAAGTTTATTACAGGTAGAAACATAACGGGCAGAGAAAAGGTCAAAGGAATGTAATGAATGGCCTCGCTGAATTTCATAGAATCATCAAATGGTGGGGTTGGGAGGGAGCTCTGGAGAGCAGCGAGTCCAA
>VWZY01008006.1:102815-129653 GCA_013399075.1 Chloroceryle aenea
CCCCCCCCCATGCCCCCCCCAGCCACCATGCCCACACCATACTCACACCATGCTCACACCATACACCATGCACACACCATACTCACACCATGCTCACACCATACACCATGCACACACCATACTCACACTCGCCCTTGCTCCTCCTGCCCGGTTACCACAACCGAGACCGTTACCAAACGTGCTCCTTGTCCCTGCTCCCTGGAAGGGGCTCACATCCCTCAGACCAGCTCCCTCCAGATTTATACTGGGTGGTTGTGGTTCTTCCACTCAGTGACAGCTCAGTTGATGTCCCTTGGCCACCTCCTGATGTTTGGAGCCTGAACTGATTCCTACTGCAGAGCACTTTGAGAACACCAGGCACAGAGAGGTGGGAAAAGGGTGTTTGGAGCCTCCTGAGACCCTGCAAAGGACCAGAGCAGAAACAACCTGGGAAATACTCTTTTGCAGCTCACCCTTCTGCTGGCTCCTCCACGCAGGGGTTAACCTCACCCTGTGCTCATGATTAAAAAATAGCTAGCCGAGTCATTGGCAATTATTTATAGGCTGAAGAGGTGGCACATATTGTGTCAGCAGCACTTTTCAAGCTGATTAAGTTTGCATTACAACTCCATGTACAGCGGGGCCGGCTGACAGCCGCTTGTTCTTACAGGTTAAACATGATCCTCTCTGTCAAATGACAGCAGAACAGCATCAGACCTTCCTCTCTCCTTCCCCAAAGGCCATTGAGCTACACCAGGTAGCTGGGTGGGAAAGGAAAGAGAAGATCCTCTTTGATCTATATGGGAACAGAGCAGTAGGAGCCCCACCACGAATCCACCTCATGGGTCTGGCCCCGTGTTCCTGGCGCTCCTCCCAGCTGCTAAAGGCTGTACCTTGATCTGCTGAGCCGAGGAGGAGGAGGAGGGTTAGCTGTCCTTACTCCAGAGGTGTGGCAGGGAAGCACAGCTTGGCACCCACAGTTGAGGTCATCAGTAGGACAGGGGCTGTGATTTGAAGGGTCAACCAGCATGGCACGATGTGGCCTCTCCCCTACAAAGGGAGGAATTTGTAGAATCAAAATTCAGTTCATCTTTCCTACAGAATAAAGACACGGGGCTGATCCATAAGAAGCTCACTGCAGGGAATTGGACAAGATGACCTTTAAAGGTCCCTTCCAACCCAAACTGTTCTGCTGTTGCAAGGAGTGGTAGGAGGTCTGAACGATGTCTTTAACAGAGGTCTTCTGGTTTACTCCACATCTCAGAGCTGAAGAAGTCAGGAACCTTGGGAAAGCCTTTGAAAGCCTGGTGCCAAACCTCCCTGAAACCAAATCTGAAAGTCTGCAGGGACCACACAACAACCCTCTCCCACTGAGCTGTATCTTCTGTACTCTTTTCCATCAGAGATGTGCAAAGCAGATGGAAGACACTGCAAATTCCCTTCTTCATGTTGGTGTCCATGACTTCTCATGGACTTCTTTTTCTCAGTGACATCTAGGGACAGGACATGGGGCCAGGGGTGCAGCTGGAACATGGGAGGGTCCAGGGCAACATCAGGGGGGACTTTTTCAGGGTGAGGGTGACAGAGCCTGGCCCAGGCTGCCCAGAGAGGCTGTGGAGTCTCCTGCTCTGGAGACTTTCCAGCCCCCCTGGCTCTGTTCCTGTGTGGGGTGCCCTGGGTGACCCTGCTCTGGCAGGGGGGTTGGACTCACTGAGCTCCAGATCTCCCTCCCTACCCCAACCAGTCTGTGATCCTGTGACTGAAGAGGCTGCAGGACTGAGGGAACTAGAGGTGGTATCTGCCCTTCCCTGTGAAGCCCCTTCAGTGCTAAAGCTGTCCCAGAGAAGATGCACAAGGGGAGGGAAGGAAGACAAAACCAGACATTTGGGACAGTTATTTGCTCAACTTCTTGTACAACGAATGCCCTGGGTACTCTGTGTTTAGAGAGCATTAATAGGTATTTACTCAGCCAGAAGGCAGCTTTATGAAGACACTCTATAAAATCACGATGTTAAGCAGAGATAAATAACAATAATAAAAATATAATACACCTGAATCTATTATCTGACTCAAATCAGGGTAATTAAAAGCTCCATCTTTCAGCTGCCAAAAGTGGTACTTAAGACACACTGCAACTTCCAGACACATTTCCATCAAGGCCATCAGTTCTACCAAACACAATTTCCTCTTCGCTGAGCACTGCTTACCTAATTTCACCTTCACCTTCATCAAACCCACTCCCTAACCCTCCGAGCAGCGGTGTAATTTAACCAGGGGGGGTAAAAACCCACCCATTAACCTGCCCGCCGATCCGAACGCGCGAAGCAAAACGCACAATAGGATTCTGCAAAGAATGTTTCCAATTTAGGGCAGAGATGGGACTTGGGGCAACGATCTAAAAAGTGTAATTAGGCTAATATGCAAGGAAGGCAAAAAGATTAAGCTTTTTATTATTCCGTAACTTTTTTTTTTAATATATTTTATTGCCAATAATTACGCAGGTTTCATTCCTATTTTCATCTTCTCGACATCTCCCAGGTTAATTACATTGTCAAGATCATGTCAAAAAGCCACCGCTAAAATTATGATTCTCATTACACAATGATCTAATCAATTTTGTGTGGTAATTTTGGTCCAACCTATTCTACCAACACACACATCCTGTACGTGGAAAAATCTATTTCTCTGTCACCCTGTATTATAGGGTTGTTCTTGTGCCACTACAGTTAAGAGCCTGTCAGCATTTCTGCTACAACCTCTTGTATCTGAGGTTTATAATATAAAAAAACAAACCACAAAACCCAAACTATTTCTGGCTGACATTTGACAGGCATTTTCATTATGGAGACCTATTATATTTATATCCTGGGCTGCAGCAGAAGAAGCGTGGCCAGCAGATGGAGAGAGGGGATCCTGCCCCTCTACTCTGCCCTGGTCAGACCTCCCCTGGAGTGCTGTGTCCAGCTCTGGAGCCCCCAACACGAGAAGGACGTGGACCTGTTGGAGAGGGGCCAGGGGAGGCCACAGCAATGATGAGAGGGCTGGAGCACCTCCCCTGTGGGGACAGGCTGGGAGAGCTGGGGGTGGTCAGCCTGGAGAAGAGGAGGCTCTGGGAGCACCTCCCAGTACCTGGAAGGGGCTGGAAGAAGCAGGGGAGGGTCTGCTCACAGGGGCTGCAGTGCCAGGACAAGGGGCAATGGCTTTAAGCAGCACAGGGCAGATTTAGCTCAGACGTGAGGGAAAAGCTCTTGACTCTGAGGGGGAGAGACCCTGGAATGGGCTGCCCAGAGAGGGGGTGGAGGCCCCATCCCTGGAGACATTCCAGGCCAGGCTGGATGGGGCTCTGAGCAGCCTGCCCGAGCTGGAGATGTCCCTGCTTATTGCAGGGGGTTGGACCAGGTGACCTTTGGAGATCCCTTCCAACCCAATGCATTCTATGATTCTGTTTGGAATGTTGGTTGAATAGAGAGACTCAAGTCTCTCCTGTTATCCAAAGAGATTTAAAAAGGAGGGATTGAGCCAGGCACCAGGACCACAAATCAAAACCTTGACAGATGGCTGCACAGCTGAAGGACTCTGTCACTAAGGGCATCCCTGAGGGCACAGCATCAACCAACCACGCGACCACTGGAGAATCTGCACCCTAACTCATGGCAGAAGATGAGATACAAACAAAAATCCCCCCCAACATCCCCAACGAGCTGTTCAAATGACCACAGGCAGCCCTTGGTCTTCTTGCTGATAAAGATCAACAAGCCTTGTACATCTCTGTACACGGTGTTAGAGAAATGGGGAATTGACTTTCTTATAAACTTGTTCTAGGACAGTAAAACACTCCTCGGATCAGCCACGGGTGAAAACACGAATTAAAAGGTCAGAAGCAAGTAGGAGAAACCTGGAGACAGCCAGTGCCAAAGAGAATGTACAGAAAGAGCTTTTTATGTCTTCTTCTTGCCATGGTTAACTAGACACATTTCAGACCCACCTGTCTGCCCACATCTCCTCTTTGCTCCCTACAAACATTTCAGTGGTTGGCCTCTGACTGCCACAAAACGTGACAGGGAGGGGAATTTTGAGCGGGCATCTGCGAGGATGCGTGGCAGGGATGTTTAAAAACACACCCGTGCCTGAGTTTTTGCTCCGGAACATCTCGTGTGATCTGCAGGCAAAAAGAATGCTGAGTGGTTTATGGGTCTGAGCACTGAACCAACAACAGAGCCCATGTCCCAGCCTTCTACCTCCTGGAGTGGAGAGGATCATAGAACAGTAGAGGTTNATACTTATCTGGCCAGATGTAAAAGATGGAATCAACTAACCCAGTGGAGACAAGTAGAATATGGTTGAGAAGCAAAGCAGTTGTGAGTCTGAATTACACTCACGTGCAAAGCCCAAGCCACGGCCCAAAACGTTCCTCCTGCCCCAACACCATCCAAGCAGAGCAGACAGCTCAGCAAATTGCACCGAGAATATGTTCTGCTTCAACTGAATTATTCAGCGCAAGAAAAAAAGCCCCAACATTTTCCAGGATATAATTACCTTGGCACACTTTGTTCAGAGAGGGGGACAGGTGGGGAAGGCATTAAAATCCTGATCGCTTTGATCGCAACGCGCCGAGTCTCTCGCCACCCCTGAGCAGCAGATGCAGCACGTGTTTTAAATGGTTATTTGCAAGCAGAATTCAGCAGATAGAGAAATAAGAGATCAGGCAGTACCATTAAAAAAAAGATGGGTCAGATCTGGTGAGAGCAGCTGAGCTCAGAATGCATTCAGCAGAGCTGTTGAAGCTCGTGGTGCTGAGGGTTGGGCACAGGTAGCGCTGAGTTCTGCTGCAAGATACAGGTTTTAAATGGGCTTTGTTAGCTAGTAGCACATTTAAAATCTCATCTAGAAACAAAAGCATTCTCCCTGTACCACTCCAAACCAGAAAAAAAAGCAGGTTTCTTCAATCCCTGCTCAGAATTCTTCCAAATGGTGCCTATATTTATGTAAAAAAATAAAAAAATTAGGAAAAAACGGTTGCTGGAAAGAGTAAAAAAGTCAATTTCTAGTTCAGTTCTCATTGTGCTTATGGTGTGGGCTAAAAGCAGCAGAGGGATCCACTAGGACCCTCCAGACATCCCCCCGATGCTCTGCAGAGGCTCAGTGGCAGCTTCACCCTTGTTTGGGCTTCACTGGTAAATGGTAACAGCAGCTCCCTCCCCCGGCCCTCTTGCTCTCACATCTTGCCCCTTCTGCAGGTCCTGGGATTCCTTTTGAAGAGCTGGGCTAACAGACTGACCACCCCCTGACCTCTTCAATGCAAGAAACCCAACGCAAGCTCGGCTGAGGTTTGACACGTGTGATAAATGTGCTTCGTGCCAACGAGCGACTGGGCTTTTTTCTCCTCTTAGCCAGTGCCTCTGCAATTTTTCCACTGATAGTCAATCACCAGTGAAGTGTAAATAGGTTGCTGTGTGGATTGGCTAAGGTACCTATTAATCAACCAGATTAAAAAGAAGATGGCAAATCTCCAATAATTATGCAGCGTAATTAAAAGGCTGGGAAGCCTGATTTAGGGCTTATTAGCCCTCTAAGTTCTTCATTAGCCATATTAGTTTCCTCCATCAGATCCCAAAGGGACAATATTACTCTTGCACCGTGAGTCACTAATATCTGACGAGTACATTCCATGGGTACACTCGCTCCTGAATTTTTGGGTCTTTGGAACATCGGTGTGCAAAACCAAACTGGTTTTGCCCTGCACTCCTGAAGTGGAGACAGTGCCCACAAGTTTTATGCAGGGCAAGTATTCTTTCTTTGCAAGGTAAACTAAAAAGGAAATCCATGATGAACAACCTGTGGTATTCTAATGGATGTATCTCTGTCCTCCTGATCTTATCTGCTCTTTTTCATCTTAGGGCTGTTTCTATTTTCCAGGTATATTTACTCTTGGAAAGAAAAGAGTGAGCAAATCACTGACTTCTCCCTTCACAAAGGCAACCAAACCCCCAAGTCAGGTGCCCCTGTTCCACAGCCTTGCAACGTTCATCCCTCTTTAATAAGCATTAGACAACCTCTTCAGGTTTGCCACTAAGGCGTAAGACGGGGGATGATGAGGGCAGGGCTCACATGAGCTGTCCTGGAAATCAACCCACTTTCCTAAGTGCAAGATCTACAGAACAGAAGAGAATTCTAAACAAACGGGTCCATTGAGCTGAGGCCATGACAATCCTGAAGACATGGGAATGGCTGGAGATCTCCAGATGCTCTGCAGATGGGGAGGGTGTTTACCTGGGATCAGACAAGCCACTTTCACAGAGAGATAACCTAGATGAGCTGAGTTCCTGCTCAGCAGCACTGGATCGTCTCCTCCCGACATTTCCGAGGCAGGGCTGTAAAACGTAGGACGCAGATGCCAAACCAGAGAAGCTATTATTGCACAGACAGCATCTGGCACCTTCTGATGGGCTGCTTAAGCAGATGCTGTTGCACAAATGCCAGCACTTCTCAAGTGGTTCAGCCAGCGTGATATCAGCTGGCCACCTTCCCATCACGCTACCAGCTGCCAATGCTTCTTCCACGCAACCTTCTCACCTTTGGGCACGAACCGACACAAAGCTCAGTAGAGCTAAGGAGGATAGGTCATTTTTCTTTTTCCTTCAATAAAAACAGATGTCTTCTGGGTTAGTAGGTACTGTGCTGAAGATCAACATCTCCCAGTGTCACCTTTTGTTTTCTCTGCTGTCTCCCACATTGCACTGGAATCCCAACCCTCAGCTATCACAAGTGCCCCATAAGAACTCCTCATGCTGCAGTGTTGGTTAAACAGCAACTGTAGATCAGTGCACAAGAGTTCCTACCTAAACAGAGGCACAAACAGGCTCTCTATTTACCTAAGTTTCTCTCTATCAAGTAAAAAAACCCCATCATTCCACACCCTGCTGCTCCTTTCATCTCTAGACTGCAGGTTGTCTTGGACAGGTATTGGCATGGTCCCTGCTGAGCATGGTTCTGCTCTTTAGTTCTTTGTGAACTTTACTGTTATAATCTTGATCTTGTTTGCATTTGGCAAGACAAATGAATGCATTCTTAATGAATCCTCACGTCCACCATCAGCTAGAGGCACACTTCAGCCAGAACCAGTTGAAACAGGAGCTGCCACTCAGGGGAGGATAAGGGTCCATCCCTGGCACTTTAGAAAAGAGTTCTTGACTCTGAGGGGGAGACACACTGGAATGGGCTGCCCATTGGAGCCCCATCCCTGGAGTCATTCAAGGTCAGGCTTGATGGGGCTCTGAGCAGCCTGCCCTAGGTAGAGATGTCCCTGCTTGTGCAGGGAGGTTGGACCAGATGACCTCCAGAGATCCCTTCCAGCCTAAAACATTCTCTGACTCTGTGATAAATCAGGGCAGGATCATCTAGGCTGCTGTTTTCTGTTATGAAGTAACTGCCTGTCCTCCAACACACCTGTACAACAAGAAGCTCCTCCTGTCTTCCTCCTTAACCGAGCTTTCCAAGCCTGATGAGTTATTATTTTGGCTGGGCTGGCAATAAGCTCATCAGAGCTGCTTGTTTCTAAAAGCCTCTAAAGCAAAATCCAGATTGCTGCTTGTCTCCGTGGTGCTGAGGCACCACTCTGCCCAGCACTGGGGATGCTGCTGTTCCACCAAACCACATCCCTGCTGTAAGATGGGAAGGGATCTGTTAATTCAGCTGGATTGCCAGTGGCTCCTGGTGGGGAGGCAGCTGCACTGCACGCTCTGGTGTTGTCAAAGCATCCTGGCAATCAAGAATTTCCCTAGAAGATCCTCCTGGACACCAGGAGACACACCAAGGTGACACGTTTGCTCACACAGCACGTTGCAGGGGATCAGACTATGACCCTGCATCATGTCTGCTTCACGTGCATCCTTCCTTTCTGCTCTTCCAAGGGGGAGGAGGTGGTCCTGGCTATAAAGAGTCTAAATGCAGAGGAGAGAATGGCTAAAACCAATCAATGGAGAGTGGGGGTGAGAAGGTAACAACAATTATCTAGAGTCCCTTCCAACGCCTGTGATTCTGACACATTCTGTGATTCTAAGATTTGCAGTGCTTCAAGCAGATGCAGCCAGTCAGCTGCTCTGTCATCACTTGTACTTTAGATTCTCACCACAGCTTCAGCCCCTTTAGTGATGCGTGAAAAGGTCAACTCCAAAAGGAAAGGCCCTGAATCCACCAGCTCCAGCAGAGCTGTTGCCACTGTCATCGTGGAAAAGAACCTTAGCTCGTGGGAAGAAAAAGACTCTGGCCAGGCTTGAGGGGTTTGTGGGGAGAGTCAGAGCAAGACACATCTGCTCAGTTGTTGAAAAGGCAAAAGGCAAGCTTGATTAATCTCTTTGCCACCACAGAGACAGGAACAGATCCCTTTGGATCCACTGCTTTTGGTTTGTCTGGTGAAACTGGCACCAGGGCACAGGCAATTTAGTGAAACTGCTGTGAATTTAAAATGATGTGTATGTAATATGGGAAGAAATATATCTCCATCACCTTCTGTCAACAGAGGAAAACCCACATGCATCAATTAAAAAACCCAAACCACCACATACTAACAACTGCATCTCACTGAATCCTCACCTAACTAAGCCATTTGAAGCTTTAAACTGACAGTCACCAGTATAAACTGGAAATCCAAAGGTGCCCTGGTCCTCACATAGACGCGATGTCTCGGTATCGGCAACGCAGCTCTGGAGAAGCCGTAGAGTGAGGAGCACCCTTTCATGTGCTTCAACACCCTCCTTTCTCTGGAGCCAATGAGAGGAACACGTGGAGGTGACAGAGCTTCTCACCTCTGTGGTTCAAGAGATGGGATCCTACCCTCCACGAGCTTCGTTTTTGTGCTGTTCTCAAAATAGTCAGAGGGTATAAAGATGAGTGAAATTGCCCTTATGGAACATCACCACCAAGGGGACCGAGACAGCAGCAGCCTGAATTCTGTGACGTATTAAAACAGACCAAAGAGCTGAAGGCAGCTCAATATGATGGCATTAGATCAGCGCTCCTCTCCCGATGACATTCACTGGAAAGAAAGAGCTTCATCAGTAGGGCCAAGAGTGAACGAGACGTGGAATTGGAAAGTTACCTTCTCCTGGCCCCAAACAATAGGGATCCCTCCGGCTAAAGAGAGGATAACATGGGAAAATCTTCTATCTGGTCTCTACTGGACTTATTCTAGGCAGAGCACCTGGGTTTTCAGTTAATGAAGCGGGGCCAAGAGATAACTGCTGCTATTACAAATAATTGCCAGGAAAAAAAAATAAAAAAGCATTAGGGTAAGAAAATACAGAGCACATAAAAGCTCTCGTTAACATTCTTTATACGTGCTTATCATGACTTTTCTACAGGGTTAAATATATTTTCTAGGGACTAACACTGCAAGGCTGAGGATTAAAAAGGATAATGTACAATGTGATTTATGAAGTTTTAATGGAAAATCCCCATGGGTTGTGTATAAATCTTATTTATAGCTTTAAAAGTATGTAATATACTTATTGTATATTTTAAAAACTGTGGGAGTGCAGTCCCTGTCATAGTTAATCCATTAAAAAAAGCAACTCCTAGAGGGCTCCTCAGGATAAAGCATTTGATATTTTAGAGACTATCAGTGTGTTCAGCGTGAAATGTCCAATATGGTTTAGCTAGTGGGGGAGAAAAGGGGGAATAAAAGAACCCAAACTTGTCTGGAAGGAAGGAAGGAGCAAAATGACTGGTTTAGAAGTAGGCTCAAACCATTTGGAACGAAGGTGATGAGTGGGAGGAGGGAATTAATAACTTGCTGGGGGCTCTGTCCTGATGCCTTTGCTGGGTAATCTCTGCTGGAGGCCTGAGCTCAGAGCTCCATCGTTGGCTTTAGATTAGAAGAGCCACTACCGGGCTTTGCATCTTTGTTGTCAGGTGAGGCACATTCTCATAGCTGAAGTGAATCCCATTAAACTGAGCCCACAGAATCCAGCAGCTCTGACTGGGGAGGGAAGGCGTGATGTTGTCTACCTGGTTTTGCTACGTTCCTTCCTCTCATCCTTATGAAAGTATTTTATTCCTTCCCCCCTAAAGGTTAAGGAATCAATTTTACATCCCTTCAGGATTTAGCTCATGGGACTCTGCGCTCTGCACCTAAAGGTGGGGGAAGAAAGGGAGTCCTGTCTGAAAAAAGCTTCATTGCCACCAGTGTAGATAAGGCAATAAAAGGACTGACTAACAACTCCTCTGTTCCAGACCTTGCAGGTTTATTCTTTTCACCAGTGACTTTGGGCATCAGCCCAAAATAGCCACCCAGCTCCTAGTGAAGAGGTAAAATTATCTTGTAGTTAATATTATTAGGAAGAGGGATCCCCCTTCCCAGCCCCAGTTCCCTCCTGTTTGCAAGGTTCAGGCAGGCAGAAGAGGGAAAAAGCTTGAGGAAACTCTCTATAAACTCCTCAAATGTGCTTCATAGAAATTATCTTGCAAGATAAAATCAGGCTTTATGAAAGATCCCGACATATATTGTGTGAGGCTGTTGTTTGGTTATCTTCAATAACAGGGAAAAAATCCCAGGGTGTGTCCAGGGAAACAAAATCCCAACTGTCATCTAAGTTAGGCACAGAGGATTGAATAAGGGTGTCCAAAGGTTAATTTTGCCTTCTTATGGTTTCTTGCCATTTCTTGGAAGGATGTTGATAGATGGGAATTCCTAGCCTAGACGATCAGAGCCAACGATTTATTTCCAGTGTGCCAAAATGAGCTAGTGTGGTACTTTGGGTGAGAATATTGCATGAAATAAGATTATTTTTGGGGTTTTTTATAATTATATTTCTGAGAAATGATAATTCTTCTCTCCTAACACGCTCTGCTCGGGTGCACTCTAATTACGTCCTGTGGCTCAACCTTAACTGCCAGTGCCTGGATACCAATGGGAGGTGTTCAGCCTGCCCAGGGAATAAAAGGGAAGCACGTGCCAGACACGCTTACCTTCTGTGAGGTCCTAGATGTGGTCATTCAGGGAATGTATTGCTGTTTCTTACGCTTTTCATCCAGGTCAACTGCTGATTTTCTACTTTGCCAAGGTACCATGAGGATACAAAGTAGGATTCATGGCTATGGGAGTTAGAAGAGACTGAAGAGCACCCTCAGGGGACTGGTCCTTTCCAACCATAACAATTCTGTGATTCTATGAAGCCCATCATTTCATAATGAATCTGGTCTCCAATGGAGCACAGATACTGCAGGAAAGACTGGGGCCAAACACACCCACATGGAAAGAGACAGTCCCCACCTGGATTCACCCAAAAGCTCCACCAGCTGAGTTTATCAAGGGAACATTACATCAGGAATTACAGCAGGAACACCAGTCTTCCCAGTCTCACAGTGCTGCTTATCAGTGCATCACACCTTTGTTTCCCAAGGTAAGACTATGAATCCAACCTGCCTCCTCCCTGTCAAGTCCACACATTCCAATCCATCTCATCTCAACTCTTTTATGCACAGCTCCCTGCAGAGAAACCCAACCAGAGCCTGGAGCCTCAGATGCAGTTCCCATCTCCAGTAAATGTACTGGAACCCTACAGGCTTGCCTAGTGCAGTCCTCACCTTCCTCCTCCTCGGCATAAATCAGGGCTCCACAGAACGATGGGAGGAATCCTTAGAGTTATTCCTCCCCAGAAGAAGTTGCCCAGATCTTTGTCCACCATCCCTTCCCGTGGCATCTTCATCACCGCTGGTTTTAACCTTGATAAATTGGCACGTGGAGTCCACTGCTGCTTCCTGCAGTAAATTACCTGCTTCAGTGGTGGTGCCACCCACCAGCTGCACTCACCATATGGCACACGGAGGGCTGCCAGCGCAGCCCATGATGTCCTGATGTCTGCTTCATTTGAGAAGATGTCGTGTGGCGTGAGCCCAGGCAGGGCTGCCCCCCCCGCTGAGCTCTGGAGAAGGGTTCCACGGCTTGCGCACCTCGGGCGTCTCACGTAGGTGAAACACGGGGGATTTGAGCAAAGAACCTCAGCTCCCTTTACAGGGGAGGGAGAGGATACTGCTGAAGGTTGTCAGAGCAGTTACAGAAATCATAGCGATGGCTGGGTGGGAAGGGACCTCCAGAGCTCCTCTGGTCCAACCCCTGCTGAGAGCAGGGACATCCTCAGCTAGAGCAGGGTGCTCAGAGCTCTGTCAGCCNTCTGAATGACATCCCCTCCCTCTGGTGTATCCACAGCACCACTCAGCTTGGTGTCATCAGTTATGATGGAGCTAAATGCATCTTGCCCCTCCATTTCCACAGCTTGGGGTACTTTGGAGCTTGAGAAGAAGGATGCCCCAAGCCCTTCACTACCAAAAGGGAATGGACTAAACCAGCACTGGCACCACAGCAGAGAGGCAAGAGGGGGACACAAACAGCAAGTGTCAACACCCAGCATTTCTTCCACCACCCATGACACCACCACTTGGAGGTAGGAGACGAAGCAAACCGCCGTTAGATGCCACATGGAGACGGAGCAGCAGCTGCGGGAGTGAGGTGCTGGTACAACTGACAGCATTTTATCAACCCAAAAGGCCCAAAAGGTTCTAGGGGACTTCAAGAAGTGCTAATTTATTGGCGAGCCAAATCATCACCTATGAAATATTTACACTTCTGACAGCCTTGTAATCTGAAATTCAGAAAGAGAGATCTCATCAGCATTTTTCAGAATGGGAAAGACAGCTGAGAAATTAAAGAAGGGTGATAAAGTTTTACCTGATAATTGCAAAAAAGCAAGCTCGAAAACAGCCCAGCTGAAGATACATTACCCAGCAAAACGGTCCCTTGCTGTTATCAGAATAATCCTTAGGGGCATCTTCAGTCCTACAGAATTTAATAGGAATGAAGCCCAACAGGATTTTGCAGAAAGTCTCTATTTGTTATAGAAAATGATAACCTTTCTATAGGGTTTTAGAAGCTCTCCAGCAGAATTATAGAGCACAGACAGAATTTTCTATTATATTTTATAGGATGACTTCAAGTCTTTTTTTTTCTTCCAATGCCAATGCTACAGATATTGAAAAGATCACTACTGTTTATCTTAGAAAGGAGGAAAATACCTCGTAACAGAGGAAAAATATGATGAAATAAACCCTAGAGAAACCAGAATGAAAATTCCTGCACATCCCTTAATAAAGTATTAGGACAAAATTAGGTTTTATTCAACATCATATTCAGGTATCACAAATAAAACCCCAAACCACGAGAGCTCAAGTGATTTCAGAAAAATGAGTCAGAATAAAGAACAGCTGGAGTTGCAGGGTGAGGGTTACAAAACATTAACACCGGGGGGCTTTCAGCGGGGTAGAAACTGCCACGGGTCCTCTAATCCATTGAGCAAGGAAACCAAAGACCTCATCGTGGCTTCTTGCATCAGAAAGCCCTCTAGTTTCTTGTGCTGTGCTTGATAAGGATCTGCTGACCCATCTCAGCAACTTCTCTCTTGCCCCTCCTTAGGATTAGTCCTGGGAAGCCCTCTGAGGAGTGAAACCTCGAAAGACGAACCCAGATTTCTGGGACTTCAGTAACACCCACAAGGGGTTCCAGGTTTGGACTTTGGGGTCACGATTTTTGTGACAAATCAATTTGACAGAACTCTTTAGAAAAATGGCATCGGCAGCCCTTCCCTCCCCATAATCAAATATGGAATTAATAAACAGCAACTGCTGCTCCACGTTAGGCAAAAGCAAGTGTCTGTCTCTTCCCAAATCTCATTTCTATCAAGTTACTTCCCAGCAGTCTCAAACTGGAGATAAATGACAGGCAAAGATCCTTCTCTTCTGCCAATGGAATATTAAGGTGCTGTTTCAGAAAATGAGAAACTGTGCCCGTAATTTCTCACTGCTGGCTCAGAGATGAGCCCGGTGGAAATCAGCACCCATCCCAAACCCCAGGACTGACACCACTTCACCCAACCCACCCCTGCTCAGGAGCTCGTCGGCAGCATCGCAAAGGATCCCGCAAAGCTCTCGTGCCACGGTGAGCTCAGAGGGTTAAAACCAGCCAGGGTCTAAAAGCATTTGCATGGATTTAAAAAACCCAAACCACCAAGTGCCTCAAATCCCCCTTTCCTACTTGGCTATTGCTAGGACATCATTAGCTCGGGGGGAGTTGTTTCTGATTTGTAGCAGGGAGTGGGAGAAGTGAAACCTATTTATCATTCTGTTGGAATGTCTCTCCTGCATTAACGAATCTTCTTAGCCCTTCACTTTTACAGGGAATTCTCAACAGCAGAAAAACCTCGAAACTGAGTTTTTTGTTGTTTAGTTTTGATTTTTCCTTTGGCATTCAGGCTCTCTCACACGGCTGCCAGTTCTTGGGTTGCATTAAAAGCAGTGGCAAATGAGGTTAGAGGATTAAGGAAGAACAAGCTGTCAGAGGTGTGCTCTGGATCCCACTGCTCCCTGCTTCTCACCTTGGCTGGAGGTTGTCAGTACCTGTGCAAAATGAGCGTGCAGCCTTGTGAAGGTGGTGGAGAATCGAGCTGGTGGGGTGTAGTTAATATTCCTGTGAAGGGGGATCCCCCTTCCCAGCCCCAGTTCCCTCCTGTTTGCAAGGTTCAGGCAGGCAGAAGAGGGAAAAAGCTTGAGGAAACTCTCTATAAACTCCTCAAACGTGCTTCATAGAAATTATCTTGCAAGATAAAATCAGGCTTTATGAAAGATCCCGACATATATTGTGTGAGGCTGTTGTTTGGTTATCTTCAATAACAGGGAAAAAATCCCAGGGTGTGGCCAGGGAAACAAAATCCCAACTCCCATCTAAATTAGGCACAGAATAAGGGTGCCCTGTTTTCTTCTAAGCAAAGCCACAGAGCAGACCAAGTCTCTGTCCATACGCACGGTTACCTGCAGCTGGCACGTCTCAGCTCAGTCTGTGTTTTGTCCAAGTCCCCCCCTCTGATGGGGCTGAACTTGGAGGCTAAAGGGTGGTGAGGGGTGTCCCTGTGCAAGCACAGGAGGTGTTGCAGCTGCCAGTACAAAAACATTCCAAAGTCACAACCATGACAGAAGCAAGTTCAGGCAACTCCATTACCAGTTAGGGGGTCTACACAGAAGTTCAATGCACCTTTAACTTGGGTCAGGTTGAACTAGGTCAGCTTAAACCCACACTTGCCTGAGTGTCCCATGGAAAGAGACCCCTGATTAATTTAGGAGCTGACTTTCTTAAAGCAGGTTTATTAAAGGATGCTGCTTGAAAATCTCAAGAGATCAGCTATTGGTGGATAGACCCTGCAAGTAGGAAGGGCAGTTTTCTTTAGCTGCAAGTTCATGAGATATGAGCTGAGCTCTTAAGGAAGCTGCACTTGCTCAATCTCAGCTGATCAAGAGTCCAGATTAATTTCATGATGTTATTTTTCCCTTTGGTGACACTTGGTGAAGTCCAACAGAGCTCTTCCTACAGAGAAAAACATCAGGATGAAAGCCCTACAGGAATCTCTCCAGCTGATGTCAGGGTGTTGGGTCATAGGCTGGACCTGATGATCTTGGAGGTCTGTTCCAGCCTCAGAAATTCTCTGAGTCTGTGAATCTCCCTGGAACGCTGATTGCATTTCAAAGGAGAGACAGTAAGGGGGGGTTGGATGCTCCCCACAACAAGGCACCAAACGGTCCCTTAGATGAGCAGAGCAGAATTCACTTACACCAGCCCAGAACCAAACCCGAGCGCGGGGTGTAGAGGTGAAATCTAAATGAACCGTGCAGAAAATGTTCCCTTACCAGCTGTCCACTTCCTCTAGCTGCGATTAATTCCTTCTCATTGCCCAACATATGCAGCCAAAAACTGGTAACTCTGAGTTCTTATTAATGGCAGGCGTAGAACTGGGTCAGGTCTGCAGAACACAAGGAGTTCTTACCACAAGCAAGTTCTACACCAGTAAGGAAAGGGGACTTCATGGCTGAAGGGAAAGAGGTTAATAGATGTGGAAGCACCAGTTACTCAGCTGTCTCCCAGTCACAGCTCAGCAGTTCACTGGACACGGGCTGCAAATTGCAAGCTTGAAGAAACCCCTTTGGAAAGAGCTGGAGACACCCACCCGTGCAGGAGGGTTGGGACCAAAACGTCGCGTGTTTGTGCATTTAGGAAGCAGTAAGATTTTTATTGACTCTTGAGAAAATATATATCCCAGTAGTTGGTACCAGATGTCCTCCAATCTGCACACACAGCCCCTACTGCCATTTCGTTTTGGATGGGGCACAGAAGCGGCCGTCTGAGCGCTCACGATCATTAAGGGAGCTGATGGCATTTAACAGCCCCAGCATCCTTGCCAACCTCCAATTTGCTTTATCACCTCCTGCCTAACTAGAAGCTTTTCGTGTAAAAATCAGTGCATGGTTTTTTGACACGAAGCCAAGTAAAACCTTAACTGGAAAGTTTTGCAGACTCTGGACCGTTCTCAGAAACATAAAATTAACTGATAGCAGGGAAATCCCAGACTCCAACAGTGTATTAAAACAAATACAGCCAGGCAGACAGCTACGGAGGAGAAGAGCTATTCCTCTCCAAACCCAGTGAAACGGAGATTGAGACCAAGAGATTCTGACGTATTTACCGAGGCTACAAAATCCATGGGAGGCATCAGAAGCGGGTGCAGATGCTCAGAATCAGTCGCCTTAGGCACAAAACTACCCACCTGCAATGAATGTTATAACCATGACCAACAGTTCAGCACCCGTAAGGTCAGTCCAGATTAGCCTGATTTTGGGGACAACCTAAAAAGGTTGTCCCCAAAATCAAAAACATACTTGTTGTCACAAAACAACCCAACTTGTTGACTCCTTCCACAGCGGGGCTCCTCCAGATGGACTGTCCCAGTGGTGACCTGGATCAGCAGCCTGCTCTGCTAGGAGTCCTCACACGCCTCCAAGGAGCTGGGCTTTACCCTGGGATGTAGCCGTGCAGCACGGGTACCCACGTCAGCTCAGAGCTGAGCACCGTCTGCGGGTGAGCCCAGCACCGCTGAGTCAGCACAGTGTGGCATCCAGCCTAATTACCCATGTTAAGAAGATAATTATCCCAGGCAAACTACCCTAATGATGCTGCTTCTGGGACTGGAGCTAATATCTCTGTGCAGACGTGGCGGGCTGCTGAGATTGGCAGCATCATCTTGTGTCAGGCCATATAAGAGGTCTCCGTGCACTGCTGAAAGACAAGGAGAAGGTGGGGACAGCTCTTCCATTCCTCTCTCCTTGGCATTTGAAAGATGAACATGCTACGAAGGGAGACAGGCACTGAAGCTCAAGCAAGTTCCTCACCCGCGCAGAGCTCTGGGATTCAAAGAATTCTCTAGTGCCTGGAATCTGGGTTCCTCTTCATGGCCTGTTCCCAAGTGAAACCGAGTAGAACAGCAGCTGTAAAAAAGCAAACAGCAACAGCATGTCTCTTTATCTCTGCATTAACGTTCCAGAACCTGCAGAGAGACCTGGGCTTGTCTGTCTGCATCCATTAGGGTTTTGCTTCATGGTTTCTTTCTTCTCATTTTGACTTCCATTCTTCCACGATCTCAGTCGGAGGCTTTGGAAAGCATTTTTTTTGCAGCAGCTCAGAAACTTGCAGCAACAATCGCACGCGAGAGTTCATGGAGGGGAGTAAAGTGTTTTGGAAGGAGAACGTGTGGGAGTGGGGAGGGGAATGAAAATGATGACGCTTTGTGGGCAGCTTTAATCTAAGAAAGGAAAGTGGGTCACGGCGGCAACAGAACGTAGTGAAACTCAGCAGCCATGAGAGTTGAAGATTCATGTTAATGAGGCATCCCTGATAAGTCCAGGAGGAAATGTGGTAGCAGAACTGCACTGCTAAACCGTCAAGAACTCATCTTGAAAGCGAGCGCACCAGTCAACGATCCGAGACACGACAACGGTCTTGCACGGGGGGCTTCACATCCACACAACAGAACGGCCTTACAAACGGAGGCAAGCGGCCTCCTGCCAACTGAAAACGGGGAAACTGAGGCAGAAAGTCACTCAGCAGGTTGGCGACAGAGACAGCAACGGCACAAACTTCTCTCGGCTCCTTCTGCTTGGGGTTTTGTTTCACTGTGCGAGCGATGGATAAACCACCCCCGTAGTCATTTCTCCAAATCCTTATTTGAAAGAGTTGACACTTGATTTCTAGCATGAGATGGGATTTTTTTTCCTCAGCAACTTTGAGCTACCCAAAAGTGTTATTTCATTATCTCTCCGAATAAGGAGCCCTTTATAACCACGTGACTTCTCCCCGTGGGGATCAACTGCGATCGAGTTTCCTTTAGCAGTATTTTGATTAACTTAATAAATTGAACTCCTTAATGCTTTTGTTGCACAGGGTATTTCCATCCCTTTTCTCTAAACCTGATCTTCTGAAAGAGTGATATCCCTGAAGAATAAAAGCCTGGTTTGCTTTCAATCATGGCAGTCTGATGACAAAGGAAAACCTGTTACTATTAGTGTTGCACATTTTATCTGGAGAGAAACACAAACCCGGCGGCTGCCGCTAGGAAAAGACAACTTCCCAAACTGAGCCGCTCCATAAAAACCAACCAAACAACAAAACAACCCCCAAGAATTTGTTATCCTGGGAATTTTCTTCTACAAAATATACCGGCTTCTCTCTGTACAATGCAGATGCCATAAATCCAGCTCCCCAAGTTATCATACAACCCCCAGATGCCTTCAAAGTGCCAGTGCCAGGAGCCTCTCGGCAGCAATGACCAAGTCACGTGTTTCCAGTGCCCACTGAAACACTGGAGCCATAAAAACCAGCGGTGCAAGTGCCGACACACAATGTTTTTCCTTGCCAGCTCTGCTGGGGATACGTGTTGCTTTGTGCCTTTTTTTGCCCATTGACAAATGTGCACCTCCCTGGCTTGCGGTGTCATCCCAGCTCCTAAAATATCCCATCAAAATGGGATGCAGCTGAGAGACCTCCACTGTTTTTTGGGGTTTTTTGATCCATATGAAATCCCCAGGCTGCCAATTCACAGCGGACTGGTTCTGCTTAGTGTCAGCAGCAAGCTCTCTTGCCATCACTGCCACTGGAAGGAGGAGAGGAATGATGAGAAACTACAGCATTCCAGGTCCAGTTTGCTATGTGCCAACCGTGTGCGGGTAACTGGAATCAGCAAGACCTCTTGTCCTACCTCGACTAGTCCCTGGTGTTCTCTCCCCCTCTCTGGGCGAGTTTCTCCTGATGTGTCCTACCTGACATTTTGGATATTTTCTTCCTGGGTTTAGTGTTTTATTTCCTTTAGTGAACAGCTCAGACGGCGCCGGGTTGTGCTCTCGTGTGATTCTCAAGTCACTTAAGCAATACAGGCTCATCAGCAGAGCAGGAAATCTTTAATCCCCCCAAAAAACCAAACCCAGGCATGTAAATTTAAAAGGAAAACAAGCACGATAGGAATTCTATGTCACAAGGAACATAACAAACTAAACGAGGAATTACTCAGAATATTCTGGTGTTAGCAGAGTCTCCTGTGAAATCTGCTGGGCTGGAAGCAATAGGAACAAGACTCCTTGTTTCAAAACAACTTTCAGTCGGCAGGTCTGGGACTTCCAGCAATACCCACGCTAAGAACTGGTGCGAGAACCCATCTTCCCTTCCCTCAAGGCTAATGCTGACTGTGGGAAGATCTCAGGCATTCCTTCCCCAAGCAACTTCACATACTTAGCCAGTTGCAACCTGCTAATGTCAGTGGTTCAGATAAACCATATGGCTCACTCCTCCTCTAGAACATTTTGCTGGGGGTATTTTCAGTTCAGTCTCCAGCCTGAGCATTCTCCTCCTGAACAGCAGAACTATTTTTGGCCAAGGGCACCCGTTCAAGTGTCCTTCTCCTTGAGAAGTAGCTGCTGGCTTGCACCTTACTGTAGAGGCACGGACATCAATTCGCCTGTTCCAATTCCTTTGCCTTGTAAAGTAATGATCACTTAATGCAAATAATAATGAAACATTAAAAGACAAAACCCAAGCAATTGTGTATTTACAAGAGGCAATGGCCTGAAGGTGAACCAGGGGACGTTCAGGCTGGATATCAGGAAGAATTTCTTTACCAAAAGGGTTGTTGGGCACTGGAACAGCCTGCCCAGGGAGGTGGTGGAGTCACCACCTTTGGAGGTGTTTAAGAGCCGGGGAGATGTTGTGCTCAGGGAGATGATTTAGTGGTTTTGATAGGGCTGGGAATAAGGTTGGACTTGATGATTCTGAAAGTCTCTTCCAGCTGAAACGATTCTCTGATTCTATTCACGTGAGTTTGCATCCTAAGCACGGAAACATCGCCGTAAGTGCTGGATATACTCAAAATACCCTGGTGATGGCAGAGGAACTGGTTCCCTCCCACGCTGTCAGAGCTGCAGCGCATTTGATGGGAACTTTGTTAGTAAAATACCATCAATACCACGATTGACAGAAGTCCAAATGCTATCAAGACAACCTTTAAAGACAGCCAGAGTCGACTGAGCGTGAGGAATGATTTCCCCGACCGTTTCTCGGTAGCTTCCATGATTGCTGCAGAATATTGCTACTGCTCTGCCAGCGCAGCCGCCACGACACCGCCAATAATTCAGAATCGGGCTCTTCCTCGACAGGCATGCCCTGTGTGTTTCCCAGTTTGGAGTGAGGGTGCTCAGACGGCTGCTATTTATCCCCTAGGGCCTCATTACACTGAATATTCAAGCCTTAAGCAACCCATCTTTTGGCATCCTCTTAGAGCTACAAAATCAAAACCATTTACCGCCCCTATAAATTGCCTTTAAAAACCACTTGTCTGGAAATAGGCTTAATAATTAATATCTGTGATTGCCCAGGGAAAACTGTTGAATCTGTTAGAACGCATTCTAAATGCCAGCTTTCACTTCCAATACGAGGCGAGGAAACTGAAATTCCCAGTTTGCCACCCACACCATCCCAGGTACTGCTAAAAAATGGATGACTTTTCCAGGCCACTTGATGCTCAGAAGGAGAGGGATAAGTTTGCAACACCCATGCTATTGTCTTTTGCAGATGGAACGGGTGAGCTAGAAATGAGTAGGACTAGAAAAATCACAAGTCTGGGGTTAGCTATTAACATTCATTTTGTGTTCTAAGCTGATGTTCCAGCTCGGATTGAGCACTCGTAGGCACTGCAGAGGCAAAGGGAGTTTCTCCTCCCTGGGCACGCGGTCAGAGAGAGGGGTGTAAGGAGGCTGAGACCCAAAGTCTGTGAAAAGGAGTCAGTAAAGAGTTTGCAGGGCGAGAAAAATGTGGAACAGGAAACGAGTTGTCAATCTTGAACACTACATAGCTGCTTCCCCAGGCAAATCACTTAGCCTGGGAGCCACAAAGATTTGAAGAATCCCAAGTCTCACTGAGCTCAATGGAAGGTACAGATCCCAACCTCCTCCTCCATCAGCCTTCTGAGCTCTGCCAAAACGCTGCGCACTGCACCGGAGTCATCACAGGGCTTCATGCAGACAGGATGCTGAAACTCCAGAAGGTTCCCTTCAGTCCCCCTTTGTCGCCACTGACCCCTGGCCCTCAGCACCACAGCTCCACGGGGGGCTTGGAAACCCCTCCAGGGGTCACAGGGACTCCCCCCCTGCCCTGGGTAGCCTGGGACAGCCCTGGAGGGGGGGAAGAAATTGTTCCTCAGCTCCAACCTGAACCTCCCCTGGAACAGACCTCCAAGATCATCAAGGCCAGCCTATGACCCAACACCATGAGAGGTGTTGGGAGAGATGAGAGGCTCCTTTAAACAGTTTGTGGAAGATGGCATCAAAAGTCATGTCCTGAGGTAAATGACAACATTACTCAAAGGCCACAAACACACCACTAACTTGCAAGCTCGAAAAAAAATACGATCACAACACCAAACCTCCCAGCAGCAGAGTGTGGCAAAGTCTCACCACATTCCTTTTCATCTGAAAAATGCAAAAAAAAAAGTCTAATGGCTTTTTCTCCTTTTGCTTTTTTTACCCTCTCAGAAGCACATACTAAAATACCCAGCTTTGGGATGGAAAGGAAAAACCAAGGAAACCAAAAACAAAGGAAAAAACCTCACGCTCCGCAAGCGAGACGGGCAGGGGACAAATCCTACAAAGCCCTCCCCGGTCACTACCCCACGAGAACATGAATAGGGCTCTTTTGATAAATAACAAGCATCCTGTGTACTTAATATTTGCCTTGGTTTCTAGGTGCCACTTATTTCCCCAACGCCATCCTGGCTGTCAACACTCATCCACAGAAGTTCTCATTAGCAGTACTGAAGGATGGTTTATAGAAGGTCAAATAATGGGCCATGACAATGCAATTATGTTCCCTGCTCTAAAGGTCACTTTTACTCATCATACTAATTATCCTGACAGGGTTACATTTACTTCTGATGCTTTCAAGGCAGGAACTTCTCGGGTACCTTGGCCTTTCTGATTTCAACACCACGTTCGCCCTTGTTGCTTTCATCGAGGGTGCTTCCTGATGCAAGACAAACAAAACAGTCTCTGGGGAGGGGGGAAAGAAAAAAAAACCCAAACCCAACAGTAACAGTCAGAAAGTAAATGGTAATTAAAAGTTCAAGGAAAATTTAGCTTGCAGTTTGAAGGAGAGATATTCGCCTGTCGACCCTTCACTGCGCGTGAGGAGTCGTTACGGTGCAAAAAGGTTTTTTTCAAACAGCCCTGTATCCCACGTGCCTTTGAAAANAACAATTCTTCAAACCAGTAATTTAATGGTACATGGCCAGCAAAGGGAGTCACTGATCAGAGTATCCTGATGCAGTGCTAGGACCCAGGAGAACATTTACAGACATGTTCTGCCTCCCCCCTCTCCTCCTCCCCTCCCAGATTCCCCACCTCTCCTGACCGTCAGACAATATTCAGTCGGCACCTTCAACAGTTAATTTGTTTGGACTGATTTATCAACAGAAAAAGGCTCCTGCAATCTTGCTGTCAGTCAATCCTTTCCAACAACATTGACCCGTCACTNACATTTACTTCTGATGCTTTCAAGGCAGGAACTTCTCGGGTACCTTGGCCTTTCTGATTTCAACACCACGTTCGCCCTTGTTGCTTTCATCTAGGGTGCTTCCTGATGCAAGACAAACAAAACAGTCTCTGGGGAGGGGGGAAAGAAAAAAAAACCCAAACCCAACAGTAACAGCCAGAAAGTAAATGGTAATTAAAAGTTCAAGGAAAATTTAGCTTGCAGTTTGAAGGAGAGATATTCGCCTGTCGACCCTTCACTGCGCGTGAGGAGTCGTTACGGTGCAAAAAGGTTTTTTTCAAACAGCCCTGTATCCCACGTGCCTTTGAAAATCTGGGTGCTTCCATGTTCTGGATCTTGAGGATATGACAAGGAAGATTTTCAGAAGCAGTGTAGGACACACTGTCAAACTCTTGGGGACTCTTCATGTGTAAGTCCCACATTCCAGCAGGTGTGGGGAGGTTCCCCTGCCCCTCTACTCTGCACCAGGGAGACCACAGCTGGAGTGTGGTGTCCAGTGCTGGGCTCCCCAGTTCAAGAGGGACAGGGAAATACTGGAGAGAGTCCAAGGGAGGCTCTAAGGATGCTGAAGGGACTGGAACATCTCTGGTGAGGAAAGGCTGAGAGCCCTGGGGCTGTTCAGCTGGAGAAGAGAAGCCTGAGAGGGGAGCTGAGGAATGGTCACAAACATCTGCAGGGTGGGGGGCAAGGAGAAGGGGCCAGGCTCTTGTCAGGGGTGCCCTGGGATAGGACGAGGGGCACTGGGCACAAACTGGAACCCAGGGAGTTCCACCTCAACAGGAGGAGCAACTTCTTGAGTGTTGCAGTGACAGAGCCTGGCCCAGGCTGCCCAGAGAGGCTGTGGAGTCTCCTGCTCTGGAGCCTTTCCAGCACCCCTGGCTCTGTTCCTGTGTGGGCTGCCCTGGGTGCCCCTGCTCTGGCAGGGGGGTTGGACTCGCTGAGCTCCAGAGCTCCCTCCCAAACCCCACCATTCAACAATTCTTCAAACCAGTAATTTAATGGTACATGGCCAGCAAAGGGAGTCACTGATCAGAGTATCCTGATGCAGTGCTAGGACCCAGGAGAACATTTACAGACATGTTCTGCCTCCCCCCTCTCCTCCTCCCCTCCCAGATTCCCCACCTCTCCTGACCGTCAGACAATATTCAGTCGGCACCTTCAACAGTTAATTTGTTTGGACTGATTTATCAACAGAAAAAGGCTCCTGCAATCTTGCTGTCAGTCAATCCTTTCCAACAACATTGACCCGTCACTCTCCAGTTAACTGTTTTCCGAGGTGCAGAACATCTGGGCTGTTCCTACCAGCTCCCTGCATCCCCTTTGGTTCTGGAGGCAATGGCTGGGCAGCCAAACTCCACAAAAACGCCCCTGAACCAGCCTTGTGGCTTTGTGCCCAGCTCAAAGCAGCAGGATTTAGGTGTTCTCAAGTGTCTTTGCCCTCCACACCTCTCAGCCTGACTCCTAAGCACAGATTACTTACAAAGAAAGGAGGAGAAAAATATTTCTATCATAACCTCGGAGTGGTCAGTGTCTATGGGGAAGAGAATCTGTTTTATAATTAATTTTCTGATGCAGTGGGTTGGAAACAAATTGTTAATTGCAGTTAACCTTTCAGACTGAAGGAGAAACTAGGCTGGGAGGAAGACTTTTGTGAAGGGCTATGAATAAAAGAGATAAATAATTGGTGAAAGGAGATAACTCATGTTACATGCTTTAATTATGGGAAAAAATGCATTGGTATTAAATTATGTGCGAGTAATTACGTGCAAAGCTACAATGAAGTTTTTGAAGTGAGGTGGCAACATCCACAACTCTCACAGCACTCGAAAGACGTGTGTAAGGTGCCTGTGACCACCTTCTGGGTGCAGCAAACATACAAAGTTCTTCACTTCCTGGCCTCTCTCCATGGCTTCCCACACCCCTGGCATTTGCTCTTGAGCACCATGCCGTAAGCTGTATCCTGCAAGCTGCATCCAGCTCTGGACCCCCCAGTGCAAGGTCATGGACCTGCTGGAGTGGGGCCAGAGGAGGCCATGAGGATGATCTGAGGGCTGGAGCACCTCTGCTGGGAGGCCAGGCTGAGATTGTTGGTGGTGTTCAGTCTGGAGAAGAGAATGTTCCGGGGAGACCTTCTTGTGACCTTCCGATATCTGAAGGAGGTCCACAAGGAAGCTGGGAAGGGGTTTCTGAGCAGGGCTCATAGTGACAGGACGAGGGGTGATGGCTTCCAACTGGAAAAGGGGAGATTTAGATTTGAAATTACAGAGAAGTTCTTCTCTAAGGGAGTGGGGAGCACCTGCTCCAGCCCAGGCAACTGGCTGCAGGGCTGGATGTGGAGATCTGCTGCCAGCCAGCCTGTGAGCACAGCCAAGTCCCTGATCCTGTAGGCAGAACACCGTGTTTGTTCGGTGAGTTGATGTGCTGGGTCGCTGCAGACAAGTGTCTTTACGTAGGCTGGCAATTAGGATATTCATACTGCTCTGTGAAGGGCTTCAAGGCCACATATGAAACGAAAAGTATTATTAATGAGACAGTAACCACCTCTTCTAGGCAATAAACCTTTCCTCTCTGAATTGGAAGTTGACTCGCCCTTATTAAAACCAAAACCATTGACTTGGAGAAGGAGAAGCGGGTCTGATACGCAGCGAAAAGGCTGCAAGAGGATGAACAAAATGTAAACAGCCCCCACAACCAAGCACAAAACCACTGGCCCTCTTCTGAAAGCACCCTCTGTACCGCCAGGAAAGATGGGATCAGTCAAAGAGGAGCCCTCGAGGCACCGGTTACACACTCACAGGAAGGTCAATGATTTGTTTACAGCCTTCCTGGCTCCAGGCCATCAGAGGAAGGGGAAAAATGGTAATAGGTATGGCTGATATAAATCATCTTAACTAAATTCCTGACCTGCTTTATTCCATACATCACCGAGCATATTTTACCGAAAGGAGAACCCACTCTCATTTACCAAGGGGAAAAAAAAAAAGGAAGGAAACTAACTCCTTCTCCTATCAGAGTAATATGGTCGTGATCCCATAAATATGTCATATTTCAGATTGTTTTTCAAGGAATCTTCATAGGAAGTTCCCATCTTGATTTATGGCCAGTGAGAAAATGCTGGGATGGGGCTGTCAGTACTAAAGGGATGAGGGGGCAACGTTTCTTCTCCCGATGCTTCAACCCTGGGCTTCGTAGAGCGACACTGAAACTGGGTCAGAACGAGCTAAGCAGGTTATTCAGGAGAGAGGAGACAATTAGAAAGAGCACGTCTTGTACGTTCCAGCTAATGCATCATTAAAAAAGTCAATTCCCTGCTAGGCATTAAAGTGGCCAAATTAAATCCCAAATAAAAATGAACCCCCACCAACCCGAGGCGCAGCAATCTGGAAATGTGGCCCCAGACACCACCGTGGGGATTTGTGAGGGCTGATTTTAGAAAATCCATCACTGGGATAATTGTAATAATAGTTCTAATGAAAACCTTTTAACACCCTACTGCTGAAGGCACCACTGCGGTCACTCGGGGTGACACCACCCACCCCCCCCCTTCCCTCGGGGCCACGGAGGTGGGCGAGGGAGCGACCTCCAGAAAGCTGAAACCTGGTCAGAGAAGGAAATTAGGCACTGTAAGAATCTATCCAGCAGGAATGGAGAACTCTGGAACCAAAGCAGCGTGTGGGGGAGAAACATCCAGGTTTGATTTTTAAAGGAGTTCCAAAAAAAATCAAATAACATTAAAAGGGACATGCTGGTAACAAGTGCTGCTCCCACACAAATACTCCGACACCCGTTTCACTCCAGCACTCTTCTCCCCCTTGTCTTTCCTTAACCTTGCTCAACCCATTTACTCATTCCACAGAAAACCCCTCCCCCCATACAGGTATTTTTAGGTGAGAGGGAAA
>VWZY01008006.1:156986-177833 GCA_013399075.1 Chloroceryle aenea
GAACTCTTGGTAAAGGGGATCGAACTGGGAATTGCAGCTAGGGATGTAACTGTAGGGCTGGCTTTTACAAGATCTATATGATCTATCTAAACTACAGCCACTAATTTGGGACCAAGAAGAAAGTTTCCTTGTCCCCTAAGCATTCCCATTTTCCTTCTTTTGAAGATTGTCACCCATATTGGACTGTTTTTCATAATTACCTTCAAATTTTGCTGCTAACCCAGAGAAATTCTGGTCAACCACATCATCCTCTAAACATTTCAGAGAGGAGTAAATCAGATGAAAATTGAGGGACTGGCTGATACCACCTCAAGATGAAAAACAAGCCACATCCTTACAGCTGGTACCTGAAAATCCAGGAAAACATTCCCAATCTACCACGTCTACATAGTGCTGGATACATTGATCCAGAGACCCAGGCGTGGGTGCAGAGTTCAAAGTGATACTGACACCATCTAACTGGAGCCGTTAACAAAATCAACAGCTCCTCTGTTTGGCCCGGGGAGAAGAATTATCTATAGATCTTTTGCTAGATCCTGCTGTAAAATAGATCCAAGGTGACAACAAAATCCTCATCTGCGTTAAGGCTGCACCTTCAGTCTCCTCAGAAACAACGATTTCTCTTCCAAATCATTGCTAAAGAGTTTAGGTAAGATGGTACTTATTGGATTTTGTCCGGCCCTTGGTTTACACCGCGGTCCTTTCTAAATTAATGGGAATGCTTTTCCCAGTTCCATACAAGACAGCACCCAAGGCTTTGTGGAAATGCAAATATTAGCACAATAATTCAGAAGGTGTCCCCTCACTCCTGCCAAGAGAGGCTTGGCTAATACCAACCATCCCTTATTCCTCCCATTCTGTATATTGTCCGTGGAGCTCCAGCTGAGCTCAACTCTGCCCAGTTCAACAGAGCTGTGCCCTTCCAGTCTCCTTATCAGCCTGGCCTGTTCTATTTACAAGGTGGGAACAACCAGATTCAGTTTCCACTTTCAAAACCCATTCTCAAAGCAAGAGAACATAACAATATGACCTTTAAGAGTAAGAGCCACAGAGACTTGGGGAGTTTCACAAAGAGCGAGCTCCTCAATATTAAACGGTACCTTTGACCATGGCAAATGAGGCACCAGCTCCATTTTCAAATAACATGCCCACAAAAGGTGTCACAGTGTGGTGGGGGTTTGGAAGGGAGCTCTGGGGGTCACCTGGTGCCACCCCCCTGCTCCACCCAGNGGTTGCCCATGCTCTCCTGGACACAGCCCAGTAGCCCACTGGACACCTTGACCACAAGGGCCCGTTCCCAGCTCATGGGCACCTTGCTGTCCACCAGGACTCCCAGGTCCTGCACCACAGAGCTACTTTCCAGTCTGCTCCAAAGGCAACCCAAGTTACTTGCTGCAGGATTCCAAAGGCAAGTCCATATCACAGCTGAAAAAGCTCAGCTCTCCTTTCCTGCAGTCAAAGCACCTCTGTATACAAGCAGACAGGGACTACACCCTCAGCCTCACAAAAGTTCACAGATTGACAATTTTTTTAACTTTCCAGAGTTTAAAATACATCCCACTAACCCTAATGGGCCCAATTTTCCACTACTTACAGGCACACAGAGTAAGGCATGTGCAGAGGAACATCTAAGTGGATGAAAAGCTATTACTGCAATTTGGGGGCATTTTACATTCACTTAGCACTAACTTTGCACAGGCTTAGATGACTTTCTGGATACGAGGCAGGGAAAAAAAACCAACCCACCCCAGTGAAGTCGATAGGGTTCTGTCTGACTCAGAGAGGATTATGTTTGGTCTGAACAAGACTCCTGGCTTTGCTTGGATGGCAGAACTAGTCCCAGTTTCCCATCCTTCCCCCTCTGAACACTCTGAGGCAGGGAGCTAAAGGAAAAACACCATCCAGGAATAAATCCTGATCAGGATTTGATATTTTTCTCTGGCAATATGTGCAAATCTTCAGCCAGTGACAAAGAATGGCTCACTTCTCTCCTGCCACCGAGTTGGAGAGGAACGCATCAGTCGTATCAGTGAAGGGACAAAGAGCTTACGTGGGAGGGAGAGATCCTGTCCTGCTGAAAGATGCCAGAACAGTAAAATAGAACAAGCCCCCGCCTCCAACATCTCCCGGGACACTGTGACCTTCCACTTTCTTGGCTTGGCAAAACCAAGCCCATAAAACATGAACGAGATCCTCATCAACCCGAGTCATTTAGCATTTGCTGCCCTGAAGCTAATCAAGTCGAGTTCCCCATCTCCTAATGCTGCTCAAAAACGCATACACGAGATGAAAGGAATTTATTCCAGCCCAGATATCGTGGGTGGAGGTGTGTTAAAGATACAGGTTTTTTTTTTTGTCTGGAGAGCAGCAGCAAAGCCTGATGAGAAGCATGCAGATGGACACAGCTCCCCCACCCAGAGAAGGGACTAATCGTCACTAACGAAGTTAGAGCTGATTGCAGGAAGAGAGTTATAGCTCTGAATAAAGTTTACACTTATGACCCTCATTCTTTGCTGCACTTTATGGAGTAATTCATGATAAAACAAAAAGTGCTAAACCCTACCAATTCAGCACGGAGGCTTTTTGGTCTAATGGATGAATATGGCTCCAGAGAAGCAAAGAAGGCAACTCTGCCACGGGCCTGAGATACCCAGGAGTAAGAGCACCCTTTTTCAGAGAACCATCGAGTGCTGGGGGTGGAAGGGAGCTCTGGAGCTCAGCGAGTCCAACCCCCCTGCCAGAGCAGGGGCACCCAGGGCAGCGCACACAGGAACAGAGCCAGGGGGGCTGGAAAGTCTCCAGAGCAGGAGACTCCACAGACTCTCTGGGCAGCCTGGGCCAGGCTCTGGCACTGCAACACTCAAGAAGTTGCTCCTCATGTTGAGGTGGAACCTTCTCTGCTCAAGTTCATACCCATTGCTCCTTGTCCTGTTGCTGGGCAGCACAGAAAGGAGATTGGCTCCTTCCATTTGACATCACCTCATCCTTTAAATTCTTAATGACTTCCAGTGACTGGGTACCCAAAATTTTCTCCTGGTTTTCAACTCAATAGCAAAAAGAAAAAATGTGTCTTGGGCAAATACCTGAAAATGGGGTGCAATGTAAAATATTTTTAGTTCAACTACTACTTAACCTGTCTCTATGCTTGCTTCAGTTTGCAAGCAAGCAGAAGATGTTCTTGTTGGTCCTCAAGAAATAACAGAGTTGTAGAATCCTAGAATCAGCAGGGTTGGAAGGGACCTTAAAGAGCATCGAGTTCCAACCCCCCTGCCATTGGCAGGGACACCTCCCACTAGAGCAGGGGGCTCAGAGGCCCCTCCAGCTTGGCTTTAAAAAATTCCAGAGATGGGGTTTCCACCACCTCTCTGGGCAGCCTGTTCCAGTGTCTCACAACCCTCCTGGTGAGGAACAACTTCTTAATGTCTGACCTGAATCTACCCACCTCTAGTTCTGATCTGTTCCCTCCAGTCCTACTGTCACCCAACATCCTAAAAAGTCCCTCCCCAGCTTTCTTGTTGCCCCCTTAAGATCCTGGAAATCCTCTTGCACATAAGAATCTCAGACAGTTCAAGTCTTCCTAAGCACCTCGGGATGTGAGAATAATCCAGGTGATAAATGCTCATTTAAGCCCTAATCCAACCATATTTGCATAGAAGCCTTGAAAATTACATCCATCTCTGCAAGACCAACGAATGACTCCGAGAATAATTCCACTTCCTTCCCAGCCCGACGAGCATGCAGCACTCCAGTGCAGCTCCAGCAAAGCTCTGAAGTGCATTTACCCTCAGGTTTAACCACTTCCCCGGAGAGCAGTCAATACTCCTGCAGGATTAAGCTCTACTCACAGGCAAGGCTGGGATGGTTTATGGGCTCAAAGAGATGAAACAACCCTTGAGAAACACCCCACAGGCAAGAACCACCACCCCGGAGCCGGCCAAATCTGAGTCATACTCCCAATCCTTCCCGGCTTCAAGACCTTTTATTTTTCATATTAGTCCAATCTGAGAGTAATGAATATTTTAAACTATCAAACCTTTATTATAGTGATTGCTGGAGTTTTGAAATATGGGGAAAATTAACACAAAGTTACAAGGGAAAAAAAAAAAGTAAAAAAAATCAAGGTTCAAAAAAAAATGCCTGGCAACTTTTAATATTTGCAGTAATAGGATTTGGTGCAGTAATTTATAATTTTTTGTACAAGCAACAGCTAAGATTAATGTTATAGTTATTATATGCAATAATTATAGGCTTTTTAGAAGCTGCCTGGCTGGAGGGACACTGCCTGTTTGTACAAGGGATAATTATGGGACAAATTTAATTTTCCTATTCCCCTAGTTAGGCTGCTGCTGTAGATAAACACATACCTCATTTTCAAGGGCTTGTTCCTTATCGCTGTCTTTGAAGTGTCACAACCCTCATCAAAAAGTGAATTTCCACTCACTGCCCAAGTACGGCCGAGTTTATCTGGGTGCCTGCACAAGTCCTGTCCTGAGTGTTTCTTTAGTACTTTACAGCCTGGGAGATCATCAGCCCCAAAATCCTCTTGAAAATCAAGGCTGCTCCTACTTGCTTCCCAACACCAGGCAGGCAACTGGTGCCCAGCTCTACCTAGAGCCTCAGAATGTGGCTGATGCACCACCAAGTCCTGCTGCTCAGACTGCAGCTCTCCCGAGAGGTGAAATACACCCGTTCATTAACCCTGAGTTGATCTCACCCCCAAGTCCAGGTGGGCTGGGCACGCCACATCTCCAGCCCAACAGACAGACAAATCAAGCTCTGCCTTCCTTAAGTAGTAGAACATTTTGGATCGTACCAACATCAGCAGTTTGGTTTCTTTTGAGGCAATTCTGAATTGTTTTCACTTACAGCGTGTTGGTTCAGTCCGCAGAGCAGTTTTGGCATGAGCAAACCAGCTGCCTTCCAGTTTAGCTCCAGAAGCTCCATCCCAAAGACTCTGGAGCACTCAACAAGGCTGAGACCACCCAGGCTTGCTCACAAGCAGTGCCCTGATACCCTCCGGCACGTATCAAACTCTCTGCAAACCTCAACTCCTGTTGGCTGGGAAAAGCTTGGCCCAAGAGACCCAACCAGATGTTACCTCAGGTGCCCTTCCTCTAGATCACATCAAATGCACTTCAAAAGCTTCGCCACCGAACTAGTCATCTGCTCCTGCTCCACAGCTCATCTGCCAGCACAGCCTTTAAGCCCAAACCACACTCAGACCAAGAGCAATACAAGAGGAGAACGTACAGTGGGGAGGGTCCACACACCTCCATCTGCCAGGAGAGGAAACTGGGAACACCCCAGTCCAGTCCAGCAGACCCCAGAGCACCTCAGGTATTCGGGTGTTCTGTTTACCCAGCACATCCCAGGGACTTGTACCTGGAAAGCCTTTACAACATGGTTTATAACCCAGAAGAATCTTGAAGGGAAGAAGCTGCCGCAGAGTTTACTCGGTCTGTGTCACCACACAATCCATCTCTAGCACTTTCCCTCACAGAGCTCCATTCTCTCATCTCAAGCCAAGGAATTTTGCCATTAATTTCCTGGATTAAAAGCCAGATGAGGCTTTCAGCCCAGAACTCTGCTGGCTGCTACCTGTGAGAAGAAAAGCCTTCAAACATCCCTCTTGCTGCTACACAATTAATTTCTTTCCCCGCAGGCTTTCAGAGTCTATTGAATCTTACTTTTTTTTTCCTCCTCTGCTGACTCTTCCATCCTCTCTAGAAAGTGTTGCTTAGAAGTTAACAGGCAGAAAGAGAATTAATGAGAGGAACACAGAGACTCCAAATGCTGAGGAAACCTCATCCTGCACAGGGTTGGCCATTTCCTGTAGTCAAAATCAATTGTTTAGCAAAAACCAGAGGCTTTGAAACCAGCAATTTCCTGCTATTTTCCTGCTTGTGTCAAAATATTGACTTTCCTTTTGTTCTTCGGTGCTGTCACCCCTAATTCAGCTCCTCAAAACCCTTGTCAAGCAGTGAGCTGTGAACCACAGCTGCCACACTGCCACAGGTTCCCACCACCAAGCCCTGCTCCGGAAGGAAATCCACCTCTCTGGGCTCGTCCTCCCTCCAGCCCTGTTGGTTTGTAACCACGACCTGAGATAACTTCGGATGTCTCTCCGAGACACTGAATTCCACATTCTGGATCTCCCCTCCCCATTTCTGTCGTTCTTTCTTACCTATTCTGATCACAAAGTTCCCGTGGCAAGGGCTGTTTTCTCACCAAAGTCCTACAACGGCATCGTATTGAGACAGTTGATTGAAATAAGGGTTCAAAAGTTACAATTCAATTAATTTTCAGAATACAAATATAAATAACCCGGGCGATTGGTGTTCCATACAGCAGGCTAACCTCCTGAAGTTACAGCAAAATTAATTAGAATGTTCTCTCCGTGGCTTTTCCTCCCAGAA
Organism: Chloroceryle aenea; assembly: GCA_013399075.1. Taxonomy (NCBI): domain Eukaryota; kingdom Metazoa; phylum Chordata; class Aves; order Coraciiformes; family Cerylidae; genus Chloroceryle; species Chloroceryle aenea. The sequence continues at coordinate 163,403 of VWZY01008006.1, forward strand.
CATCTGTTCCTAGCAAGTGTGTGCAGCACTGAAACCAATTTTCCTGGGTGTTCTTTGCTTGTTTGTTTGTTTGCTTTCACAGCCACCTCGCAGCGGAGAAGAGCTCTGTCAGACTTACCCTTCCTGAGACCGTTCCTACGCACAGTTCTCCTTGAACTCAGTTTAAATCATGCACGTTCAAACCCAGGCTCTAAATTTGTCCTGCGAGTTAACAAATCTATAATTTGGTGCTTGCTCACAGAAAGATAAAGAACATTAAAGCAGCTGGCAAGTGCAAAAACTCAAGAACAAAAACTAGTCTTGATATCAAAAACACATTTCGGTATAATGGACCATATAATTAATCCATGAACGAGATGACAAAGTCCCTAATCATAGAGAGAGTCAGCTGTTTCTTTGTCGATTTGGTTACTAACTCAAGTGTTTCATTTAATACTCTGAGTTAATGAGGGGTCTCACATCCTAACAAGCTGAACATTAGTGGATTCCGGCGCTGAATGGAAGAACCTCAGAAGGTTTCGCGGCAAACAGAGGCGGGAGTTGTTAAAATGAAAAGGTGACAGTGATGCTGGGAGTTTATAGGGATTCACGGGGGGTTCAAAAGAGAAATCACAACCTTGGAAGTCAGTTTTGCTTGGAGATTTATTCACTGAGGAGATGAAGCTCAGCAGAAGCAGGGTTTGGTGCAGGGGAAGGAAACTCAGGCGATTGTGAGACCGTGTGAGGAAAATCCCCTCCTGGTAAATACCTGCTATGAACCAAGGTTAACAGCCACAAACACTTCCCAGCAAAGGGCTCGGTACGTTTCTTTTGCTCAGCCCATAATAAGCCTTCTGATCAAACTGACTCCCACACAGATGAATGACCTGGCATTAGTAAAACGTTGTTTAGCATTCCCAACTAAAAGCCCCTTTTTGTAATATCAATTTGCATAATTAAATGGGATATTAGAAGGCCCAATTCTCCTTTACCCTAGCATTACACCTGAACAGCTTCTTATTTCACCCCCAGCCTTTGATTCTGGGCTTTCCTCCTTTAATTTCAGCCCTGAACTGGGAGCAGCCGCTGCCTTTGGTGATGCAGAAACCTCAACGATTTACACCACTATCAGTATGGAAAAAGAAACCAGTAAAATGTGCAGCAGTGTGGATTGTAAACCTAAATAAAGGATATGGACAGCTGTCCTTGTGATGTGTTGTTGTTTAGGATGTTCTAAAACATCATTAGTTTAATTGCATATATATTTAAATGGAGTGTTTCAATGGTTATTCTGAATGTACAGCTAGTTGGAGAAAATTAACACAATCTATTTACTTCAAAAGGCTTTGGAATGAGTAAATCAACATCATTTTACAAATTATATTATAGCACTTCTAACAATTTATGGCATTGAATTCACGAGTGCTGTAGGGAGCAGTTTGGTTGCAAATGTTTTGGGGAAGAGCTGGCTTAGGACTCTGGGAGCTTAGCAAATGCTGTAGAAATTCTCACAACAGCTACAGCCCGTGGCCTTCCCTTCTTCAAAACACTGATACTTCAGGGGCTTAGGCTTTAAATAACACTCTGCTTTTAGCAAGTGAAAAGAATATATAAGAAAATAAAAAAGAACTACCAAGCACACCCCTCCCGTACATGGGTACTTGCTCGAGTTTCCACTTTCCAGCATGTTCTGAACAACCTCGCATGGAAGAACTCCAGTCTGGAGCTACCAGTGCTATCCCAGTATATCCGAGGCAGTGCCTGGTTTCACAGCAGCGATGAATCAAGACACAGAGCCTGAGGCAGAGCTTTGGCAAAGCTCCGAGGAACTGCTTGGGGCTGAAGTGCTGTGGCAGAAGCGCTGCGGAGGAAGCGTGTGTTCGCGCGGAGCCCCGAGAGAGCAAAGCAGAAAGACACCCCCATACCCAACAAGGTGGGAGAGAGACTCAAGTCTAGAAGTTTCTCAACCATTAAAAAATACCTGGCACAGAAAATTCTACCAGAGGGCTCTTTGTGCTGAGGATAAGCACTTTGGGTTGTCTTTGACTTCCCCAGATTCTGAGGTGCCTATCTCCTCCAGGCCCCTATTCCTTCAGTTACTTCAAGGCAACTGAAAAGTAACCTCATCTAAAAGCACTCAATATGAAGAGTAAAAATTAATTCCTGCATATTTCTTAACCTGTCTCAATGCTTGGAAAACACGATTAATGGGGGGGATGTGTAATGGGATGGGAGACATGTCTGCTTTATTTTCTGCCCTTTTGTGGGATAAACCAGAAGCTCTGGTGGAAAAGCTGCTGAAAAAGACACACATGGAGAAGCTATTGCTCTGGCAGGGGGGTTGGACTTGCTGCTCTCCAGAGCTCCCTCCCAGTCCCTACCACTCTGTGATTCTGTAACAAAAGCTGTCAGCTGTAGGCACCATGGAAGAGCTGATAGCAAAGGGCTGCCTTTCAGAAGAACGAAGGACAACTCCCAGTCCCAGCAGCTACACAGGCTCCTCACCCAGCTCTTTCATGGCTGAACTCTACCGGCTTCACAAATCAACCCCATCTCTTTATTTACAGGTGAGAAGCTGAAGGATGGAGGTTTGTCAAGACCTTCCAGCCACCAGTAACAGAAACAACCATCGGTCCCCACCAGCACCCAGCAGCAAGAGAGCAGAGCTCTGTTAGCACAAGGCAGACTCCATAAGGAGAGGGAAATCCTGCTACGGCAAGCAGGACGAAGCTGCGTCTGCAGCAAACAGCTCCTGAGATGTAGCCTGATGGATATCTTATTTTACATGCTTGAGCATCCCTAATGGTTTGTGAAACAAGAGTAAACAACATAATGGATCAAAGCTGGGATAAGCTTCTCTCCAGAGACTCGATCTAGATAATAAGTGGAAATAAGCTATGACAATTAAAAAAACCAACACCCAACAACAAAGGGGTACAAAAAGCAAGACAGAGATTTGCCAAAAAAGGGGCCGACAAAGACGTGGCTGATGTTTTCCCCTCTGTCACTAGTGACCCACCTCAAATCTCAATTCTCCTTGAGTAGCTGGAAATCAGTGGCATTATTAGTTCTTATGACATGCAGTTGCATATTTGGAGGCATTTTGTTGGGCTGGATCTTTTCACAGAGGTAAACTGTGAAAGGCAAGTTAACTTTTCACCAAATACAATATATACCATATACCTTAAGTATAGTATAGCTTATTTTCTACATGACTTGGTATAATTTAAACTGTACTAAATTAATTGAAGTGAAAGATCCTCTATAAAATCCTTAGCTATAAAAACCCCAACCTGCACAAGTAGATCATAACTCGGGTTCAAGCTGGCTGTAGGTTCCCAATATTTAATGCAATTAATTTAACTGGAGTAGCAGAACGATGCCTGTGTAGGGACACCCCCTAAAATAGCCACTGATATTCCATCCTTCCCCTCCCTCCTGTACACTGGGAAACACAACAGCTCAAGGAAACCACCTCCAGTTTTTTTACACACCAAGCAGAGGCCAGTTTGCTCTGAGAAATGAAACAAGAGCCTTCCTGATGCACGAGGGATCTAAGCCAGTGAAAAATCCCAAATTAGCAAAAAATACCCAACTGTAACATCCTCGGTGGAGAAGTTGGCACCTGCTGAAGATCCCACCTCTCTGTATCCGGGGAGGGGCTGGGGAAGGCTCCGTACGGACGAGTTAATAGAGTGGCCATTAAAAAGTCAGCATGTGCCAACTGTTGCCATGCTGTGGTAGCAGAGATAACCATAATCTGTCCCTGCATTAGCCTAAGAAATGACAGTGACAGCAGTGTGATCTGTTGATTTATTTTAAATAGCCACTACTGCACCAGCATGCAAAAAATACATCATTTTCTCAAGTAAAAAGTAAGAGGGGGGGGAAAAAACTTTTTTTTTTTAAAAAAATAGCAGTTAAATGTCACCATATTAATTCTTGCAGGGCTGAGAACACCCTGCAGGCTTAACCTTTAGGATTACTTAATTCCTGAAAGCAATAACAACCCTCTGCATCTGCCAGATAACCAGTGGAATGAAATCCCCGTTACGCATTAAGCACTGAGACACACCGCGGAGCGCCTGGGGTTTGCTTCCAACACCACCCTGCCCCGAGCTGCTTCCCCAGCAAATCCAAGAAGCAAGAGAAAGGAGGATGGTTCCAAGTGGTGGTCCCAAACCATGGACCCAAGCTATGGACCCAAGTGGTGGTTCTAAACCACGGACCCAAGCGGTGGTCCCAAGGCACTGACCCAAGCGGTGGTCCCCAACCATGGACCCAAGTGGTAGTCCCAGGCCATGGACCCAAGTGGTGTTCCCAAGCCACGGACCCAAGCAGTGATCCCAAGCCACAGACCCAAACGGTGGTCCCAAGCCATTCCCCAAAAGAGAGCTGGGTGAAACCTGAGGTCACCAACTGTCACCATCATTTCACTGACACAAGACCAGAGACCTCAGAGCCAATGTCTGCACTGAAGTAATTGGCCCAAGCACACTGCAGTCCAGTAGTCCCTTTCCAACATACATCAGTGTCATCTTTGATCACTCTGATCCCAGCTGACAAAGCCAAGATCCCCTCTTTACCTTTTGCTGTCAGACCAATTCAACGGGATGCTTTGCCCTGTGCATCTCGTTTGCCAACGGAACGGCTGGAAAAGCCTCTGGCAAGCAGCAGAAGGGATTAGCATAAACTGCTCCATGAAGTTTGCTTCTCAACAGGTCGCGGGGAGAAAACGCGCCAGATGCTCAACTAAACACAATGTTAGATCTTGTTTATACAGCCAAGCATCTGCTTTATTATGTTTTGATATTTCTTTAGGTAGAACGTACTGGAAAAGGTCACAACTAACCTAAGCATCAAATTCCTGCCACGTGTAAACCAACAGTACTTCAGGGTGTCTTTCTGCTCACGCTAGTCCGTGATGGTCAACACTCATTAAACATCTAAGCCAAGAGCAGCTACTAATCAATATAAGGAGAGAGTTGAACACATGATACTCCTGCTTTGCAAGTAGGACCAAATACAAGACCCCTTTACTCTGCTCTGGTGAGACCCCACCTCGAATACTGCGTCCAGCTCTGGTGTCCTACCATAAGATGGACATAGATCTGTTGGAGTGAGTCCAGGGGAGGCCACAGAAATGATCCAGGGACTGGAACACCTCTGATTCAAAAGGCTCCACGTGAGCAGAGGGTGCACATTGCCCAGACACCTGAAAATTGGCCAAGGGTCTTGTAGTCAGCACAGCCAGCAATCTGTGCAACCCCGGCTAACGGGAAGCGGTGGGAATGTCGCTGCTGGAGCTGGTATCTGGGAAGATGGAAAGCTGGCCTCTTGGAAAAAGATCCCTGCTTTGCTGTGGCATTAACCAGCCAAGGTGCATGGCCCAAAAAGAAATGCTTAAAAAACCCCAAAAATTGTGTGGGCTGCCCTGGGTGACCCTGCTCTGGCAGGGGGGTTGGACTGGATGAGTTCCAGAGGTCCCTTCCAACCCCACCATTCTATGATCAAAATAAACCACGAGCTTTACATTAGAATGCTCCCAGTCACTACAATAAAAGGTAATTCTCTTATACTAGATCCACAGGACAGTTTTTACCTATTGTGAATGCAATAAGAGAAATTAATGTAAATAAGATGGTTGAAAATGAGCTGGATAAGAGACATGAAACTGAATAAGAGAAAGTGATAACTCAGAGCTAGGCAGAGAACACAGGGGAATGGCAAATGCTACCTATCAGTCACTGTACCCTGTTGAGGGCTGTACCCTATCAACCACAGATCAGCACAGAATCATTCAGGTTGGACAAGACCCTTGGGATCATGGAATCCAACCATTAACCCTGCTCTGCAGAGGTCCCCCTAAACCCTGTCCCCCAACACCACATCCAAACCACCCCTGAACACATCCAGGGGTGGTGACTCCACCCCCTCCCTGGGCAGCCTGGGCCAGGGGCTGGCTGCCTTTGCTGGGAAAAATTTTTCCCTAATGTCCACCTAATTAATTACCCAGTTGGTCCAAAGAGGTCAGGAGAAGAGGTTTCCTGACATACTTTTGCCTTTTTCCTACTGACACTGAATTCCCTGAGGGCAGAGCAGATGAACAGCTGCTGTTCCTCCACAAGTCTAAGTCATTAGAGCGCTGCCCTAGAGCGAAGGGAATGATTTATCACCAGCGCTCAGCGCTCTACGAGATAGTCTCCATTTAATCCTAAACTGAAATTAAGAAGTGGTTGATCTCAGCCAGATGTCAGGCTGACAGCAGAACAGACAGCAGCTCATATGATGCTATTTCAGAAGAATTCTACACGGTAGCTACGCGCACCAGCCTCCTCCCCAGCCCAACACCTACTGAGCTGTGTGTGCAGCAAATTTCCTGACCCATGGTATTTGCACGAGCATCTTGATGCAGAATCAAGGAGACAGATCTCCGTGTGGCTTTGCAGGGGTTTAAGCCCACACACATATTCCAGCCACACACACTCACTTCTCAAAAGTTCTGCACCCATAGAGTGGTGGGGTTTGGAAGGGAGCTCTGGAGAGCAGCGAGTCCAACCCCTCTGCCAGAGCAGGGGCACCCAGGGCACCCCACACAGGAACAGAGCCAGGGGGGCTGGAAAGGCTCCAGAGCAGGAGACTCCACAGCCTCTCTGGGCAGCCTGGGCCAGGCTCTGTCACTGCAACAGTCACGAAGTTGCTCCTCCTGTGGAGGAGGGACGCCCTGGGTTCCAGGTTGTGCCCAGTGCCCCTCATCCTATCCCAGGGCACCCCTGACAAGAGCCTGGCCCCTTCTCCTTGCCCCCCACCCTGAAGATGCCCAGCTCCCACCACATCAATCAACCAGATAGGAAAGGGGCTTGAACTTGCAAGGCTACTAGAGATTTTTTTGTTCTTTTGCTAGGGTTTTTTTAAGTTCCTTCTGGTAATGCAGTCGATTGGCTTATCGCAAGCAGACTGCGGAGTTAAGAGACCATTTGATTTTCTAATTCCAGAGCTTTTCGCAAAGGAGCTGCTTCCACAATTTGGTTGATTACTGTTGTAAAAGAGAAGCATTTGATCTATTATAAACACCAGCCAGAAGACGGTTTTTCTCTGGCACTTTTTTTTTGTTTTTAAGTGCTAAATGACTGATGCAGGGCCCTCTCATGAAGTGCCTGTCTGTCCCATCTTTTTGATTTATTGCTCTTCTATGACAAGATTGAAATCTCTTAATGTTTTCATGGCTCAAAGATTCTCATTAGGAGTTATCAACAGAAAACTTGAAAAGGTGGGTTATTCTGGCACTCAGTGTTTGAAAGACAGATCAGTGTTTAGCATTGACTGGGGTTTTCTTTTTTTTTTTCCCAATTCTCTTTGGGGAAATGTGTTTCTTTTATCACAGACAGTGTATCTATATTCATTCATAACTGTTTGGAGAATCAGCATAATATTCCCTTCCCTCCATTATCTTTTCTTAATAACTTTTTTCTGCTTAGTGATTATTTTTTTCTTCTTCTTAGGCAGTAGTTTAATATTCTCTTTGGACGCTAAGAAATATTACCCCTGAATAATGATTGTGATTTACTAACTTTGTCCCTTTATCCTTGACTCAATTATTATTCCTCCTGGATTTCACTCCTCTTACTTTCCCTGAACGTTTGTAGAGTTTGGGGGAAAGTTTCACAGCTCTCTTCTGGTTGCAGAGGCTACTGATGGGTTGACCTCAGCTCTGCGTGGTTTATGAAGTTGAGCTTTCTCTGGAGATGAAACAGGATTCAATGGAAGAGCCAAACCTGGATTCTAACAGTTGACTTTCATTCTCTGTCTTGTGCATGACCTTGAGCAAGGTCTGCTGTCTCCCCATTCCTTTTTATGTTTTTTCCTGCAATTAAAAGTGGCAACACCACCACTTGCTTTGCACTGGGTAGCATCGTGAGCTCTAGATTTATATAAATAAATATCCAGGAGATTCTTGCTCTTTATGTTGTGTTTTTAGTATCTCAGGCTGTAACGAGGGGAAAATGTCAAAACTTTAAGAGCAGGGAGGAACATCATCTCTGAACTCCCATACAGCAGAAATCATCAAAGTGCATCCAGTTGCTCCTCCTTTGAGAGCCTTTGAAGTTCCATTCCCAAGACATAAGGCTGGCACATTCCCAGGCTGGCAGCTTGCTGAGGAAAACCTCCGACTGGGGTTTTGCTCTGTGGAACTGGTATTTTTACATTACCTGACACAGAATCTTTCCAGAATAAAGGTGTTTCTGTGATGGCAGTATTAAATACAGCCAACTGTCTGCAGGACAGGCCAGCAGATGTCCTAATACAGTGAGGAATGAGAAACCAGGTGAGAGATTTACTTAAAATGAGCCTGTAAGGGGTAGATTAGTGACCAGATGAAAGAGTTTGTGCAGCTCAGACTTGGTCACTGGGCATTTCCCACTAGGGTCAAGCTGCTGATGGCCAGTTCTTGTAGGATGCCGGGTCCAACAATGCTATTCCAAAGGCATTTTATTTCAGCAGACACAAACACTAAACCCAAACCCCTGCAATGTCCCAGACAACCCCAGTGGATCAAAGGAAGGGAAAAGTCATGATTGAAGTCAGTAACAAATATCCTGGTGGGATGGTAGCCGTAATTTCCCTCCAAAGCCCCCATCAGGAAGAGAAGAGAGGGCATTTAGACTCCCCAGAGAGGTTGTGAAGTCTCTTTCTCTGGAGACTTTCAAGCCCTGTCTGGATGCATTTCTGCATCATCTGCTCTAGTTCTGTCCTGCTCTGGCAGGGGGGTTGGACTCCATGATCTTTGGAGGTCCCTTCCAACCCCTACCATGCTGTGATTCTGTGATACAAAGTCTTTTGCCACATCTGCCCCTTCTTTCTAAGAGCCATTTCTCAAATTGCAGCCTTCTGCCCTGAGATGGGCACTTGGTGGAGCCAGGTTTGACCACAGGAGCAGAGAGATGCCACCCAACCCACAGCACCCACTCAGCAATGGGCTTCTGGTCCATAAGCACCACCAGCCCATGCCTGGCAGGACCCAAGTGCTGGGATGTGTCCCTCAGGTACTGGAGATGACAGAGCACAGACGGTGGTGACACAGGATGGTGGGGACAAGGGTCCACCTGCCACACTGGCCCATTCCAAAGGAAAAGGGAGGGTAGAAATGGAGCAGAGCTGCACTGCTTTCAGGCTGTCTCTGCCCAACTCTCCACATTTCAAGGTCAATCTCACAATTTCTTTATATATGGGCACAAATTTATCATCCAGCTTTTTACAGCATACAAAAGTGATTCTTTTTCACCCGAGTAGGAAAAAAAAACAGGTAAAAGGTGGGAGATGCTGGTCCAGATGCTCAAATACACAATCCCCTGACAGCACACGTACAATTTCTATTCAAGCCAGAGACTTCTACACTGCTAAGGGGTAAAGCTAATTGAGGAGAGATTGAAAATTGGATGGCAACCACCCAGCTTTAAGCCTTGAAAAGATCTCCGCAGCCTGCCTGTGGTTTAACTAATCTACCAAATGGAATCAGTCTCCCATTTTCAGCTACAGCTTTGTCTAGCTTTCCTATTTCACCTCCCAAGATCTTTCAGGAAGGAGCAGACTCACCTTTCCTATGGACTGCAATGCAAATAGAATTGATCAGGTCTCAGTTGCCTGCTTGCCACAAACTTGGGAGCAGAGAAGCAACACCCTGGGAAGTAGTTAAGGGCATATTTTGGTATGCATGAGCTGCACATCAGCAAGTGGTATCGGCAACAACTTTGCATCTTTTTTCAATTCACTTCAAGTAACCCTGGCCTCCCGCATCATGAATCTCTGGAGATTCAACCAAAGGTGTTTTTCACATCTTGGGAAATAAATAAAAAAGGGGAAAAAGGTATCTGCATTTTTGAAATTACCTTTCACCTCAAAGTGACACCTTTCTGGATGAGACAAATAGAAGGGAAGAAATTATGTGCTCAGATCCTAGGAGAAGTAGAGCTTCTTAGGGAATGAAAGAAGGATCATCAGAGTACACCAACTGCAGCCTTTGGCACGGACCCTGCCCAGAATAAAGCTGTAGATAATTTACATAACCCTCTAGTACGTTACTGGTTATATGGAAAAAAACAGGAAACAAACTGTCCCCAAACAAATATATTTAGGGGGGACACGAGATGCACTCACAGAGAGCGGTGTTGAAGTGGCACTGGACAAGATGTGATGACAACGCAGGTGGCAAAGGGGCTACTGGGTGACCTGCCAGTGTCCTGACAAAGCCCAAGGAAACCCAGAGGATGATCACTGGCCAGATACAGAGAGAGAGCTGAGGGCCAGCAGCTTTTTCATCAGCAGGATGTAAACTCTGGAAGTCACAGCGGTACAAAGCAGACACGAGCAGTTAATGAGGATGGGAGATGGGAGACGTTTCAAGGTCGTACTAAGAAAAAAAGCCTTTTGAGGGAGCATTTCCTGTCCTCCTGCTCTACTGGATATGGAAACAGCAGGTGGGAAATTGGATCTGTATTGTCTTAAAAAAAAAGCCTAAGAGAAAAATCTGGGTTTTTTTTTTCCAGCACACGCTTCCTCATCTGAGACAAGATACAAGCTGAAGTGCATCCAGTCTGACTGTCCAGAGATGTCAGAGGCTGAGCTGGAAGTATATGAGAAAATAGCTACTAGCCAAAACATAACAGCTCAAAAAGTAGATGTCGGAATAGCTCAAGACAAGCTGGAAGACTAAACAGAAGCAATGGCATAGAAGATGTTTAAACATCCTCCTTGGATGGAGCACAATGTAATTCCCTCAGGGGGGGAATACTTCTATTTTCACCAACATATTCTTAAGGGCACCAGTTCTCAAAGACAGGGTGTAATGAAAAGGATAAAAGTTTAATGTGTGAAGTCAGTCAGCAAAGAACAGTCTACGGCTACTTACAATATTGATGATAAAGCCATCTGAGAAAAATAATCATTCAGAGGAGTGATGGGACACTGATCACCTCTCCAGAATATAAGGGAATAAACAATAGCAGAATATTCTCATTAATTTCAACGTATTTACTCTGGTCTTGAAATTAACAGTTTTAGCCAAGACTAAGCAGAAGATGCTAACTCACCTAATTACTCTAATTAACTTCTGCTAATGGGCCTGATTAACCTTAAGGAAAAAGGTTAAAAATCTCTTCAAGCCGAAGTACACAAGCTATTTTTCTTGCATTCCGCAGTGATAGGGCAACTGATAAGATAGTTAACTTCCAAGGTTTGCTGAAGGAGGCTGCCTGAAGTGAAAAGCTGGTGTGTTGAGAGACCCCGTGTGCTGCTGAGAGGTCAAATGGAAAACGTGAAGCTCTGGTGTCTACACCAGAGGTTGTCCTGAAACAGCTGCTCATATTCCCAGTGAATTCTTCTGGGTTGAACAAATCAACGTAATTAAGGGAGGAAGGCCACGGTGGATGGGGCTCTGGTTGAGTGGGAGGTGTCCCTGGCCATGGCAGGGGATTGGAACTGGATGATCTTTAAGTTCCCTTCCAAACCAAACCGTTCTGTGATTCTCTGCTAATTCCAGCTCCGATTCAGACCAGGCCTTCATCTGAATTGTGTCATTTGTGTCCATAAACTAAGTCAACCAGATGGCTGTTTTGTAAACACCAGTTGGGCAGGGGAAAGGATGAAATACTGGATTAGGCCAGAGCGTGCGCTCCCTGAGCCAATTATCCTGTGTTCTCTCGGAGAAAGACTCCAGGAGTTTTTCTTGGTACACGACCTAAATGGGTTTTCCCAAAGGCAAGTCAAGAGCAAACCAAAAGTAAATGGCATAGCCCAGAAGCAGCAGCAACCACTCCTCCAGCCAGCGATGAAAGCTGAGCTTTGAGGAGATGCCAACGTAGGAACCATCACCTCTACAAGCAGCAAAAGAAGTGTTAAGAACATTTCTGCATCCGAGAATATCCTGTGTGGTTGGAGCACGGTTCATGGGATGAAAGAAAACAGGCAGGAATTAGCAAGATGATTTATCTGCTGTAAGAGGAACTTGGTACAGGAGCCATCAAGCAATGTGGCTCCATAGTAATTGACCCAGAACAACCACAACTGATGAACAGGAGAAACAAACCAAGGGTATTTTTGCCTGCCCAACTATTAAATGAGTACAGTTCTTGTAGAAGCCTTATCAGCTGAAGGCCACCTATCATCAGAAACTGAGTAGATGCTTCTGGACGTCTGGGTCTGTCTATGGAGCACCAGGACTGTGAAACTATTTTATTTCTAAAGCTTCTTTAGCATTCTCTCTTGCCATTTTAATTGCACTCATTATTTATTAAAACCCCCAATTCGAAAGTCACATGATGATGTCAAAAGCACCACATTTTTAAGCCTCCCAGCTATAAAGAATGAAAAGCATAAAAATATCTCCTGAAGGGCTCCACATTTATTTTTCATGATTTCTGGGGGACAAGGGAAAGGGAAGATGATTTATGATTTTTCAATGCTTAAGTTGTCACAGCTGCTTCACTTTCCTCTGTTATTTGGTTACAAAATAGAGTGATCCATCCTTAACGCATGAATTGAACAAGAGTTTTCACGTTTTACTGTATAATAGAAGGAGACAGGCACAGAAAATGAAGCAAAAAACCCTTCTCCCAAACATTTAAGGTCTTCCCACCTGCTATTCCGTTGGTGGGCAGAGGGGGAAGACCAGCGGCCAGCCTGTGTAATTTGGGCACCAGATTCTGACCACACACAGTGCTCCAGAAGACAATTAAAAAAAAAAGTGAAGCCTTTCCAGTTTCCTCCAGCTGAGCTCCTGGCCTCTGGTGGCAAAGCAGATCTGCTCTGGAAAAAAAAGCTGCTGATGTCACTGATGAATTCTCTTTTCCCTGGACCTACTTGTGCCACTCGCCAGCGACCACGGCTCTCCTGTGCTTTCCTTCCTGGTGGCCAAGCTGAAAACCATGCCGAGTTTATTACCCACAATGGGTTAAATTTACGAGAGGGGCCAAAGAGGCATCACATGGAGGTCTGGTGTATAAAAAGCATACAAAGCAGTGACTACTTTTTGTCTGGTTGAGGCAGTAAAAACAGAGATGCCCCCTTAGCAGAGCTTCCTGGCCATACCCTCCTTAGCTGTGCACACTGGATTACAGGGATAAGTGCTATTACGTGGATTATTATAGTGTGGATTATTATATCATGGATTATTATTACTAAATTGGTTATTATTATTACTATGATGACATGGATTACTACTACACGGGTTAGTATTATTACTGTTACATGGATTACTACTATTACGTGAATTATTACTACATGGATTACTACTATTATGTGGATTATTACACATGGATTACTACTACATGAATTATTACTATTACGTGAATTATTACTACATGGATTACTACTATTACATGCAGGTGCTAGAGCAAAAGCAGAGGAGGCAACGCAGCTGGGGAATGGCCTGGAGAAGGAATTTTATGAAGACCGATCAAAGGAGCTGGGACTGTTTAGTGTGAGGAAGAGGAGGCTGAGGGGAGACCTCAGCACTCTCTACAGCTCCCTGGAAGGACACTGGAGAGAGGCTGGTGCTGGTCTCTTCTCACAGGCACTCTGCCATAGAACAAGGGGAAGGGATTCAACCGCCAGCAGGGGAGGTGGAGACTGCACAGCAGGGAAACATTTTGCTCAGCAAGAGCAGCCAGCCCCTGGCCCAGGCTGCCCAGGGAGGGGGTGGAGTCACCACCCCTGGATGTGTTCAGGGGTGGTTTGGATGTGGTGTTGAGGGACATGGTTTAGGGGGGAACTCTGCAGAGTAGGGTTAATGGTTGGACTCAATGATCCCAAGGGTCTTGTCCAACCTGAGTGGTTCTGTGATTTATCTGGACTAAAGCCACAACACCCACCCACAGCCCCTCCAACTTCTCATTGCTTTATCTGCTCATTAAACTTCCTTCTTCACTTTAGTACTTTCTACTCTCTCTGGCAGTAATAAAGTCAAGTCTGACTAACAAAACAAGGGGAAAATGCCCCCCAAAAGGGCAAACCTGTCACACAGGCCATCAGTGCCTTTACAACATCAGCCACACGCGTTTGAAGAACAGCACTGGAAGACGACCAGTGCTTCCCAGTTGCCATTGTAAGGGTCACTGGGGTAGTGCCCTTAGGATTTCCTGCCGCAAACTCTTCGCCAATGTAAAACTCAAGTAGCCACAAGAACTGCTCAGATGTGGGCCCTGCGGAGCTGATGTGTGAGGTCTGGACAAAGAACGGCCATTTCGAGTTCCCTTTAACCCAGTTTACACACCACTGTCGGCTGGCAGAGAGGGACTGGGAGTACNCGCGTTTGAAGAACAGCACTGGAAGACGACCAGTGCTTCCCAGTTGCCATTGTAAGGGTCACTGGGGTAGTGCCCTTAGGATTTCCTGCCGCAAACTCTTCGCCAATGTAAAACTCAAGTAGCCACAAGAACTGCTCAGATGTGGGCCCTGC
>VWZY01008006.1:184331-194728 GCA_013399075.1 Chloroceryle aenea
CAGGGAAAACCTATCAAATAATCAACTGAGTTCCTGCTAACTGGTTTAAACTCAACACTTTGAGTGGCGAAAGTGTTGGGTGCATCTGGAATGGTGTGTCCAGGTGTGGGCCCCTCAGATCCAGAAGGACAGGGAACTGCTCCCAAGAGTCCAGCGCAGAGCCCAGAGCTGGTGCAGGGAGGGGAACAGCTCCCTGCTGAGGAAAGGCTGAGGGAGCTGGGGCTCTGGAGCTGGGAGGAGAGGAGACTGAGGGGGGAGCTCAGCAGTGTTTCTAAAGATGGAAAGGGCGAGGGGCAGGAGGCTGGAGCNCTCAAGAAGTTGCTCCTCATGTTGAGGTGGAACCTTCTATGCTCAAGTTCATACCCATTGTTCCTTGTCCTGTTGCTGGGCACTGCAGAGAAGAGATTGGCCCCTTCCATTGGACACCCTCCCCTCAGATATTTACAGACATTCCTCAGATCCCCATAGAAAGCTCTACCCAGCACAGGTTTGTTGGTCTTCAAGTCTCTTTTTTCCCCCCAAATTTTCCACCAGCAATCTCCCTGCTTTCGATCACACTGAAAATCCCCTGGAAATGCTGCTACTCACCACGCTGCCTTCGTGTTAGTGCTGCTCTAGGTGGGAAAAATACAAAGGTCATGACAGCGAGATGATGATGATGATGAGTACAGCAACAGGTCTAATTTTGGGTTATAGTTCCAATTATTTACTGATTAGAAGAATGAGATACTATAAAAAGATTTGTAGGCAAGGAAATTTTAAAGAAAGATCAATGTTATGCTGTTGACAGAGGAGAAAGAAAACAAATAAGGCATTCATTAGACCTGGAAATAAATGAATAGCCGAGGGAATTTGGGGAATAAGTGAGAGATCAGTTCAGGATTCAAACTCTAATACCAACCTGAATATATTTATGACCCCCTCTATAAAAATAACAATGATTTTGTCATGCAAAATATATCTAACAATAAAACTGATAAATGAAGATAAAAAATACTGCTTAAAATGTCAATTCCAACATGCATGCTGATTAAAATGTACTATAAATATGCATTTATGTTTACTATAAATATTTACTGGTTTTACTACAAAGTTGTGTTTATAATTAACACAAGACACGGCTAAAATCTGTCACTGACAGACCAGAAACATTCCTGACCCCCGAGCTATGTAAAGAAATTGGCCATGCACAAATAAACCAGACGTGTTCCCAGTGTGCCCTGTTCTGAAACAACCAACCAGTTCAAGAAACACCCCCCATGCCATTTAGGCTCCACCAAGACCTCTTAAGATCAGCTGATTCAGTCTCAAGAGGAGACGACTGAAGGGGACCTTAGGGATGTCTATAAATATCTGAGGGGTGGGTGTCCAATGGAAAGGTCCAATCTCTTCTCTGTGGTGCCCAGCAACAGGACAAGGAACAATGGGTATGAACTTGAGCAGAGAAGGTTCCACCTCACCAGGAGGAGCAACTTCTTGAGTGTTGCAGTGACAGAGCCTGGCCCAGGCTGCCCAGAGAGGCTGTGGAGTCTCCTGCTCTGGAGCCTTTCCAGCCCCCCTGGCTCTGTTCCTGTGTGGGCTGCCCTGGGTGCCCCTGCTCTGGCAGGGGGGTTGGACTCGCTGCTCTCCAGAGCTCCCTCCCAACCCCCCATTCCAGGATTCTATGCACAGTGCACACAGTCCATCTCAGATGGTTTTCCACAACCAGCCACCAGCTGCCAGGCTCCGAGGCACACTTGACATCCAACGCTGCGCATGCACAGCAGCAGCCGTAATAGATACAGCTCATGAGCCTCCCTTAATGAAATCTTCTGGATTTATCCAAGGAACCATAATCCTGGGCTGCCCCTTGCCCCAGAAGGGCACAGAATGCTCACGGAGGTTGGGAGCAATTTCTCCCCAAGAGCAGCTGCCCTGAAAATAATAATGCTCCCAAACTGTGCCCTTTCCAGTGCTTGAACTGTTGCTTTACATCAGCTGGTTGGACCCCCAAACGGGAAGGAAAGATGAGGACAGCTGAGTTGATCATCTCTAATCTCATGTCCCTCCCCCAGCCCTGTACCCCAGGTTTTCTGAGGACTATTCTAAAGCACACAGTGCATCTCTCATTACTGGATCAAAGCCACAGAACAGATGAGGGAAGCACCTACAGCATTCAGAGAAAAGCAAGTTAGACCCAGTTTAAGGGGTGGGGGGAAGGAGGACACTCCACGGGGCTATGGATTGCTGCACATGGTCTTGAGGGATGTAAAACAGCACAGGCTTGTTTGAAGGTCTTACTGTCCTGGTCTGTGTGAGGATTCCCCAGGCTCGATCCATGCACATTTCCAGAGGATTCTGCCTTCTCTGGGAGAATTTATTTTTACCCAGAGAACTGAGCTTGCTGCACTTGTAATGGGCTGGGTCCTGGGCAGATGGAAGCTGGTATTGCTCCACTGACGTCAATAGTTGCAGCTTGCAAGGACTCCCTGAGACACCAGTTTATCCCGAAATAATCTCCTCCCCCTTCCCTTTGCTATTTACTCACATCCAGGAATCCAGCTCCTGTCTGGCACGTGCCACAAAACCCCTGCAGGCAACCCCCAGGGACCCTGCCCTCCAACCAAAAGCCTCTTGGGTACCTGGAAGAGGAGGGCACGGCCCTCCCCATGAAAAACAGGAGCTGCCAACCCAGCACATCCTACACCAAGGTACATACAACACCAGATACCATGCTGTGGTTCCATGGTGACACCCAGAGAGCTGCGGGTGAGCTCTTCAGCTGGGTCCTGTGCATGGAATTCGGTGTGAGCCAAGCTGTGGAATCACCCGCGGCTCAGTGCTGAGCTCCCCCAAGTCAGGGAGCCAGAGACACTGGTGGTGATTTCAGTGCTGAGTGACTGCTGAATGATGGAGCAACACCACAGCTACTGGATCTGCGTGAATTACCACGGTTCTATGATGTGACTCCATTTTTATGTCATTAAGAATATTTAATAGTCTGGCCAACCGGTGGCAACCAGCACAAAAATAAATCACATTTCATTTTGGAGCAAAAAGCCCTACCTACCAAATCTTGTGCTATTAACAATGTATGTTTAACTCTCCTAGTGCAACTACCAAGGTGTCACTTAAAGAGTGAGTAATGGCAGGGGAAAGATTTTAAATGATTCCCAACAAGACCCTGACCCTCTTCTTTCCAGCCATTAGCAAGTTCCTGAAGCCTTCTGAGCAGTTTCATTTGTTCTCAATCACCAGGAGTTTTAACTGTGGAATTTAAATGATTCTCTCCCAGACAGACCTAATTTTAAGAGCCATTCAAGTGACATCCCTCTGAGCTACAGCACTCTGAGAAGACACTCCACTGGCATCCACAGCACCGTGTGCTCCGCTGGAGCAAAGCGGACGAATGAGACTCACCAGGAGTGGTGCAGGATCCAGGGGATGGAGCCAAGGAGCTACTAGCAAAGAACAGGACCTGCAAAAAAATCCCTGGCAAATCTGACACTTCAGTTTGCAGTGGGAAATCTCAGGGGAAGTTGGATGGTCTGAAAAGATACTGAGCTCCCTCAGCCCCACTGGGCTCCCCACAGCCCCACCGAGCTCCACAGAAACATGAAGATCTTCAGCCCTTCCAAGAGATCCGTGAGGCTGGGAGAGCTCTGAGTGTTTATACCGAGATGAAAAATGCTTATAAACCAATTGTCATCTCTTTAGCCCAAATGTTCCAATCCAGGCCAGAATTTCATTTACAGAAACCGAAAGAACCTTTTATAAAGCCTTGTGCAAGCAAGCCACTGAAATCCCTCCAATAAACCCCAGAAAATTAATGAAGTTTGAAGTGGGTGAAGCTTACAGGAAGGAGGCGAGCCAGCCTTCTTCACCAGGCTGCACAACCCGCTGCAAACTTCCAGCAAGACGACTGGAAAGGAGCTGGGAAGCGCTGACACTGCCGTATGCAGATGTCTGCTGTTCAAGAGACCCCTCTCTTCCTCGAGCATTTGATCTGAGCCACAGAAGCAAATTACTGCCAATGCTAAAGCTGTCAAAAACCAACCCAAAAACCAACCCAACCCCCAACAAACAAGCTGGTAAGTAACGGGATGTGCGCTCAGGTGAAGACTGGAGGCACCATCCCTGTCTCCCTGTTTCAGAACTCCCTGCGAGTGTTGCTCAGAAATCACTGTACCCATCAGGAACATTCCACTTCAGGAGGCTTCAACTGCTGCGTGGCTGCTTTGACACCCCTGTTCCAGGCAGATGGCAGAGGAGCTCGCTGTCGTCGCGCGCCGTGTTTTACGCCGAGAACACCCTTGTGCTGAACGCATCACGGGTGCTCACCGACTCCAGCCTGGCAGCCTCACCCCCTAACCCATTTCTGCTCCTGTTCCTCTCTGAAGCTGTATTGGGTCTGCCTGAGCTGGAGTTAATGTCCCCACAGCAGCCCTCCCAGCGCTGTGCTTTGCACCGGGAGCTGGGAAGGTGCTGGGAACACCCCTGGGTTATCAACAACCTTGGGCAGGGTTGTTGCCCAAGCACCAAGGCAGGCTGGGCCGTGTGAAACTGGCCAAATACCTCACTCTGAAATTCAACCCTTGCTCTGAACACGGCCCAAGTTTGGTCTGAGATTTTACTCTGCAGGAGAAATGCTACAAGCTGCCTTGGAAATTTTCCTAAGTGCTAAAAAAAAAAAAAAAAGAGGTTTATGGAAAGAACTTTTCTACAAGAGGTGGTGCAAGATGCATTCATAGTCCCAATGACACCATCGTGTTCTGATCTGCACGTGGCAGATAAAAGTTACTTTTGCTACAAGGGAGTAGGAGCACGATACAGCCATAATCCTCTGATAAGGAGTAAATCAGCTGCTTTGAACAGAGCCCAGCATGCCAGCTCCAGATGTTCAGAAAGAGAATATGCAGCAAGAGCTACATGAGAGGCCAATAAATCTCTCAGTGCTGATCAAGACCTGGAGGCGTTCACTAAACCCAGGATCTCCGACTCGGGTGACAGGGAGAGGCCGGGGAAGGTACGAGGCAGCGCTGCTCTTCCTGCTGCGGGTTCTCCTGCTCTCAACAGCTGCCCCTGGTAGCAGCTGCACCATCACAACCCCAAGCTTGAGGCCTCCGTGGAGAATTCAAACCTGACCGAAGTGTTTTCAGTATAAAAATTCCATAACAGAGCATCAAGCTGTTTTGCATGAACAAAGCATCATCTTTTATAGATGCTGTGGTACTTGGCTCCGGACGTGAACTCCATACGCAACAGCTCTTTTCTTGCTGCAGTCTTTAATCTTATTAGACCTGACTGCAGATACTTATTTGGCCCTTGTCATCACGCATAACATTATATAGGGCTTTCTTATTAGAGGGGGAAACAAATGTCCTCTGTTCCCAAAGTAGACTGGCTGCCAAAATTTGGCATGCCTTGCTTGCAGTGCCCACTTGAATGACTCATAGATCTCCCTCCTCTGCTGCAAGACCTACTCAACACCATCCCCTTCCTCTCAGAGGGACTGGGAGGTAAACACTGTGAAGAAACCGTGTAGGAATGCTTCACAAAATGCCAAATATAAAAAAAGCTGGTTTATTAAGTATCAGCTGATTACCACATCCCCACCACGCTCCTGCGCTCCACTAGTACCTCGGTTGGGAAAGTGGACTTGCTCCAAGCAACCAAACACACCACTGGGTGTGTTTAAATGACCTGGACACAGAGCTTGGGCTTTATATAAAAGGGAAAAGAGCTGGAAGAACCCAACCCTGCTGAAAAGACTGAAAAGACTTCATCTCTCTTTCTGCTTTGAGCTGAAAACAAAGAGAGCGCTGGTAGGGCCAGGACAAGCATTCCCAACCCGTGAGGAGATCCATCTTCAGGCAGAGATGGACACCAGCAAGATCTAGTGACTGGGAAGAAAGAGAACCTGATTTGCCTTCATAAAAGTTCAGAGTCTTATCTTGTGGGGTAAGTTTGGGGTTTTTGGTCTCAAACACGTGAGCGAGAAAAGGCTCCAAGTTCCTCCACGATTTGGCCCCCACAGGAAGGCAAACTTCTCTCTGCTATCGTGCTGCTGACGTGATGAAGCCCCACGAGTGAGGCAGTGTCTCCTCATCTGGCTCCACGCTGTGCCCGTGGGGAACCACAACAGTAACCTACTTCACAGTCATGTCCTTTACCACCACTGGAAACCACCAAACGCAGACACTAAAGGAATTATTGAGCAAATAGTTGCTCATTAAGCTCAACCATCATCCGTACAATTCCTCACCAAGACAGACACTTCCTTCAGGGGAAGAAGGATCAGTCCAGAGCCTCCCCTGCTTGCAGCACCAGTGATGACATCTAAGCTACAGCAGTTGAAACGACGGACGTTTTACCAGGAGATATTCTGGATTTCATTTTTGGGGTCACATTAATCCATCTACTTGCTAATCTTCAGAATTTGGTAGATTGCGACGGATCTTCATCAGCTATTACAAAATGCATTTAATCACATTAGCAGTGAAAAGATGTTTGCACTGTAACACTCCCTGTGCAATTTTCCTTCCTTATCATCATTCTCTAAGCAGGGTTTCAGAGCAAGAAGATATGCAGCATAAAAATCTCCCTGAATATAAAATTTTCTGAGTAATTCTGTCACAAGTCTCTCAGGACACCCTAGTCAAGGATGAACAATTCAGTAAAAGCCCTACAGAACAGGAGAGAAATTAATCATGCATTTTTAAGTGTTTTGAACCTCCTTGTAGGATTTAATGAAGAATTCTGTTNAGATGGACACCAGCAAGATTTAGTGACTGGGAAGAAAGAGAACCTGATTTGCCTTCATAAAAGTTCAGAGTCTTATCTTGTGGGGTAAGTTTGGGGTTTTTGGTCTCAAACACGTGAGCGAGAAAAGGCTCCAAGTTCCTCCACGATTTGGCCCCCACAGGAAGGCAAACTTCTCTCTGCTATCGTGCTGCTGACGTGATGAAGCCCCATGAGCAAGGCAGTGTCTCCTCATCTGGCTCCACGCTGTGCCCGTGGGGAACCACAACAGTAACCTACTTCACAGTCATGTCCTTTACCACCACTGGAAACCACCAAACACAGACACTGAAGGAACTATTGAGCAAACAGTTGCTCATTAAGCTCAACCATCATCCGTACAATTCCTCACCAAGACAGACACTTCCTTCAGGGGAAGAAGGATCAGTCCAGAGCCTCCCCTGCTTGCAGCACCAGTGATGACATCTAAGCTACAGCAGTTGAAACGACGGACGTTTTACCAGGAGATATTCTGGATTTCATTTTTGGGGTCACATTAATCCATCTACTTGCTAATCTTCAGAATTTGGTAGATTGCGACGGATCTTCATCAGCTATTACAAAATGCATTTAATCACATTAGCAGTGAAAAGATGTTTGCACTGTAACACTCCCTGTGCAATTTTCCTTCCTTATCATCATTCTCTAAGCAGGGTTTCAGAGCAAGAAGATATGCAGCATAAAAATCTCCCTGAATATAAAATTTTCTGAGTAATTCTGTCACAAGTCTCTCAGGACACCCTAGTCAAGGATGAACAATTCAGTAAAAGCCCTACAGAACAGGAGAGAAATTAATCATGCATTTTTAAGTGTTTTGAACCTCCTTGTAGGATTTAATGAAGAATTCTGTTGAGCTTCTAAAAGTATAGGGGAAAAAAAAAGTCTCACCTTGTCTATAAATCAAATTCGTGGTGCAAATTAAGTTGATCAGCATGAGAGAAGATCCTGTCCTATCTAAAAGCAGTTCTGAGGTAACCCTTGATTTCTTCCTGGCCTCTTGTCATTTTTTTATTGCCTACACAACGGAATCCATTTCCAGGGAAGCCAACAGCAAAGGGTGTCATTAACTCCAGACCAAATCACTTCCAAACACTTGTTCCATTTTTAACGTTCCAAGAGTGGGAGTTATCCACCGGCTACTACACAAGCTAGAAATGTTAGTGTCGTTAAAAATTAAATGGTTCTCCTACATAAAGCAGTGAGTAGCTTGCTTCTGAAGTAAACCCTTTCATTTTCTTTTGGTTAACAGGGAAATTGAGAGTGGGTATCAAGTGTGTTGTACCATCCCCGGGAACTGCAGGGGGTCCAGGCTGTTAAGAACTTGATGAAGTGGCTGAGAAAAAGCCTCTGCCCTCGGATGATTGTGCTCTGGAGTGGGCCTAGAGGTCCAGAAGGGCAATGAGGTTGGCGAGAGGTCTGGAAAACGTCTTATGAAGAGTGGCTGAGGGAGCTGGGCTGGTTCAGTCCAGAGAAGAGGAGGCTNTGAAAACACGCAGGGCAGTCGCACATGACACTCAGAAAATGACAGCAAATAGCACGGCTTCAGGGTAAGAGTTTAGCTCAAGTCACACCCAGAGTGGGTCTTCACAGGGCTGAGAAACCCTCCCATCATTGTTGGATACACCCCCCCACCTTCCCCAAACAACCTAACGAGACTTTTCAACATCATTAATCCCCTTCAAGGAACACGCCAGCCTCTAATTGATGCCAGAAGGAGATCTCCCCTCGAGGGATGGTATTCTGTGACTGCAGAGGAGAGGGTATTTTTGCTGGCACCAACTGCTGCCAGCAGGAGGATATTGAACCTCTGACTCGGGGTGGTGTCTGTATAGATGTATTTTTATATTTAGGATTGCAGAACAACGAGCTGCTACCAACAGTACAGGTGAAACTCTGGCTGTTGAATCATTCCCTTAATTTTTTTTAATGGCATGCAAAGACTATGTCAGTAGCACTTTTCATTATCCACTTCACCAGTCCAGAACTACTTGGTAATTATGCCCATCCACTCTCCTTTGACAGTGCTAACGAACAGAACAAGAGCTTGTGATAATACACAGGCTTCTGGTAAAGAATTCATGTAAGAAGGCAATAATCTAAATAGCAAAGCTGATGAGTTTGCACAGTGCCTTGCTCTAGGGAATATGCATTTTCTCCAGCATGGAGCAAACACCTCATACCTGGGGAGCAAATGGAGAGGGACTAAAGATAAAACGTCTTTAAAAGCGATTCAAAGACAACTCTGACAGCCCCTACCTCTGCTGAGCAAGCCTGGGAACAGAACTACAGCAACCTCCCCAAAGAAACAATTTACCTCTGGTCAGAGACAAGATACACCCCACTATTTTTAGGTCCTCCAAAGAGAAGAAAATTCTGTGCTTTGAATACACTGAGAGTAGACACAGAAACCACGTCTTGTAATGAAAAACGAAGGCAGTTCCATCCAGACAGAAGTTCTCTGAGCACACAACTGGATACAGACTCAAAGCTCGGAGTTAACTTCACCTGACTTCAGCTAAATAAAAATCTTCCCACTTTCAACAGCTGCTGGACTTGTCTAATATTAGCTCCCATGACCTTCTCTTTCCTCCTCCACCCTCTGGACATCCTGAACCTGGTGATGGAAAGACCTTCTCATATCTCAGCCTTGGAAACAACTGGTGGCAACCAGGAGGAGGGAAAAGCAAATGTCATTGTCACCCACCTTATTCAGGAACCTAAATTCCTATTCCCTCCAACTTAACTCACATTTATATATTTATTTTTGTAGCATCCCTCTTCTCTTCCTCTTTATTCTTTAAATGAGCAACAGGACTCCAAATCAATCACCCCCCTCTGCAGAAATCTTGCTGAATGCCTCTAAAAAAATCTCATTTGCTCACCTTTCCTCTGCCCATTATTATACAAAACATATTACAAAATGCAATTAAAGACATGTCAAGCTAAGGATAATCTTAAGAGGAGGTTTATGGAGTCTCTGATGTGACATTCCCCACGAGCAAGAAAATGAATTTAAAATATGAAGAAGATTCTTCGAGCGTTCATTTGTTTCTTTATAATCCAAGGCACTCCTTTAAGATTGGCACAAAATCTATAGGAGCTTAAAACTCTTTTTCTGCTGAATTTTTAGAACACAACTTTAAGAAGTTATAATTGAACTTCCCAGCTTAGAGATCATCACCACGGTAGCAGAACAGACAAAGTCAGGGCTGGACAAACCCATGTATCAATCGGCCCCAGCCCATGTAAAATAGCTGAAGATGAAGATTCTCAGCCAGATCAAACACCCGAGATTAGCAATGATGACAGATTTGGGGCTTTTTCAACCCCTATTCTCAGGCCAATCTTCTCAATGCTGTAGATAAAGCTGCCTCATTAGACAGTTCTCCATACAAAAGCTTAGAATATTTCAATTTTTCATCTTCCTCATACCTCTAAGCCAAAAAAGGGACTTAATTAAGAAAAAAAAAAAAAGGAAGAAAAGGAAATATTTCAGCTATTCACTGTGACAGGACTTTCACACACAACTTAGAGACCATAAAGGATTTGTAAGAACCAGCAGCTGGGTACAAAGTCAGCCTCTTGAAAAGATTATTTTTTATTCCCCCCCCCCCCCC
>VWZY01008006.1:194734-218241 GCA_013399075.1 Chloroceryle aenea
CCCCCCTTTTGTTTTTAATGGGCAAAATACCAATTTCTAATTTTTTATCCTGAAAATGCTTCCGAAGTCTTATATCCTATTCCATCCCTCCACAAAGAAATCAGCCCCTGTTTTAGCCAGAGAAGAATCTGGAAAGGGGTGTGTGGGAGTTACCTGTGGTTTGTCATCACCTCTAACACCGATACCGAGATGTTCCACTCTTTGTCACACCTCTGTCAAGCCCAAAGGTCCCCGGCAGACCCTTGATCATGGCAAGAGGCAGCGCTTGTGCCAAGGCTGCCAATTTACTCTGCCAGGTGTCAAGGCAAATTCTTCACCTTGAAGCCACTCACTTCAGTACAGAACAGCACTTTTCAGAGAGCAGGTGGCAGGTAACACAGAGTTTACTTTGTGCTTCACACCCTGGATGTCTGTCTGTCCAACCCCAAGAAGCAGCCCCAAGGTTTCTGCCTGGGAACCACCTCAAAGCGCATCTCTCCGAGCCATAAAGTGGGGAGGGAGCCCTTGGTGTCCTCGGGAACAGAGCTCTCTGTACTGAGGGGTGGAAGGGGTGAAAGCAAAGGAACTAATTAACGTGCCCAAAAAGCACGCAGCAGAATCGGTAGCGGAAATGGGGAGAGAATCAGAGCCTGAGACCAGCTCAGAGCTGAGCACCGCTCTCGCCTCAGCGCGGTCCCCTGGAGACCACGTTCCATCAGGTGAGAACATTCTTCTAATTGGCTTCCTTAATTTCAATTGTCATTTACCCCTTGGGATGCAGACTTCACTTAAAACTATATCCCATCGCCTTCCTCTTAGTCATCCAAGTATTTATATCCCCCTTGTACATTTTATTCCATTAGGAGAGTCATAAAGAAATAAATTAGAATCACAACACATCTCCAGCTTGTTCTGAAAGAGACTGTTAGCACTTGACTCACCTACTTACATGTCAATTTAGCACTCTTAGCTGGATTTAAATTGAGTCAAGACTGATCCGCTTAAGACGGAATCTGCATCTGCCCCCCCAAACTTGGAAGGATTAGGATGGAGAAAAAAAAGAGTCGCGTATTATTGCGAGCTGGGAATGTTCAGCCATTTGAAGCATGATGGGTTTGTTCCCCTACATCCCTCACCAACCCTGAGTTGGTGCCCAAGCAGAGAATGAGTTTTTAGAGCTGGAAGCCTCAGCTGCTGGTGAGCTCTTCTGAACACACAACTGTGCCCGAGGTTCTCTAGGACAGGGCAGGTTCCAGAGTATTCTCCTCAACTTCCTGCTCCTTGATCCTGCTGTTCAGAAACACAGAATTCTCACAGCACAACAAACACTTTCATCATTCCAGGCTGTTATTTTTAACACCACCTTTCCAAGTACAAACTGTCCGAGCTTTTCCATCAAAGAGCAGCCAAGTGCCCTGGTTTGAGTGGGAAGAGCACTAATTCTGGTCAGGGATTTCCCTTCTCAGCTCAGCTCCTCTCACCCCTGCGCTGGCTGCAGGCAGCAGCTCTTGGCACAGGCNAGGTTAACAGAGAGCGCCTGTTGCAGGTCCAAGGAGCTGCCCCAACTCTAAACTGTGATGCTGAGGAAGAAGAGGAAGATGTCACCTTCCCCTCGCTGGCCCAGCACAGCAGAGCAGCTGCCACCACCAGGTAGTATCTCTGGGGTAGAGACGTAGCATCCTAGTACCAGATACTCGTGGTGTCTGGTGCAGGCTCTGCCCGGTCACCGATGGGATTACTGCATCCCTCCCAAGAGCAGTGATTTTAGATACAGCTCTTCTGATGCCATTGTGACCAGGAGTTTAAATATAGATTCTGTATTTAACCCGCATTACCAGCCAGTAATATCAGCTTCTCTAAATTATGGGTGTCTGAGGTGCAGATATGCCTACGAAAGTAGGAGTAAGATCTTCAAAAGCAGCCAGTAATTATGTCTATGTTCTTTTTTTAAAGAGCCCCAGCACAGAAGCCTTAACAGAATGATTTTTTTATTTTATTTCTTTTTATGAAACATATCCAACAACTTCCCAAACCAGGCTCTTGCTCCTATTTTGATGCACAATCAGTTTTCAAAGCTGGTTGAGGTGTTTAATTATCTGCCAAACAAAACACAACAACCCAACCAACCAACAAAAAAACCCCACAACCAGAAAACCCCAAAACAAACATAAAAAAAACCCCAAAATAACACAAACCCAAACCTGAGCAAAACCAATTCCACCTCTTTGCTACAAACCAGAATGTCTCTGCTGATGTTGTTACCTGCAACCGCTCTCCCACGAATCACTGAGCTGTAAGAATATCTCTAGAGCATCTCTGATCCCTTCCCCTGCCAGGTCTCTTAAAGCTCAGCTCTTCAGAGCTGACACCCAGCCAAGCGAGGTGACATTTAGTGCCTCAAACCCACCCCTGGTTCATCTGAGGGTGACAGCAACGTGGCACAAAGTTGGCCAAGCGCCTGTTATCACAGCCAGCGTCGCTTTCTTAGGGCTATTCTCTCCAAAATGAGAGGGTTTAATATCAGACTCGTTAAATCTACCAGAGAAGCAGCTAGAAGCAGTCCCTGCAAGCTCAGAGAGGTAACATCTGAGGAGAGCTGGCTGCCCCATCTTCCTGGAATGCATCAGTTCAGTAATTAGGTGCATTAAGAGCCGTGTCTGCCGCATTTCACTCATTTCCACAAACATAAGAAGTCACATTTATAAGTCATTAAGCTGAAATAAAATCTTTGCTGGGCTTAATTAATTTAAATATTCATGGAAGCAGGATAGCAGGGGAAAGTGTTGTTCTTAATCAAAACAGACATTGCTGTTCTATAATGCAAATTGCTATTTCTTATGTGGACAAGTACCTACAATAAAAAGGAGCAGAACATTAATGATGAGTGTACAGAAAAAGCAGCTAAAAAGGATGCACGTTGTCCTTTACCTCTTGAACAGAAGGGGAATTTGCAGATCCAAAGATATGCTTAATAATAATGTCAGGCTTAATACAGTAGTTACTTCCAGAGTAATTTATCACCATTTACTCAAGCTGAATGCAACACCACCCTAGCAAAAAACCCGACCCAACAACAGCCTGCTTTCTGAAGGTGGTTATTCATTTTTGTCTGAAGGCTCCAGCACTTTCCCAGCCCCCTGGCTGTTCTCCTCTGGCGTGGAGCCCCTGGGTCTACAAAGCCACGAGCAAACCCAGCTCCTCGTGAATCCCATTGCAGCTCGAGCTCCAGCCCCGACCCGCTGCCCCCACGCCAGGACTGAGCTGATTCACACCACGTCCTTCTGGGACTCCGTCCACAGCAAGTTACCTGCTTTGTTAGCCAACACCTCCTCCTATGGCAGTGTTCAGACCTTGACCAACCCCTCTGTGTCCAGGCAGATTAATGCTGAATCTTGCATCTGAGAGGAGTGAAGCTCAACATTAACCAACCTCCTTCCTTCCTTAGCATGACCCCTCTCTTGCGTCTCTCCAGCACATTTAGAACCACTGGAGAACGTTGTGTCTCCAAATCACAACAGTGAACCTGCATCCCCCCTTCTCAGATCCCCCACAGAGCAGGGAGCGCTGTCCGGACAGCTTCCCAACTTGGTAGGGCCCCTGAGCTGCAGGTCTGAGAGGGATGTTCAAGTTTAAGTGAGTTTACTTAGGAATCACAGAATGGTGGGGTTGGAAGAGACCTCTGGAGCTGAGCGAGTCCAACCCCCCTGCCAGAGCAGGGGCACCCAGGGCAGCCCACACAGGAACAGAGCCAGGGGGGCTGGAAAGGCTCCAGAGCAGGAGACTCCACAACCTCTCTGGGCAGCCTGGGCCAGGCTCTGTCACTGCAACACTCAAGAAGTTGCTCCTCCTGTTGAGGTGGAACTCCCTGGGTTCCATCTCGCTAAGGAAGCATTTCTCTGCCTGGCAGTTCCTCCAGCAAACCCACCAGACAGCTACAGAGACCTGCTCTCTCCTTGCAGCACCACAGTGGACATCATTTTCTTTTGAAGACAGAAGGCAGAAGTGGTCGTGATTGCTCCTCTTTATACAACCCTTTGCAGTAGGGGCACATGAGTGAGAGGGGGGAGATCAAAGCTCCTCTTCCTTGTCTGCCAGGGGGAAATCCATAAAAGTGAGCTCCTCTGGATGGAAGTTCTCCCCTCCTATGGCTGACCTGAGCTGCTTAGCAGAAAAAATGATACAGGATTTGTTGGGCTAAAAAGTGCCAAGGTAGATCGGTATGATAAGCAGAAAAACTACTTTAAGAAAGAAAAAAAATAGGAAGAAAATACAGTTTCCAATTTTTATCTGTTAATAGCAGCTTTGGTTTCATTATCTGCCATCCCCACGTTCAGCTCTGGATGCAATTAACATCAGAGAAATAAAATACTCGATGGAAGGAGCAACATGTTTACTGGTAATGAAATGTTTATGGATCAATTTGGTACACTAGTAAAGAATTTACTTCAAGATGAGAGAAAACAAAGCGTAGATAAGCGCTGAAAATCACTTTGACTCCAGACATTCACAAAACAGTGTTATTATTCCCCCCAGAAAAGATAATATTGATTGTTGAGAGTCATTTGGACAATGACAACAATGTGTTTTCCCTGCTAGGCTACGACGACCCATTTAGTAGATGTCAGTACAGAAAACAGCACTGACCGAAATAAAACTCCAAATTTAAAACCTCCTTTGATAAAACACAGAAGAGAAAACCTTGATGTGACCTCCTCTCTCCTCCAGTTCCTCTCTCTCCAGGACACTGGTGCTGAAAGGACCAGTGCCATGGCTTTCACTTGACACGTGACAAATGATTTTTGTCTCCTTCTTCTTCATTTCCCACTTCTAATAGGGACAAAATACGGTTTGCATATTTATGACACCCCCCCAAAATAAAGAAATAATAAAAGAAATAATCAAATGAAGATTTAGGCAGTGCCTGGAATAACAAAAGCCTCAACTGGGATGAAAGGGAAACCAGCTACCGCCACGATACCAAACACTGAAAGAAGTTTTTGATCCAATACACACCACAGAAGGAGGAAAAAAAAAAACCCCATAAATCAATTATCTCCGAGGATTTTGCTGCTTTTAACAAAGATGAAATGCTGTATATTCTTCTGGGTTCAGCTGCTGTTAGGAGCAGCATCACAGTCCTACAAAGGAGTAACAAAGGTTGAGGTGGTCAGTGGGAATTTTAGGGAATCAGCGGGAATCCCTCACTGCTATTTTTACAGTGGCTGGCTGTCTAAAGAAGAAACAGGTCTTTGTCTAACGGGATGGAAAACTGAAGTTTCATGCAAATCACCAGCTTTTTTCGTCAAGTTCTAGGCAATTCAGAGCTCCCTCTTTCTGTGCTCCCTCCCCTTTGCCCCGGCTGTTCTCCGAGCCGCTCGCATCCAGCTTGTAACAAAGGTGCAGAGGAGCTGGAGCAACGTACCCAGAGAAAAACAGGGCGAGGAAAGAAACAGAGAGAGGAGACAGATTGAAACGCAGGAGAGCTGGAGAAGCTTCATTCACCGACAGAACAAAGGGTGAACAATAATGAGCATCAGATGCTGAAGAGACCTCGGCACCGCAGGCGGTCCCAGGTAAGCCTGGAAATTGTTGGGGCTGCACCAGCCCAACAGCTTTTGCACAGGGCTTGAAGCGGGCTCAAGAAATCCATTTCTCAGACGTCACTGCTCCTGGCCCAGAGAGATGGCAGGTTAGCCCAAAGACAATCTTTTTTATTTCGTGTTTCATCCAAATCAGTCATTCCCAGCTGTTTTCTGCTACTACAGCTGATAAATGCTGCAGGTTTCACGGTGGCTCCCAGCACCTCACCCCCCTCCCACTTTACAACAGGGCAAGACAAAGTCCTAAGAACCCCCCAACATTTCTGTTAGAGGTGTAAAACACCCTCGTTAGAGTCTGCAGAGTCACTGGGGTTTAGTTCCCATGGCGTGTGACAGCAGGGGCAGCTCTCGGGACAGAAACAAACTCATCCCAATTCTGCCCACCAAGTGTACTCATGAACAAAACCACTTTGGAAGGCAGGACACCTGACCCACCACTGCGGATGGATTCCGACCATCACACCCAGCAGCACCTCTTCAAGAACCAAATAAATCTCATCTGTCTGCATCCAGTTGGCTTCTTCCCCCCTGCAGCATAATGAAGTTGAAAAGTCATGATTCAAACCAACCGGCGACACTTCAATGCAAGAGCCAACTCCCCCAAGAATCCTGACAAGCAACAAATGAACGTGGCATAAAATATGCATGGAAAAGACTCATCTTTGCCTAAGGACTGGAAAAGTTGCTGAATTCCAGCCCACACACCTAAAAGATGGCTTTTTTTTGAAAGAGAATGAATGCTCCAGGACTTTGACTTGTGCTGTGCAGCCAGACTCTGTAGAGGGTGATGCTCAGCATACCAAACTGGGACACCACCCACAAGCAGTCCATTAATTGTTCATCTAAAAGTTCATTCAACCTCCCAGTTTCAGGTGAACTTTTTCAAAGAGCCCAAAAAGAGATGGCTCCAGGGGTCTCCAGGGTTGAGCAGCCCATCTGAAATGCTTTCATTACACTCATTTTTCAGAAACTCTATTCTCATCCTCAAAACAAAACTCAAGTTTACCAAAAAAAGTCTCCTGCAAAGAAATACCCCGGCCTTCCTCTGCACCACGAGCTGAATGACAACAGTGTTTCAGTTCCTGACTGGTTTTAAGCTGGGGAGCAAGGTATAAATACATTTCCAGTAATAATTAATGAAATCTTTCTTTATGCACAACATTTTGTTGTTTTTTAAGGGTATGTGATCCTAAACAACTGATGATTTATTCTTCTTTTTCAGTCCAGAAAGAGCTGTGAAGTAACCACACAACCCCAGAGCATTGGGCCATTCCTCCATCCAATTTCTACCAGCCTGGAATACAACGTTTCATAAACCTTCAATGTCAGATAGACTTTTGAGAATAAATGACATTCCTGCAGCCCTTGCTCCGTGGATTAAAACCAAAGCCTTATTTCGCCAGTGTCAGTTTCTCTATTTTCAATTTATTTTCTTATTTTTTTCCCCAACCTCCTTCAGGGTAACAAGTCTGATCTTACAGAGAGCAGTGTACCTCTCCAAGAATTTATCTGCCCGTTTATTCATGACTCAATTGATTTGACCTTTGCTGGGTCACCTACCACTCCAAGTCATCTTCAGGGAACCTAATTAGCCATTGCACTGGAGAGGAGTTTTTAAACCAGGGTACAACACAATCCCCAAGTTCCACGAGTGCTGAGCATCTTCACGTCCCCACGATTATATTAGAGAAGAATTTGGAAGTACCCAACACCTTCCAAACAATCTAGCTCAGGTCACGTTGCAATTTCCAGATCCATCTGCAGAATTCTCTAGTAAAGCTGTTAAGAGGGGGGAAAAAATGCAACACAGAAATAGACTTTTATAAAAGACATATGCTAAGGGAAAACACTGCTCAGAATTTCAACAAATTCTAAAAATTCTGCTTTACTACTCAGCCTTTCTTCCATCAACACGTCAGAAGAGGCTTCGGACTCTGATGCACAAAAGGCTTCCTTTATAGACCAGTGAATTTCAAAGAGGTACAAGCTGCATAAATCTGATCCAAATGAAGATGGTTTCCCCTCCTTTATATTCTGTATTTCCAGTCTGCTGCTAGTTGACCGAGAGGGGGAGAGATGCAAAAGGTGTTTTGACTTGATGACCCCTCCCATGGCAACTGAAATGTGTGTCAAGGTTTGCAGCAGTAGCAATGCAGACGTGCACGTGGGCAGGGGAGGAAGAGAAGAGGTAGGTATGGGGATATATAGATATCTATATTTCTGGGGGGTTGTTTCCCCCCCTCCCTGTTTTAAATCATTACCAGTTAGGAATATCTATCTATTGAAGTGAAAACCTGTCCACGGCCAATGCTGGAGTCCCTCCCTGAAGCAGGAGGCTGGTGGTGGCCCTGCACCCTCAGGGAATGCCTACACCTGGAAACACCACCCATCTCCCTGGTTCTTTGCCACTGGCAGCAGAAGTACGTGGGCAGCAGATGCACTACAGTTCAGATGACACAGATCACCCCTTCCTGAGCATCCCCCACCTTTTCTCAATAAACTCATTTAGCTTCTGCAGCATCCCCTGCATTGCTATCAGAAGTGTTCACAGACACCATCCCCAGCTTAAACTAAACTCTCCATCTCCAGCTCAGGAGAGAAAGATCATTTCAAGAAGGATACCACCGCTCCCATCAAGTCACCCAGCTGCTTCCACCACTGTCAGGGCAAACAATTTCAGCAGGGCCTGCTGCGACAGGACAAGGGGGGGTGGTTTGAACTCCAAGAGGGAGATTCAGACTGGAGAGGAGGAGAAATTGTTGGTGCTGAGGGTGGAGAGAACCTGGCCCAGGCTGCCCAGAGAGGTGGTGGCTGCCCCATCCCTGTCCCCATCCCAGGGGAGGTGGCCGGGGCTCTGAGCACCCTGCTCTGGGTGCAGATGGCCCTGCTCCCTGCAGGGGGGTGGACCAGATGAGCTTGAAATGCCCTTTCCACCCAAACCAGCCTGGGATTCCCCCAGTTCTGTACTTTTTAAAGCCAACTGCAATCCTCCTGTTCTACTGTGTTTAAAAAAAAAAACCCAAACCACCACAATGCTGTGGAGGTCCAGTTACTGTTAAAGGAAGGCCAAGCTGACTACCCCAGAAGCAGCTTCCAAATTCTGCATTTTCCACCCTGTGAAATTTTTGACAGGTCAGTCCCAAACTTCCACATAACACAAATGTAAGAGTTGTGAATTAAGATGAGCAAAATGGCTCACTTCCATCAGAAAAGTACTAAAATTAGCTGGTTCTGAACAGATTGCTGTGCTGAACTAGGAAACAGAATGCTCAGAAGGATGTTCAAACCTCACACAAGCTGGTTCTATCCCATGCAAAATCAATGTTTCCTCCACCCGACTCAGTTGAGCCTATTGGCAGGAATCTGCTTCCCATCAGACTCCACCCGCTGAAAAAATCCTCAGACAGGAATTCTGAGCTGTAGACAGAATTGCTTGTTCAACTCTGACAAGAATCATTAGACAGAAGCTTCCAAAACAGGAGCAAGTTGACCAAACCTCAGGTAGAAGAACATGGAGCTGCTCTGCTGACATCAGTGAAGCCACAACGTAGTTATACCAGCCAAGGATGGGATTTCTTAATGAGGACCATCAAACAGAAGAAATTCCCAACCAATTCCTCCTTCCTATAAACTATAAACTCATCTCATCACTGACACCTTGCTGGTTGAGCTCCAAACCCCCACATCTTGGGCATTACTGTTTCTCTGGTTGGTTGCTGAGGGTTTAAGGAGCAAAGAGACCACGGGTGTGAGCTTCACCTCCTCTGCAGGGACTCACCGTGCCACAGATGATGGCATCTGGTGGAGAAGATGCAATTTGCAACTAAAGGGTGAAGGTATTAAGAGCACAGAGAGGTTATTCCTCTGGAGTAAACAAAGAGGAGACCAGGAGGATGAGAACTCTCCCAACACCTTCTTGGTTGCACGGGGTATTTTGGGGATTGCTCTGACTACTGAAATCAGCATCGTGCCAGTGCCTCAGAGGAGATCTGGTCACATCCTACCCAGTGCTGAGAAGCTTCTTTGGGCACTGAGGGTGCTCAGCAAAAAGCTTTTTCCCATTTTCATTATTTACAAGTGAAGTAAAAAGCTGTGTGGGGATGCAGTAATGAAAAGAGGGCTGCAGTAATGAAAAGCAAAAGGGTGCCAAGAGGAGCCCATCCTGCACTACGTGGTGTAACAGCAGCTTTCCTGATGATTTCAACAGCAGCAGACAAGCTAAAAGAAAAAAAAAACCAAACCAAAAACCCAGGGAATTCATTTCCAGGGCAACATTGGTAGGAGGTAAAACATAAAAGTGAGTGATGGATTAATGAAAATAAATGGTCTGAAATAACAGTAGTTGGGGAAAGCAGATATTTATCATGTTATTCAAGTTGGCTACATGAGAGTTATTAAATCAGCCCTCAAAGAGGCTGAATAAATGGAGACAATTCTGATGATCCCAAGGCTTTCATCTCAGCACTCAGCATATATTAGGGACTGAAAGAGTCAAGAAATTGTCACAATGAAAAACCTTAATTTTTAATGTAAACCTTCTGCAGAAAGGTCACTTCAAACCAGGCCTCTTGCTTCGGTTTCGAATTAGAACCTGCTAAAAGTCATTATGAAAGGAACCATCTCAAACTTGCCAGAACCTGCTTGTCCTTCAAAGACTACTCAGTCCCATGGGCAAAGAGGGGAGCACAAAAGGACAACACCACCAGGAAAATCCAGAGAACAAAGTTGTCCTGTTTGCTCCTTCTCTTCCAGGGACACAGCTTCCCTGTTACCATCGATATCGTTCGGTATAAAAAGGAAGAAGATTGTTCAGAGCAGTGCAAAGCTGATAGCTGTGTGAGGAACTCTGCCTCTTGAGAGATCAGCCACAAGAACAAACCAACCCAATCTCCCTTCCCGTTTTTATGAAGCTGTTGGTAGAGCTGTGCTCACCTTCTGATCCTCTGTAGCAGGAGTGAGGGAGGAACAGCATTTGGAAACCTATCACACACTTGGCCTTCTTAAAAAAACCCACAACAACCAAAAAACCCCCAAAGGCAAAGAACCAACCCCCCCAAGCCTCTTAACCCCCCTCAGTTCACTGAAAGCTCAAGGATACACCAAAAAACAAAAAAGTTTGTCTGAAAGTTCTGAAGAAAGAGTAAAGATCAGTCACCCCCATCCCCCAAAGGAGAGCATTCCAGCTCCAAGATACCACAGCTCTTCACCATCAAAACGAACCATCGACTGCAACAGGCCAGAAGTTTCCTTCAGATAATGTGAAAAGAAGTAAATAAATAAACATTTCCTCGCACCTTTCCCCCTCTGCCTGAAAAGCATTTTACATGATCTACACGAGCAATTTGCTCAGGCCAAATCTTCTGCTTTTCATTCCACACTTCCCTCAGCCTTGCTGGTGGCAGCAAAGTTGTTGTGGGCTGGGCGGAAGGCCTGGAGATCCCAAGATCAGTGCTCTGATCTTGGCAAATGCCTGGTAAGCAGATGTAGGAAACACAGACACCTAACGAGCCCTTCCTTTCCCATACTCTCTCCATTTCCACGGAAACAGCGATTTGTAGATTGTTTTTTTTTTTTTCCAAGCCAGAACTTACATTATCATCTTTGTTTACTGGTCCCTAGAGGCTCTTCTTTTGCAAGCCTATCTTGTTTTCTCTCTGAATTCAGTTGAAATCTCGGCCCCCAAAACACCCAGCAGCAACAAGTTCCACCCTTGGATAATATGCTGGAAAATCCCCACTAAAACTTCATTTTTTAATTTTTTCCCCCCCTTTTTTTTCTTTTCAAACCTGCTGGATACCCTGCAGCTGAAGTTTGAAAGAGAAATCGGAGGCAAATCATTGCTCGCACCTCGTAGGGTGAATTTGAGTGGCTCCAGTTCAGATGGAGCTTCCACCAGCACTGACTGCACCTCTGCAATTTCCCCCTAAGCACCGAGTCCGTGAGGAAGAGCCCGTAATGGACCAATTTGCACTGATCCAGCAAATGGAAATCCACCACAATTTCATTTAATTTGTTAAACCGCAAATTTAACCAAGTGCTGGTTTTAGTAGAAGTGGAATTTTGCCCAGCAGCTCCCCAGCTTTTTCCTTCCCAACCCCCCTCCATGTTTTACATAACAATGCACCGAGTGCATCTGCTGTTTTATAGACCAAATTATATATCCAGAGCCACGCATCATGTCATCAACCGCTGAAATATGGACACCACTCAAAAGCTTAGTGGGAAGAAAGTTGGAGTAATAGCCTGGCTAAGCTGAAACCAGCCTCTGAAATACCCTCGTCCAAGGTTACTGCTGCTGGTCTCTAGCAGACCAAGCTCCCGTGCCAGGGAAAATAAAGAGGAATTATAAAGAAACTCAACGCATTTTTTCCCACCACTTTTTACCTTACTGGCTCCTACTCCATTATTTCCAGAAACAGTTATTTCCGTGACAACACCCAAGGAAAAAAACACCAAATGAATCCAGTTTTCTGGATAGACTTCAAGAGATTTTGACCATCATTAATTCCCACAAGAGATTTTAAGGTAGAGATGCTTCCCTGCGCTCGCTGCACAACTGGTCCGCGGTCGCTCCTCTGCAATCTGGAGAAGGGCACAGTATCAACTGTGAGGATAAAAATGAAACCAGAACTGAGGCCTCTCTGGTCCTGTAAATCAAGGGAAACCAAGTGCGAACCGATGCCCCCGAGCACCGTGTGTCCAGGAGAAGAGCAAAGCACCTACGGGGCCCATCAGCCTGATTCATTCCAGAGCTCGCCAAGGCTGGCGATATCCAAAGGACAGCACTGGGGAGGTGTGTTGGCTCTCAGACTTAAAAAGTCATTTTAGTGGCAATTCTGCCACAAAATATAATGGCTGTTAGAGAGGTCAGAAGAAGTATTTTCATAAAATATCACTTGCTGCTGCCACTGTCCTTTGTCGGTGCCTTGGTCAAGTGCTCGGGACTGATCTCAGCATTTCTTCCAAAGGCCCCTTCCTCCTCAGCTTGTTGCTGGAGGGCTGGGACATGACAACCCCATAAAAATTCTAAAGGTCGGACTTGAGCTTCAAGGAACGGAGCAGCAAGGAGTAAAACCTGAGCTAAATCACAACTGGTTGCACAAACACTAAATACGAAGCTAACGCTTAACAGTGTGTTGCCACCTAGCAAAAGCAAGTCAAGGTGAAACTGTCCTAGGAGAGAAACATCTCGTATCTTGCTCCTTTCCTGTTGTTAAGGTGTTGCTGTGTTCTCTTTCTGGAGAGGATGCTGTTGCAGGGAGCAGTAACGGGCAATACCTTACAGGGTAATTAAGTCTTATATTAAAACCATCACCCTGTCATTAGCTAATTCTGTATTAATTCGGCTGGAGGATACTGCTGGTCCCATTTGTGATCTGAAATCCCATCCTGATGCAGCTCTAAGTAAACTCTGCATTCCGTTGGGTTAAAGACAAGCTGTCCAAGTGGCTCGGCAGCAAGTCGCTTTCGTTGCATCAGATCCAACATTCGGCCCCTACGGCATCAAAAAGCTTTGAGCTCAGCGTGCAACTGCGGATGAAGGAAAAGCAGAAGTCCAACCAAGTTCCCCCAGTCTCACCAACCTTTGCCCTGTTTCCAGCTGATCCGTAGCCAACGGCCCCGCCGGCGCCTGCTGCTGCCAGGACGGATCTGACAATAGGGCAAGTCTCTCATTACTGCATCCGCCACGTGCATCTTCTGCCCTCCAAGGCTCCCAAGGTCAGCCGGGTCCTCCTTGTTGTGGCTCTCTAGAGTTGATGTGAGTAAGCCCCAGGCCGAGTACAAAGCCGCAGAAAGCCCACCGTGTGTGTGGNNNNAAGCCGCAGAAAGCCCACCGTGGGTGTGTCGTGCACTCGCTCTCTGAAGTGACAACTTCTGAGCCGTGACAACCTTTCATAATGGGGGCTTTTAGGTTCCCTCTGTAGTGGCCTCTTCAAGGCCCCTCGCCAAGCCTTTTCATCCAAGTCAGACAGTCACATCTGCTTTCTTGGGTGGCTTTGAACACGCTGTTGTAACTGTTGAAGGAAAAGCTCGGTCGTTCTGGACCTCGGCTCCGTTTCATTTATTGTGGCTCGAGCAGCTGCACAGCACCCAGTTTTGTGAGGCAGGTCAGGAGGTTAAGAAAAAGGTGCAAGAAGAAAAAAAATCCCCCTCAACCTCCCCAAGATAGAAATTAGTCCTCACAAAGATGCATGGGGGACAGAAATATTATAGGATAAAACTGGCTGCGCTTATTCCAGGGGCTGCCACGACTTCTTTAGTACGAGGCCCACTGAAACTATCTGCAGTTGAGATAAGGCTCTGCAACCAGAAGGAAAGGCAAAGCTTTGTCACACCAATGGTGAACTACAACTACAATCAGGACTACAAGTCAGCACAACCCATAAACACGACCTCCAACAACAGACCTGGGCACCTGAAATGTCAGAAGATTCTGTAAACACCCCAAAGATGCTGGGGGCTGGGATACAGCAGAGAGCAGGCTGTGTCCACGGTGCCTGGTTAGATCTGAAGCCCACAGCTTCACCAAACACTGTCCCCCCAGCTCTAAAACATATTCCTTCACCCTCCCCATCTCTGCTCCTGCACGCCTTTCGTTCAGCCACCTAAACACCATGGGCAGAGCCTCATTTCCCATCAGCCCAGGCCCAGCAGGTCTCTGCTCGGTGCTTTCTTTAAGCACCAAGCTATTTCTCAAGGCCTGAGACCTTGTCACTTGGAAAAGATGAGAGAGAATTTCGATTGTCTGAGCAGGGCCTTTGAGGCACAGGCTGGTCCACGCTTCTGCTCAACTGCGGTCGCGCTGCAAATGGGCAGCACTGATGGAAATCAGGTCACGGGGCTGTCAAACTTGTAAAGACTGACAGTTCAGAACGGGTTGTCAACGAGAGGACCACTGTCAAAGGGCTTAGACATCAAGATGAATTAATTTCCTCCAGCAAGCCAGAGTTTTTCCATGTTGGGACTGGTTTTACTGCTCCTGAAAGAAGCCCCTCTTCAGGGTTTTGTGGAAGGCAAGAGGTCATCCTGTTCTTTTAATGTCACTGCAGGATCTCTGTTGAATGTTAACGCTCAGACACTTGCATCTTGAGAACTTCAGGGACACTCTGAATGAGAAGGATCAAGAGCTTCTATTCTGGAAGGGACAAGGAGCCCAGGTTGAGAGAGCTGGGATCACAGCCTGAGACACTGATCTCTAGCGTGGAAAGCTGCTCGCATTTGCAGCACGATACCGAGATCAGCTGCATGACAGGGATGGGTTTAAAAATGTTAGGAGGGGAACAAGCAGGCAATGGGGGAGAAAAAAAGACATAAATCAGAATATGAATACAGATTTCACCAAGAAGATCCTGCTTACAGGTTTCACTTAAATCTTGGCCACAACGAGGCATTTGCTTCTCTCTCCAGGGTCAGCGAAAGCGGGGAGGCAGGAGAAAGGTTCATTCATAAACAGGAGTTGCAGTCCATCCATCTGCTGCTCCCTTTGCTGCCCGTGCTCTAGCAGAAGTTCTCTCCACGACTAGCACAGGAGGGGATAAAAACCCATTCACTCTCAGCACCGTCCAAGAGCGAAACCATCTGCAGCAGTGGCCACGTCACAGCTTTATTTTTAACTTCTCCTCGTGCTACGAGGGCTCAGTTTGAGGGTCGACAGGGTGATGGTTGAGTGACCATAGCAGACCCGGGGCCACGTGTTATCGTATCAATGACGAGCTTGAAGAACACCAAAGGTCTGTTAAAGGATGTGAAAGCTTGAAAAGGATGCTAGGTGTACACAGCAGCAGATCCTCCACTACCCAAACCAACCTTAGAATAAAGTTCTAAAGCTTCTGAGACGAGCAGGGATTGAGGATTAACAGCTCCTGCTAGTTGTCAGCAGGAATCAACCAGGTGTGACACTTCCAACTGCAGCCTGAGATGAGCCAAACCCGGAATCATTGTCTGTCACGGGTGAGCACCACCAGCCACAGCAGCAGCAGCAGAGGAGGTGACATGGATTTGTCACCCAGCTTGGAAAAAAAAAGCCAGCACCATCCCTGTCTGTGAACCACAACTCCAAGTCTTGTTTTAGCAGCTAATTGGGGAAATCAGAAGTGCTTTATCTTTTTGGTTTGGGCTTTGAGCAACCTGGTCTAGTGGGAGGTGTCCCTGTCCAGCAAGATGTGCTACTACTGCTAGTACTGTGTGCATTTTTTGTGCTCCTTAGCTCTGCATTGTAAAAACAACTTTAAAATGAACAGATATTCGGCCAGGGGGTAGGGAACAGGGCTAAATTATTTGCAAAGTTTGTTAATTCTACCCAAAGTTGCTCAGTAACTTCCAAGTTCAGCAGTTCCTCTCAGATGGAACTAAATTTCAAAGGCTCCTATAGCTCCATTCACTTTTAATATAGAATTAATAATTTTATTTCCTTCAAAGTATCAGCAGTACCCCATTAGTCCTGTAATAATTTGCAAGCATAGGAAAGACCCCAAACGACCTCTTTGGAGAGCAGAGCATCTGGTGGTAGCACAGAGTCTTTTATTCCTATGTCAACATCAAACCAAGAACGGCTTCCCGAAGCTCCTAAGAAGTGACAAACGTGTTCGTGCCCTAAGACAGCAGCAGTTTTAAGGCTGCTGGAATACAAGGAACATATTTTTCTCTCCTAATTGTTTCCAAAGATGTGTAACCACACAGAGAAAAGTCCAGATTTTCAGCAGCACTCAGCACGTTGACACCAAATGCTTTTGACAACATCGTTCCTGGATGGAATGCGAAGTGCAAGCCACGTGCTGGGCAATTTGGCAACTCGAGCCCTTAAGATTGAAAGGAGAATGAGGCTTGAGAAATTCTACTGACCCCCAGTGAGGGACACAGGCAGCCCAGTGACTGCAGCCACTTAGAACCACTGGCAACAGAGACGTGTGGCAAAGGTGAACGACTGGTCTCTGGTGCGTTCAGCTTAATCCTGGGGAAGAAGATCTGGAAACTGAGATTTCATCGGTGTCTGTCTGCTTGCCAGATGGCTCGACACAGCTCTGAGGTCTG
Source organism: Chloroceryle aenea (assembly GCA_013399075.1). Lineage (NCBI taxonomy): Eukaryota > Metazoa > Chordata > Aves > Coraciiformes > Cerylidae > Chloroceryle > Chloroceryle aenea. The sequence continues at coordinate 211,345 of VWZY01008006.1, forward strand.
TACAGCGCCGTGGACAGAGACAGAAGCCATGCAACACAAGAGCCAGTCAACAATGTCCAGGGAACAATTTTTGTGGCTGGAAAATGTCATTCTGTTGAAATATGCAGCTCTGGGAGAACCAGAGTGGTCTGCAATGGGGTCATAGAACTGTGGGGGTTGGGAGGGAGCTCTGGAGAGCAGCGAGTCCAACCCCCCTGCCACAGCAGGGGCACCCAGGGCAGCCCACACAGGAACAGAGCCAGGGGGGCTGGAAAGGCTCCAGAGCAGGAGACTCCACAGCCTCTCTGGGCAGCCTGGGCCAGGCTCTGTCACTGCAACAGTCAAGAAGTTGCCCTCATGCTGAGGTGGAACCTTCTCTGCTCAAGTTCATACCCATTGTTCCTTGTCCTGTTGCTGGGCACTACAGAGAAGAGATTGGCCCCTTCCTTTGGACACCCACCCCTCAGATCTTTATAGACATCCCTAAGGTCCCCTTCAGTCGTCTCCTCTTGAGACTGAACAGACCCAGCCCCCTCAGTCTCTCTTCCCAGGGGAGATGCTCAATTCCCTAGAATTTCAAGTCAAAATAGCAGAAAGAATCACAGAAGGTTACGGGTTGGGAGGGACCTCCGAAGATCATCGAGTCCAATGATGATGAAGGAAACAGAGTAGATAGTAATTCTCAATTTGAAACATTTGCAGACACTCAGCTTTAGTCACTAACTCCAGAGCCACGCTCTCCAGACACGAAAGCTCATCCCAGCACAAACCACGCCAGCCCGCTCTCCATTTCCAGGTCAGCTCTCTCCTCTATTTATAGCAGCACTCACCTCAGAGGCCACCAAAAAGCGCATCTTACTCGGTGTTTAATTTCAGCCATTACCCTCCCAGACCCTCAAAAGTCCTCTGAAGTTGTAGAAACCTAAAAATGGGCCTGAAATCCAGAAGAATTGATTCTTAATTTATAGGAGACTGCTGACGTCAACCAACTCACCTACCAGCGATGGCTCTCGGGAGTTAAATTTAGATGATCTGTTAACAGGCACCAATTTCCACACCAGGTATTAATAGATTGCTCTGCCTGCTCGCTGGAGCATTCCAGAGGTGGAGGCAGTGAGATGATAGAAGTGAACTTGACAATGTTACCCAGACTGTTTGGGCACTTCCGACACTTTCCACAGGCACGCATTACCCCCACGGAGCCCAGAGCCTGCGGGCTGGACAAGAGAACTTGGGGCAAAAATGACAAAACTTGGAATGAAAAACTCTTCCCCTGCCATACCTTGATGTCCCCAGGGGTTTAAGCAAAGGAGGAAATCAGCATCGCTGTCACCACGTCACCACTTCAGCAGGAGCCTGTTCTCCGTGTCGACCCCTCACAGGAGTGTTCACCAGCACTGGGTGCGGAGGTTTGGGGTTACTTAGGAAGCCACATTAAACAAATCTATTGGAGCAAGGCTAAAAAACCTCACACCTCTGCTCCTGGCAGGTGTGGGGGCTGAGGAAGCAGTTTCAGCTCAGGGAGAGACATTTGAAACGCCAAGCTGAATTTTTACCTGATGTGGAAAGACCATTCCCCCCAGTACACTGCACACACAGGAGCTACGGGAGGAGAACGCGGGAGGACTTTGCTCTATCACCAGGGAACACACAAATACCACAGACATGTTTGAAATGCCTTCCTCTGTCACTGGAAAAACCACTTCTCCTTCAGGCCATGGTTTACATGGAGAGAAAGGGCTCACAAGGCCCCGCTGGTCGTGGCTTCAAAGCCTGCAGAGCTTTCCAGTATCCTGGGGAGCAGTGCTGCCTCTGGCTGCCATCACTTCACTGAACACCTCCTGGCCAGCAGCCTCTGGGGCACAGCCAGGTAGGGGTCAGCCCTTCAGGCCCCGTGCTCTGCAGCCTCTCAGGGTATTGCTAAAAGGCAGCAACACGAAGCCTTCCGTGACACAGGCTCTGATCTTCCTGCACAACCTCCCCCCGCTCCCTGCGAACTTTCCCCAGAAATAGAACAAGAGAGAAATGTTTCCAACCTTTGAAGTCAGGGCAGGGAAGTAGAGAAAAAGCAGAGATGATTTTCAACGGGTGCTGTGTGCATTTTTGGGAAGCCAAGGACCCTGTTGGCTAGTACTTTTGGAAAGCTAAAATCAACTTGTAGCCAGTGCCATTGGCACAGCACCAGCTCCCCCAGCACCCCAGCTCCCCCAGTGCCCCGTGTCCCTGCATCAGCAAATCCAGAGCTGCCACCGCTGCACCCCAGAGTGACAGCTGCAGAAACAGCAGGAAGGAAACAAGTCCTTTGTATTCAGAGGAGAGGTACAGAGGTGATGCAGCAGCTTCTCCCATCATACCTGTCCTGCAGGCACCTACCCGGGACACGTTTGTGGCTTTTCCATCCAGAACAGGAGGGAGAGAGCCAATTAGCAGGAGGTGACTTAGAAGGGTGCTTGAGAGCCCAGTGTGGGTCAGCTCCCAGATGTCAGCAGCAGGCACAAAGGTGAGCACCAGCACAAGGCTGAAGTGACACCTTTGGTTGGATGGGGTCTGTGTGTAGCTCTCCTACTGCACTTATGTAAGAGAAGGACTTTTTCCCCCATTTAATTGTTTTCTTGTCTGAAAGGCTCATGATATCTTAGCTATAATATCAATCTGAGGGTGGTGAGGCCCTGGCACAGGCTGCCCAGGGAAGCTGGGGATGCTCCATCCCTGGGTGTGCTCCAGACCAGGCTGGATGGGGCTCTGAGCACCCTGCTCTGGTGAGAGGTGCCCCATGGCAGGGGTTGGAACTGGGTGATCTTTGAGGTTCCTTCCAACCTAAACCATTCTGTGAAGCACTCCAGCAAAATTTATCTCCAATCCTTTCAGGTACAGAAGATGTAGGGAAAGGAGAGCCAAATGGGACTGAAAGCCACGATCACTGGTCAAAGTGACACTGAGTTTAGTAGCTCTATTTCAGGAAAGGGTTGGGGGCGAGGAGGGTCAAGGAAACCTAACTACAAAATACTTTATTTTAGCATTTCAATATTACCTATTTCAGTTTTAATTACTTTTTAGTACTTTTAAAAATTGTAATATAAAAAAAGACCATAAAGAAATTTAAAAAACCAAAACCCCACTTTGATCTATGTGAAAATAAAATAAACTTTTTGAATCAAAGGAACCACTCCCCTCTTCTGAAACTCCTGGCAAAACCAGGTGTGTGTTTATCTTCTCACTCGCAGGGTTCTACTGCTATTAAATATCCAGATGGGACTGTGCACAGCAATCTGATCAACGTGCACACAGCCTTGTTTCAGAAGTTTTCATCTACACTGCCTGGCTTATACAGGGTACTTTCCAATGCCAAATGTATGGAAAGGCCACTATTAAAAAGTAATTAATTAATATATACTGAACAATGTAGAAAATGAAATCAGCATTTCTGAAGTTTCCCTGTATTGAGAAAATATTTGCTACTCCTTAAGCAGAGGTTCCAGACAAGCTATGAAGAAGCTCAAAGGAGATTTGGACACCAATTGCCAGCCTTATGAACTTCTAGGTCTCAAACGAGTCCTAGAAATACAGATATTTTATACATCTGGCATCTTTACTTTGAGACTTCCTATGTAGTTTCAGAACAGATTGCCACCCTTCCCCCAGAAAACACAAAACCAAGCAGCAGCATTTAAGTCACATTTTTTGTCTTCCTACCACTGAAAGCCAAGTTCAAATCTGTTGCACACTCAAGACCTGTTAGCCTGGTGGGGAAAAAACAACCCAAACAAACCCAAACCACCCCCCCTTCTGTTTCAGGATGGAGAATCAGCACATTTCTCTGGACAGATCTGAGCTCCACTCACTAAATGCTAAAGAGGAGCTATTCCATTGAGCTCTCCATATGCTTGGCGTGCTAATCCTGGGAGCACCCACATCACACATGCTCTACCCAACTCCCCTGCCCTGCCTTCAGCAGATGCTACTGACATCTATACATCTGCTGTTGCCTCACAAGTTGCTTTTATGTGCTTTGGGATTTGAAGGACAGTTTCTGTCAAATAAACCTGTCACGGCAGCTGGAAAGCACAGAGGTAGATGAAGATGGTGGTGGGAATGGGAGAGTGCAATGGAAATCGTTTGTTTCCAGTTTGTCTCTGATTTCTGAGTCTAATCCTGGGTGTTTGGTTATCCAGAGAAGGGCAGTGGAGCTGGGGAAGGGGCTGGAGCAGGAGTGTGGGGAGGAGCAGCTGAGGGCCCTGGGCTTGTGGAGCCTGGAGAGCAGGAGGCTCAGGGGAGCCCTTCTGGGTCTGCTGGCTCGTGACAGGAGGCTGGAGCCAGGGGGGTCGGGCTCTGCTCCCAAGGGACAAGGGACAGGACAAGAGGAACCGGCTTCCAGCTGCCCCAGGAGAGGTTTAGGTTGGAGCTGAGGAACAATTTCTTCCCCCCGCACTTCCAGGTCTGTCCCAGGCTGCCCAGGGCAGGGGGGAGTCCCCGTGACCCCTGGAGGGGTTTCCAAGCCCCCCATGGAGCTGTGGTGCTGAGGGCCAGGGCTCAGTGGTGTCCAGGCAGTGCTGGGTTAACAGTTAGACTAAGGGATGTGAAATCTCTCTTCCAACCAGAGCCATTCTATAATTATGGACTAGAACAAATATTTTCCCTGCAAAGGGTATGCCTTCAAAGCCAGCTCAGATAGCATCCTTCGCCCACCTGCATCTACACACAGGGAGGCTTCAAATCAGGTGATGCTTCCTCCCCAGGATAGTCAGTCATCCTCAGAGAGATGCTAAAATGCAAAACAAAGCTGTCACTGAAACCGATAGCCTGCCTCTCTGGCAGCCAGGGTGGCAGCTCGACTCTTCGGGGTGCTGAATGTCTTCCCTGTGGGCTGGCTGGAAAAAAACCCAAGCTACATTTTCTCAAGGAAAAAAACCAAAGTCATCGTTTGCAACTTGTTTTCACAGCACAGCAGAACAAAACAAGACCTTAGGAAAGGGTTTGGTTGCTTGTTTTGTTTAAAAAAAACCCAAACAAACAACAAAACAACCCAACAACCCACCCCAGAAGCTGCAGAAGCCACCTGAAATGCCAGGAGATTTAAGTTCAAATTCTCTTCTGTCTGGTATGGTGAGAGAAGGCAAAGCTGAATCACAGCTACCCTGAGGGATTGTCCTGTTCCTAAAGCTGCTGGGTCTGCCTCTGCTCATCTCCATGTTCAACACACAGCCAGCACGGAGTAACTCAGGGGTTCATTGGACAGCTTGGTCCTCTGGATCTGGGGAGCGAATGGAGTGGGAACTGGAGTCTCCTCTGGAGAGATTCCAACCCCACCTGGACGTGCTCCTGTCTGAACTGCCCTGGGTGCCCCTGCTCTGGCAGGGGGGTTGGACTCGCTGCTCTCCAGAGCTCCCTCTGACATTCTGTGATACTCAGCTCTTGCCCAGTCCAGGGGAAGATGCTGACACCCGCCAGCTGCTCTGGGGCCAGTCTATCTGCCTCCTGCAGCAGGCTGTAAAGTCGAGAAGATTTGCTCAGTCACAAACACCACGCTTTCCTCAAAAGCTTTGTGCCTGAAAGACAAAATCCTCTGCGACCAGCAGAGCCTCCTGAGAAAACAACCTCCTCGGGTCTCCGAGTCTGAGCCGTGCAGCGCACGCGTGCGCAGCAGACAGACAAACATCCTCTCCCAACCCCAGAGAAGACTCCAAGAACAGCACAAGGACTCGCAGGAGAAACACCTCCAGCTCCTCGCAGATTCATCACAAGTGAGAACAGGGTAAAAACCTGAAACTGCATCACAAGGTGGTAATTTATAGTCAGGCTGAGGCCACGGTTCCACATTAGTCGCCGAGTTTCACACCTTCCCTGCACCCCAGGCTCTCGCTCCCCCTTCCCCACCTGAGGATCGCCGTCTACCAAGTGCCACCCACACCCGGCAGCAGAACCTCGCTGCCACCATCCAAGTGTCACTCAGCCCCTCGCAGAACCAACGAGGGGCCCTCGCTGAGGCACCTCAGCCTCTCAGCAGACGCCGCTGAACTTTCGGTGCTGCTCAGGATGCTCCTTTTCAAAGTCCCCGGATATTTCCGAGGCAGCATCGCCAAGTTTATCCGGGAGCGAACACCCACTGCTGCACAGAGGCATCCAAGTTACTCCAATCTCATTAGGCCCACTCTCCGCTTGCCATCGGCTCTGCAAACCCACAGCATCTCCTCCCTGCACCCACACACATCTGGTCACAATCCTTTTCCTTCCTAAAGAAACTTTACAGAGCCAAGCAAAGTTTCCAGGGCTTGGGCTTAGGGGGTGTTGGTTTAGTTTATTTATTTTTTATGCCATCATCTCTGCACTTCAGCTGCCTCCATCCCATCAAGCGTGGCTGCTCCACATCTGGATACACATCAGGTGTGGTGAACACTACGGGAGAGAAAAGCAGCGCTCGGCCCCTCTCGTTCACACTTAAAAGCACCAAATGGCAGGGGGGAAACTGCTGGGCTGTGGGGAGCAGTGAGCCCCCCGTGCCACCAGCGGTGCCCGCTTTGCCCTGGGGGGGGTCTCCCCTCAGCCAGCATCACTTCAAATCAGCAGCAGGGCTTGGGTAGCTCCTTTCCAAGGTCATTTGTGCTCCCGTGCCCACGTCTGGCCAGGCTTGCCCCATGGAAGGGGTGAATTGACAGCTTTAGATGAAGCCTACTCATTACACAACTGGAAAACAATCAGGCAGAGCACCCAGGAGCTCACCCCCTGCAGACAAAACGCTGGGCCCCACTAACTCCATTAACCTGGCACTTGTTCCAGGGATGAGAGGCTTCGCTGCCTGCCGAGCGGGCAGGAGAGCCAAGGAGAGGAGTCAGAGATGCCACTCAAACCAGCCTGACTTTGGGGGGGCAATTATAGAGATTAAAGTGCGTCGAGTTGGCTGGGAAGGAGACTGCGTCAGAA
>VWZY01008006.1:226785-253940 GCA_013399075.1 Chloroceryle aenea
AGGGCATGGCAATCACCCCCCTACCTGCACCCCCCACCACCAGTCACACAACGAGCCTCCACTTGAGTTCTTTGCTCCTACTCCCAGTCCACTCTAAAAGTCAAACAAGAAACCAGAGCTCCTGTACTGCCACAGAAAGGAGAACCCAAGCAGAGGCAACACTCCCTCAGCAAACCCATCCCCGAGCTCTTCCTGAGCATCGGGGACCACGTGGAGCCAGCCCTGGCACAGGCGTCGATGGGAAACCAGCATCCCCAGTTCAAATCAGGACAACGTGAAGGGAACAGTTGGGATTTTTGCTGCCTGTCGCACAAAGAGGACAGCACATTTCATTACCCATCACTTCACCACCACTTTTCTGGAAAACACTGAAGGTTTCTAAACTCATTACTGAGGAGAAAATACCCCAATTTAGGCTCCTCTAACAACGTTCAGCATAAAGCTTACCACAAAAAAAAGCCAATATTGAGAAATCATTTCAAAAGACAGCCCAAAGCGTTTGATGGGCACAACAGAAAGAGCACAGAAAAGGACTGCTGACATCTCCTTAGGATTCTTTCAGAGAGAAGCTTGCAATAGCTATTGATTTTTTGTTTTCTTCACAAGTATGTATACGTTATTTAATACAACTGAGCAGTTTGTAAACCAACTTCCTTCTGCTTTTGTGATCGCGGCGCTTTTCAGAAGGCTGAAACCTCTACTGAAACCCTCAGTTCCATGGGTGAAGCCTAAAGACTGCAGCTCAATCTATAGAAAAGCAAAAAAGAAATATTTTCCTTAATTGACCGGGTGCTCTGTATGGTTCTTAAAGGCTGATGTTCATCCTGCTCCACTTCTCCCTACAAAAAACCCACCAAACTCTTCACTCTTTTCCTTTTTCCCTCTTTACCAAAACTTCATTGCTTGCAACATCAAACTTTTCACATTAGGGCAGCAGCCTTTTTAATTTAGCAGCATCACTCCTACTATGGCAAAACAAAAATATCAATTACTTCGGAGAACACGCCAAGAAAATTCAGTGTAAACAAGAACCAAACCATTTTCACAGATCACAGTCAGCTTAGCCTATGCAGTCGGAAGATATGTAAATATTATTAAAGCCTTTCACAGGAACAGAGATGCTTTTGTTGGGGAGAATTCGACTGCACTGTTGTTATTTACACTAAACCAGCCACTAATATTTCAACATCAACATTCAGAGCCCGTGTGCCAGTCCCTGCTGCCCTCCCAGCCAAACACCAGATCATTATGCAGCAGAGGTTCAGGAGAGAAATGACAAATATAGATCAGAGAGCTGGGGTGAGGAGCTCACAAACTCTCCTGGGGCTTCCCCAGGCCGTGAGGGAGCTGGGAGTGATGTCCCAGCCTCTGCTTCCGAGCTCTGGGAGATTTGGGAGCCCCCAGCCAGCCAGCTCAGTAGATTAAAATAGAAAGCAATGGAATTTAAAGCCAATTTCTGCCCACTGGTGTTAGCAATCCACATTTCTTACAGGCTTTCCTGCTCAGTTTGAGACCTGTGCTGAAAACAGGCTAAAATTCCACGTGCTCTGCTCAAGGCAAACAAGAGGGAAAAGCTTTGGATGTTTTCCTCATGTGCTTTCCACAGCCATATAATTCAGACAGCAGCTACATGAGGGCAACTGAGGCACATAGAGCTGAAGGGGTAACCCCAAAGACAGAACTCAGAGGAAAAAAACCCAAAACTCAATGGATTCAGCCGATGGAGGAAAAGAGGGAGAAGAAGAGGAAGCAGTTTACCTAATAGCAGGGATCGTGGCTCCTTGCTGCCTGACGTGATCCAGCGAGGCCCTTAACAAGAAAGGGCATTTCCACCCCTGGTAGAGATGGGTACCCTGGTGTTTCCAGACTCACTTGCTGCCTGCCTCGTTAGCTGAGGAATCGGGGGCAGCAGGCTAACACCAACCACCTGCTGACCTCAGCTGCAGGGATTTATTCACCTGGCAAGTAGAAGAGCTGTTGAAAATAGGATTTTTGCATTTAAAGAAACACCCCCTCGAGCAGCTCCGGGCCTGTTCCTGCCCAGCACAGCAAGCTCTGCCTTGCCTGCTACTGAAAATCACACGTAGGAGGAGCAGAAGCACCACATAAGGCTCCTGCTGGGGTGAAAAGTTGCATCCCTCTTTTGACTCTACTCCCCAAACCCACCCTGTGTGAATGGTCCAACCCCCCTGCCAGAGCAGGGGCACCCAGGGCAGCCCACACAGGAACAGAGCCGGGGGGCTGGAAAGGCTCCAGAGCAGGAGACTCCACAACCTCTCTGGGCAGCCTGGGCCAGGCTCTGGCACTGCAACAGTCAAGAAGTTGCTCCTCCTGTTGAGGTGGACCTCCCTGGGTTCCAGTTTATGCCCAGTGCCTCTCGTCCTATCCCAGGGCACCCCTGACAAGAGCCTGGCCCCTTCTCCTTGCCCCCCACCCTGCAGATGTTTGTGACCATTCCTCAGCTCCCCTCTCAGGCTTCTCTTCTCCAGCTGAGCAGCCCCAGGGTTCTCAGCCTTTCCTCACCAGAGATGCTCCAGTCCCTTCAGTATCTTTGTAGCTCTTTCTCCTCACAGCACATCGCTGTCAGCCCTCGCCCTGCTTTCCTCCCCGTAGCAGCTGTAATGAGCTGATGCACACCACATTTCTGGTGCCAAGTTCAGGCTTGCACGCGTATTTTCATGTCCTTATTAAGTTACTGAGCGTGGCTACTGACAGAAATTTCCCGTGCCTGGCAGAGCTGAACGAGGTCTCCAGACCCACGCAACCGGAGCCTTAACGAGACGTCGGCACAAGGTACACCCTGCACAGCTCAACCAGCATCCCTTTCATGTGTACCCCAGTTCATTTAACCAGTTAATTAACCAGATGCTGCAGCACAGGCTTCTACCAGCTCCCCCCATCTCTAGCAACCCATCTTTCATGGTTTATCAAAGCCTGACAGCACCTGCACAGCTCAACCAAAGCCACAGGCTGAGCCAGCCAGGCCAAGTTATCACCCTGAGAGATCGAGGAGAGGAGAGGAGAGGAGAGCCAGGTGTGGCCCAGAACAAGACAAATTCACTGCCTTTAACTGATAAGCCTGAATGTATTACACTAATAACCTGAGGTGTGAGGTCAGGGATGTGCCCACCCAAGGGATGGCTCCCCTCCATGCTTCCCAAAGCTCTACCTGGTACTCCATCCAGATCTCAAACTCATTTTCCTGCCCTGAAGTAAGTTTCCTGAGCTTATTATCCAAGGCTCAACATCATCTTTAGATGGGTTATTGCCAGGAGGAGCCTGATAAGCTGCAGCAATGGCAGGAGCCCAGCGCACTGCGATCCCAACTAAGAGGATGCTCTTAGTGGGAACTGTAGCTAAGGAAGCCCAAGCACAATGAGCCATAGTGAATTCAGACAGCCCCACTTAGCTCAAGCTCAGCTTTACAGAGCCCTTCTCTACAGGGCTATTTTCAAAGTCAGAGCAAACCAGAGTGACCCAAATTCTGCCCGAGATTTCCCAGCCGAGCGCGGTCAGGGTGCCCTGCCTCAGAGCTGTTTCAGGGCACCGCAGGTGCTCACCCCAAACCTGACTGAAGGGGAATAAAGCAGCAATTCACTGCCTTCAGCCCGAGATACCAGTGTGCCTCGGGATGCAGTTACACGCTCGAGTATCCCCTTGTTGGTGTCAGCTAATGTATTTTATTCATCTGGTTCTATAATATTAATATTTACTATTAATCTGTAGTATTATTTGATTTCCCTCTCTCCACTAGAGCATTAAGACACATCTAAATGTTTCTGCCACCTCAGACAGGTCATCAACCCCCAAAAAACTAACTCCACACTTACTTAATAGCATCTTACACTTAAAGAAAGCCCTTTCCTCTCTGTACCAAGCACATGGGTAGACAGGGACGCACACTTTCCAAACACTCTGTTAGTACAAGTTCTTTTAATTTCTACAGCTCTTAAAACCAGCTACATTTTCAACCTCTGTGAGTTTGAGCAGAGAGATGACTCCAGCTGATCCACTGGACCGGAATGAATTTCAAGCACTACTTCAAAGCTTATTTGCATAGATAAATATAAACTAACAGGCATTTGCATCTCAACAGGTTCTTTAAATGCTAAAGACCTCCTTAAGTTTGGGGTCTTTTAAGAGTTATGGAGTCATTTAAAGCTTCTCAGGGAGAGCAGAGAAGGGGAGAGAGTCTTGTTGGCCATCAGGACCTGGTAGTGAAGCCAGAATTTCATATCCTACTATAATTGCTCCTTTTTTTTTTGCCCTGAGTGAAAAGCACCAGAAAATTTTACGTTTAAGGTCTCAGAGTCAACGAGAAATGCATCAGTGCATCCCTTCAACAGTTTCTGAGAAGTCAGTCCGTGTGGGAACAGGACAGAGTGACAACCAAGGGATGAGAAGAAGAGGAAGAAGTTGTCCCAAAGTCGAAGGTGGAAAACATGGCAGGTTCAACTGGAAGCACCAGAAAAAGACAAGGGCAGAGACTGGACTGGTGGCTGCTGCAAGCAGGCTGCTAAACTCAAGCTATTTGTTGATGAAGGCACTCAGGGTTATCCCATCTTCCCCAGAACCTCTCCTCACCTCCATTTGCTGCTGCTTCCCAAGCTCTGCTACAAAGAAGCTGCAGAAACCAGGCACGGATTCAGCTCTCGCCTCAACTAAACGTAAACGACCGGCAGGTCTTGTGCACACCACGAGCCCTTTGCGACTCGGGCCAGGGAGAAAACGAAGTGTAAATCATTCCCAGAGCACCTCCAGATAAACTGTAAACTAATTAACAGCAGAATTATTGATGCAGGGCAAATATTTTGCAAAGAATTTATCTGAAACTCTGTCACTGCTTTACAGCGTTGAGTTATAAAACGCTGAACAAACAGTGGCACGTCCAATAAATACTTTATGAATGTTTGCCAACATTTTATCTTAGCTAATGGGATAGAAATACACTGCAAATACTGCAGTGTTTGAGGATGCTCTTAATAAATCACTACCTGTGGACTGTCAGCTGCTGTGAATGGAAACATTCTTTGCTTTGCCCAATAAAAGGAATTTAAGCAGGAATCCAGAGCCACTCGGGGTGTTTGAGTAGGAACTATGAGCCTTGCCTCTCGTTTACTCACTGCCATCAGTTCCTGCTACATCTCTTACTATCAGCCAAGCTGGGTTTTCTTCCTGCTGGGCCTTTCTGGAAGCTCTGGAGGAGTTCCCCATAAACGTGCATGATCTCCAGGCCTGAGTTGAAGAGGAGAAAAATCTCCTTGACATTGCTACAGTGCTTCGGGGTTGGCAAGCTTTTCTTTTTAACTCCTCACTACCAAACATTCCCATTTCCAACACCTCTTACAGCCAACAGTCCCTTCGTGTGCTCTTCTGTACATCTGCATCCCTCTGCTTTCCCTTGAATGACCCGCAGGTAAAAGTCCTTCAGGCAAAGCTTCCCTTTTTCTTTCACTCTCCACAGCAGCAAGACCATGGATCCTGGATCCAGGGCTGTGTGGGGTAAACACAAATGCTAAACAAGGTCTGATTGATTTTCTTATTATATCTCTTAAATGCCCACTGCTCCAACGTGTCTGACTGCAGAGAAAAGAGGAGAAAAACACCTAAATCAGTCCAGCTTTCCTCATGCCTGGCAGAACCTCAGAAATACCCTACAGGTACACATCTATCCGGAGGAAGTCACAGAGCCAAAGGTTTTAAGAGCAGAAAGTGCTGCTGTGCTCAGCTTCTCTAACCTCCTGCCCAAGGCAGGCCAGCAAAGCTCACCCAGCCCGTGATCCTGATCCTGTGGGCACCCAAACTGCAAGCACTCTGTGTTCTGCAGGAAGCTGTTTAGATGACCTCCAGAGGACCTTCCCAACCCGTGTTTTCCTACTGTTCTGTGATTTAATTTGGCCAGCCCTCAGGCTTTTAATGAATGAAATGTCCAACTGCAGTTAAGTTGAAGCCTTCCCTGAAAATTCAGCCTGAGTAAACAAGCAAGTCACAGGATGGTGACTGAAGATGTATTTTGCTCTTAAATTGTTGGGACGTGCATTTTTTCCCCCCCAGTAGAACACTAACCTCACTGTATGCTCTAGCCTGCTCTCTTCTTCAACTCTAAATCCCCCGAGGACTCTGGAGGAGAATACTTTCTTTTTCTTTCTTCATCAGCCTATCAAGATCCCTTCGTTCCTGCTGTTCTGAGAACACACTTTTAGCAAATAAGAGTGCTTCAGATCACTGGGGAGTCCAAAGCACTGATTGAAAGTCACGAGCTACCATCATTTTTGCATTATCAAATTGATTTTGCTTGCCTTTCTCATACGCAAAATATCACTGGGGGGTGATAGGGAAGGGGGGAAGATGGGGAGGGCTTGTTTGACTTTATTTCTCTTCCACTTGACCCAAAAGTTCTCGGTGAGAGCAGGGCTGCACTGGTGCACAGCCCTGGCAGCAGGATGCGGGCTCTGTCCTGACGTGAGCCAGGCTCACAGCTCGGCAGGAATGGCCCAGGGGTGCTCCCAAGGTCAGACAGCAAAGAGTCAGAATCCGGGGAGCTGAGGCAGCAGTGCCCCTGCAGCAGCCCCTAAGGCAAGGAGCTGTCTGAAGGCCACTGCTTCACCGAGGCAAGGCCAGGCAGGAGCCTTCTCCAGGGTGCCCACGGGAATGTAAGAGGAATAAGAGCTACTACCTGGCCAGGAGGCAGCTGATCATCTGCATCTTGCCTTCGTGAGAGGCACTAACTCCTGAGTTACTCAAGGCTGCCTTGCAGATGCGCAGCGGTTCAGCTGCTACTGAGTTTGGAATGACTCTCTTCCTTTTTCTGCCCAATTTTGGATAGTCCCTAGAGGGGGAAAAAAAAATAAAATACAAAAATTACTAAAAGAAGCATGAATGCATTTAGCAGCTTATTTGTAGCTATTAAAAAAACCTCCTCTTGCCTGTAGTTTGAGCATACAACAAAAATAAACAAGAAATTACATACAAATATATATATAGCTTGCTTAATTTTTAAAGTCACCTAAATAATTGCTTAGGTTGATGCATCTTAAAGCCACTGAAGCTCATCGTGGCTTCGAAGCCAGCAGATAATGTTCACATCCATCTCTGTGGCTCATCAACGACCTGGGGAGAGCTGAGCCAGCACTGGAGGGCTGCTTGGCAGCCACTCTGGGGGAGAGCACCCTGTGCTATGCCTGCCTCAAGTGTAGTTTTAGTTTTGCCATTCTAGGATATGTCTTAGCACGGTGATGACAGAGGTGGGCTGATTCCCAGGGCTCCAGGAAGGACAGAGATAATTCTTTACTGTTGACTGATTTGCTTTAGCCTGCCCACATAGCATTAAACCAGCAGCCACTGGGGCATCAAGGCAAATAATGGGCATTAAGTGGTAGTGAAGTAACTGCATGAGAAGCAAATGAAGGGATATTTGGTACTGCTACTCCACTGAGGACCCAGAGCTGCTGTGGGTTTGGCTTGCCTTATTGTGCACTTGCCCCAAGACTTCACGCTGTTAGCTGTATGGAGTTAGGCTGGTGGTATTTTTAAGGCAAGGGTTGGTTTATTCTTATTTGCCACTCATAATTACACTTGCTAAAAGAAGGATATCAAGCTCATCCCTCCAGTGATGAGCAGGACCTTGTGGTGATCAGGAAGAACACCTTCTGCTCTCGCAGGGCACTGGGGAACAGCTGCTGTGTTCCCCTGACCTCTGCCTTTCCTCCTATTTCATCTCCATCCTTGGCCCCCACCAAGCCCAAACTCCACAGAGTCTGTCAGAGCCTCCTCTGCTCCTCTCCACGGTACGAGGAGGGGCTCCAGTGCTTGTGCATGGCCAGTAAGATCAGACAGGCCATTTCTCCTCCTTAATTTCAGGCAAGGCTCCAGCTTGAGGGACTCACAGCCTTATCAAACCCTCTCCCTTTATGCAGGTTTCAGAAAGGGACTACTGACATTTAAAGGACTACAAGAACCACCTAAAAATTAATCACCTTCCCTACGCAGCACATTAGACCCTGAAACCTTCACGCAGCTCCAACCTATCTCCAAAAGCACAAGATTTCCCCTGTGCAACGTGCCAAACTCCTTCAGGGACTTTTTCCAATGGGGAGTGAAGATAAAATTGTGTTTATCCATCTTCAGAAGACTTTCAATTCATTACGGAAAAGGGCAGCTTATTCCAAAAGATTTCTAAATCTCAGAGCAAAATCTTGCCAGCCTTGGAAAGAATTCTGAGCAGCAGACTGCTTTAACAGCCTCTTCCCTTGCTGCAGATCCTACCCACAGCATGATCAGGACAGTGTCATTTCAGTGCCCTGCTGACATTTGCAAGACAATTATTAGCTAGAGAGACAGGCAGAAGTCAATTTGTGTTGTTTTTTTCCCCCAAACTCCTCCAGAAGCTGTTACTTGATCACATCAGTTGCTGTCTTTTGCACAGCACCAAGTTCAACAGCTTTGGTCTGAAGGTCAGGCTGGTGGGGTTTTTCAGCTCTCCCAGGAAGGCAGCAGCCTTCTTGGGGAGCTCTGTGGTGCTCGGCCCCTGTGCAGTGACCAGAAAGATGCCACTGCAAGCAAACATTCAGTGAGGAGTTCTCTTCAGGAACGCCCTGTTTGCTGGGAGAGGATTCAGCAGGGACACGGCAGAAAGTTGGTGTTTCTTGGGGCTTACCTGGACATCTGGCCACTTGTTCCATCCTCCCTTTCAAAGCAGCCCAAGAACTGTATGAAGAGCAGTAAAAAGACCTTCCCTAAGAAGAGCTGGGACAAATTTTTAAGGTGAAGTCAAAATATAATCACCTGATTCCAGGAACTGAGACTTAAAAACCAAAAACCCACCCCAAATATGAACCCCCTAACAAAAGACTGCAGATGACTGTACTGCAGTTGTTGAAGAGTGTGGTTTTTATCAGTTCTTTTTGGCTTTAATGACAGCCACAGCAGCTTAAGTTTCAATTTCTGTTACATCCCAAACAGGCTTGTACAGAGTCCCTTTCATTTGACCCCCACGACAACTATCATTAGCTCAGCACATGCTGCAATGACTTCTGCTTGGATCTGAAGCAACCCATGCCATCAATATTTATCTCTTTATGCCCTTTTAACACCTAAGTAAGATGTAACTCGAGGTCTTCAAAGCATTCCTGGAGCATTACCTCCTTAACTGTCAAGAATACAAAGGAAAGTTCCAGGGTTCTTGCCCAAACTGGCATCAGTGTATAAGCAGTGGAAACCCAGAACATTTCAGTCAGCAAAGCATGAATTCACCCAGGACACTGCTCACACATTAATATCTTTTGTTCTCCTTGGGCAGCACAATTCCCAGTAATTGCAAAGAAAATCTGGAATCTGAGTCTAATGCCAGTTCCAAACCAATGCTAAAATTAAGTTACTTTGAAATCAGGAAATGATAAAAGGGAGGTTGTTTAACTTTACCCTCCCTTTCAGTGGCTGCACTGATTGTTATAAATGGAATTGAAATGTAAACAGTTACTCTTCACTCTTCACATGACCCAGCAGTTCTTCCCTTTCCAGCTCACTAGGCTGTGGGTGAAGGTGGGCAGCAAAATTGGAAGGGAACAAAGAGTTTGGAGCAGCTTTCTCCCTCCGTCGGCAGCACTGGGAGAGCTGACTGGGATTGGGATGTCTGCCAGAGCAGACTGGGAACTGGCTGCAAGAGCCCGTGTGCCTCAAACCTTGGGTGGTGGTGAGGTGTTGGTTGCTCCCAAGGGCTCTGTGCTCCCCCTCTTGCTCCTGGCAGATGGGGTTGAACAAAAGCACCAAGTCCTGCAGAGGAAGGACTTGGTCTTTTCTTGAGTTCAGTGCTCTTGCTGCCCACGCCACGGGGGAGGTGGGTGGTGATGCCACTTCCAGCTCATGGGGCTCATGCAAATCACCACCACTTCCCGTGGAAACCGGGAATGCCACCCAGAGATCTCAAGGGTGGAAAGGGACAGAAAAATATCCATCGGGGTGCACCCACCACTGCAGAACGGGAGACTTGGACTGGTCCAGAGGGAAGTCACTGGATCCATGGGTGGGGAGAACCTTTTCTCTTCATCTTTCTCTCTCTCCCTCTCTCAGTCCCCCTCACTTTTCCTCTTTTCTAATAACCCATTCTTCCTTTTCCTATACATTCAGTCCCACCATAAAATAACCACCTAGGACAAGAACCCGGAGGGTCTGCTGCTTGTTTCATTAGGGAGAAGTAATCAATTGTTTTGTTACTGTTCCTCCACGTCACTGTGGTGACTCTGCCACCCTGCCGGGCAGGGACAGCCTCTCTCAGGGGGTCCCAAAGATTCACCTCCCTCGTTGTCTCATCCTGAGCCTCCCTCTCCGTTTTCATTTCATTTTCCATCTCAATTCTCGCCACGTTACCTTCGCTGCATCGAGCTGACCGCGCGCGTCCGTCCGTGCTTCCCTGCAAGCTGCCTAGCGTGGAAGATGAACATCCATAAATTCTCCTCTTTTCCTTCCCTTTCAGAGAAAAATACGTTGAGTTTTTTTGGGTGAGAATCACGGAAGACAAAATAACATCGTAGATGTGCTACAAGAAATTCCTTAAGCCTTTACCCTGTGGCCAAGTGTATTTCTCATCCAAACACCTGATTAAACACTCAAAATCCTCATGAAATTCATTATGTCCTAAACCCCACTGCTGCATTATTGACCTGCCAGTAAAAACTTATACCTTTTGTTCTAATCTGAACTGGTTTAGCTTCAGCTCGGGGGTTCCATCTGAAAAACCTGTCTTTGGATAGAAGAAAAAAAAATAACCTTTAGAAAATCAAAGCTTTTCCTCCCTCTTTCCCTCCCCCCAGGCCCACAGAGGTGTTCTGATAAAATCACCTCTTAACCTTCCCTTAGACAAACCAAAGAAATTGAGCTGCTTCAAACTCGGGGCTTTTTTGAACCTCGAAACAATTCCCTGAGGTCTTTCTAGGAGGTGGGGTAGAGGTGAAAGAGGACAAAGGGAAGGATGCTTTGTCCCCGGCGTCACCGTGTCACACACCCAGAGAAATCATTCAAACAGGAGCTTGGCTGTGGTGTCCCAACCACAAAATAGCATGTTTATTTTTTTCATATTTTTTTTTGTTGTTGTTTTTCCACCACTTTTGTTGCCGTCGTTGTCGTCGTCGTCATTTTATTGATAAAAACTACACAAAAACTAACTGATCAGAATAATTAATTAAAAAACCAAAACCCAACGTTACACATTCTCCTGTGGTTTAGAAATTGTGTCAGCCAGTGAGTTGCACCAAATACTCTCGCTTTAAAAGATTTTCCTGCTGATCATTTCCAGCACATCCTTTCCATTTTGGTTCCCAAACGTCCATCAATTCTGCTTCAGGAGCACGGCTGGACTGTAAATGTGAGAGTCGTTACTCCGCTGCATGATTCCCCTTTTAGAGCCCGAAAAGGAATGAGAGTGTCAACGATGAAGCACAATGAAGATAGGAAAAATCAAAAGCACCCTCCGTAGTGTACAGCCCGTGTCTTAAATGTACATGCACCCAAGTTTCTTTGTTTCTGCTGCATCAATTGCCAATGTCCTTTTGGTTCAACATAAGCTTTTAATGCCCATGTTGGAAGTTTGAAAGATTAAGTGGTTGACCACTTCAAAAAAACCCCAAGCAACCAATCAAAAAACCAACCAGAAAAAAAAAACAAACAACTGAAAAATAAAAGAAAACCAACCACCAAGAAAAAAGAAAACCCCAAAAGAAAAGAAGAAAATAGATTTCTACCTTGCGTTTGTTTCAAAAGAAGAAATTAAAATATTAAACAAACCTTTGAAGAGTAATAAACACTGAATAAGGAAACATGGCTGAGCCACCCCACCCAAACCCTTCCCTCCCCAACCCCCTTTAGTTTTACCTGTGGTTCTCCTGCCCTGGAACCGTGCAATGTAGAAAAATCAAATATACAAACAAAACTCTTAATCCATCCCTTTATGTAGCTAGAGTGAAATCTATTTTTTTTGTTTTCTTTTTAATAAGAACTTGACAATCTCTCTTGAATTATTTACATTTGAGGAATTGGGTTGAAAGTTTAAAGCAAAGAAAATCCTGAAGTTCTCAGTGTGTACTGCAAGACAGCATTTCCACAGTCTGCGGAGTTTGCTTTACCTCCTTCCCTTTGTCTGTGTTGGAACATTTGGAACTGGAATGCTCGATTTTAGTTTCTCGCCCCGGGCTCTTCCGAGATGCAAGGTCCCTCGGAAGAAGTCCCCACTCCACCCTGCAGGGGTTGGCTCCACCACTAGTTTGGTATCCTCTCGATGTAAATGGCTGGAGCAGCCGAGCGCGCGATGGTGGCGATGAAGCTGTGGTCTCGACTGAGTTCCAGGTTGGTTGTCTCAGCCTGCTCCCGGGACATGGTGTCGTATCCCTTATTGACATGGAGAGGCTTATGGGCTTGGCAGTATCCGATCACGGGCTGGTCGTAACTGTAATAGGGTAAAGTCTTCATGTGGTGAGGAACCTGCACCAGAGAAACGAGAGATCAGAGGACAGGAAGGGGTAAATAACGGGCTCGATCGTGGGTTTGGACAGCACTGATCACAGCACAGCCTCAGACCCCCCGGGTGCTCAGCACGCCCGTGCTCACCCCGCCGTTCCTGCAGCAAGAAAGCCAGAAGAAACCTCTAGGGTTTTTAGGGTGGCTGCAGCAGCAACAGATCCCTCTTGAGGAGGGACAGGCTGACACATGCCAGCCAGCGGGTCCCCACTCCTGGGTGGATGTGACACCTGCTGAAAGGCTCCGGGATCACGGGCTCCTTGTGCCAGATGAGAAGGGGCCACCCCCTCCGCTTCACAGACTTCATTTGTGGGCAGACTTTCAACCTGGGCTCACGTGCTGAATTCTGAGCCCTTTTTGGACAATCTGGCTAAGAAGTGCAAACTGGAAGCTGCTGGAAATATGAACCTCTTAAAACCTGGCCCTTCCTTCCAGTGCCTCGAGAGGGGCCGAGCGTTTATCCGCGGCTTGGACCAGCCCGAGTGTGACAAAGGACTGGAAAACCCAGCTGCTAGCACAGCTGGAACACGTGTGCATTTCTTCTCTGACAAAGCTGCTCGCCCAAGGTCACGGTTTCCTGGGTTCTTTATCTTACAACCTCACTGAGAGCAAAGCTGGCCAAGGGGTTCAACTGATGCTCGCTGGAGCTGAGCAGATCCTCAGCTCGTAAAAATGGTCACGGATCTGAGAAGTCTGCAAGATGAGCCTCGAATCCCACCCCTCTTCTTTATGTAAATACCCAGAAATTGCCAGGCTCCCACCTCTTTTTTTTCCCCCCCATAAATGTTCTATGCTTGCAAATGTTAATCCTAGAACTAAAGATGATTTATGGCGCAACATCAGGTACGAATCTTTGCAGATCATTTTATCATCTGCAAGAGATGAGCTGATCAAGTAGAAAGAAATTTGCTCTTAGGGGAAGAAAAGCCACACACTGCAGGAGACACAGGCAAGAGTTTATTCTAACACTGCCAGAAAACCTGAGCTCATATCCCACACTAATTCAGCCTTGTAACAAATGCCTTTTTATTTTCCACGCTGAACTTTAAATGAAGACTACAGGGCTAATGTATCACAAATTTCCACTGCATGGCACACTTCATTCAAGGTCTGAAAACACCCAAAGCAAAGGCAGAAAGACTGCTGACAAGTTCTGGAGGGCCAGGGTTCCTCCTGCATTCGGATCTCCTCCCCCTGCTTCTCCGCAGAACGCTGGAGAGAGCCCAGAACGCTTCCACTTGCTGGAATTCAGCTGGAAGAGTCACTTTATGTGACAGCTGAATGGGGGAATGGGGAAGAGAAGCTGCTGGGGAGAATGGGATGGGACAAGAGTGTTCACGTGCGGATCAAATTCAGCCACAGCACCCCAAACTGCAACTCCCTTTGGGTGCAGCAATATCGGAACCGGGCTTGGATCCATCCTCAGCCTGCCTGTGACTCTAAACTCCAAGGACTCTTTGTGTCCTGGAGAGTTGAGGGATTGAGGTCCTGGCTTTCCTGGCAATGAGACACCAAACATTCACCACCCGAGGCGGGTGCAGCGTCGCTCGCTTCTTTCCTCCCCTTCTCCAACCTGGAGGCAGAAGGATCTGGATCTCAACACCGCTAACGGTGGATGGACACGCTCCCTGGTCAGCTACTTCTCAGTGGCTTTAGGAAAGCTCTCGATTATTTTCACTTAGAAGTCAGGTTTGCACGTGGCTGAAATGCCATTAGTCAGAGTGGCTGTTCCCTCCACCACCTCTCACAGGGCATGAAACATCTTCGCAGGCTCGACTCCTGGTCCTTGCTGGGTGCTTCAGCCAACCTGCAATGCAGCCCTGACGTGAACTCCGAGACACGACACCTCTCTGCCAAGTAATGCCAAGAGAGGTTAGCAGGAAAACAAGGTCTTCACAGAGACTGCAACTCCTGCTTAAGTATTTTCTTCAGTGCTCCAGCAGCAGCCTTGCTGCAGGGGGGACTAGCTGGGGATCAGACAGAGATTAAGTCTCTGTCTCCCTCAGAATCACTTGAAATCCAGCAAGATTTCATCAGCAGTGGTCCCAGGTTGAAATCATTGCCTGGTAACCTGTGCAATGGAAATTTGGCAAGGCAGGTTTTCAGAACAGATCTAGTTCATGCTGGAAATATTACCAGATTTTCATTTACGCTCAGTTGTGAAGAAAGATCTCCTACCATTCATTACCCTGCAGAGAAGGAAATTCTTTCTGGAGATACATGAATGGCTGTGGAGGTCTAAGTGACTCACCACCAGCATTATCAACAAGCAGACAGAAATGGAATGTAAGGAAGGGCTGACAATGCCAGCCCAGCTCCTGGGGGGACGTCTGTGGTGGGATGGAGCACACTTCATTTTTCTCCCTGAAAGGAGAAGGGTAGAAAGGCACAAACTGTCACGGGGTCCTCAGACAGGTGACTGCTTTGGCAAGAACCTAAAACCCGGAGCCTGAACAGAAGTGATGCACTTGGTGGGATCCAGGCTGTTGCAGCTGTCTCCCTGTTTACACACTGCAGTTTACTTATCTTCAGTTCTGTTGCTTTTGTTTTCAGAGAGAAGGACCACTCCTGCTTTGAGACAGTCAGACACGCTCCCTCCGGCCTGATGGCAGATGCAGCACAACCCCCGCTGCCCTGCAGCAGCCTCATTTTCCTTCTAACCCCCAAAACAAAGCATGACCCTTTCTCGAGCAGTTGAACAGTATCTGCTGTCACATCTGCTGCTACTCGATAATCCAGGGAAACTGATTTAGGTGCAAACACTTTGCCTGGTTACTGGTTACATGATTAAATTACACGTGACTTTAGGAGTTGTCCCTATGTGGTGGAAAGTTGGGAGTTCTGAAATATGGAAGCTGTGTTTTTTCATTAGTGCTAATATTTAGTCTCGGGCCACCGTGACTTCATCGCCAAATTAGCATCATAGGTGTCGATAAATCACATTCAGAGTTCATTTTCAACCCTATCATAATTTAGAGCAGAAATAAGCCAGCTCTACTCTCCTAGCTTCACGATTAGTGAGGCACTGAGCTTCACCTCGGAGGTGGATTCATCAGGGGCATTAGGCAGCTACTGCCAGGATAAACCATTCCAGTGGATTTCACGCTGCTGGAAACATCACAGTTAACAACCCCGGAACATCCAGCTCAGAAAAACATTCCTCCTCAGGAAAATGCACAACCACCCTTCCTTTAACAGCCAGAGAACAGGGACAAATGCAGACACTGGAGTGACTTCTGAAATACAACCACCAGGTGCCTGTTTTCTTCTCTTTCCAATTGGCACCAACACAAAAGGGCTCGGCTGTTGTTTAAACCAAGCCTTTTGTCCTGAAATTTATGTTTCTTAAGGTTATTCTCCTATTGACAAAAGGAAAATAATAAAATCTCATTCACTGAAAACATTGAGAACTGGGAAGCTGGAGTGCTCTGGTATGAGGGTTTTGTGAGCACTGTTTTTACTGAGATTGGCTGCTTGACATCTGAGCATTTCAGGCAATCTCTCATCTTGATTTCTATGCAAAGGTCTTCAAAATCCTCAATTAGCCCGGGTGTTCTGTCACACATCCCACCGGGAGCTTCACCTGAGGTTGGTACGCCTACGGGAAGCACTGAGGAAGAGTCTTTGGGTAGCTTGAATTGTAGGTGCAATTCCCACAATCAATCTCCTGCAATTTCATGTTCAATTTCCTTCCCGCTCCAGACAGAAACCACTTCTTTTCCTCCCTGGATCTATTTCCCACCAAATCAGATTAATGGTCTATGCAGAACCCCGGGGAGATGCGAGATACCAGAAGAAAGCCTTGGTTTGTAGCTAAAGGTCCCTGCTCCCCAGCACTGAGCCCACCGCCCTGAAATCATCAGCATCACAAACCCCACACCTCTAGAACTACCACTTTTCCTCAAGAAATCCAGGACACACTGCTCAACACCCACAGGGGGCTGGTGTTCCACTTCCCTGCAGTCTTCTTCTCCTTGTCTTCCTCTTGCATCCACCGTAACAGCCCTACAAGCTGACCCGGGGAGCATCCTGCATCCCTTCAGGCTCGGATCCGATCGGTCCAGCTGGAAGTGTGGCTGCAGCAGAGTCCTGCCAGTCCCCGTGCTCCAGCTGCTCCATGTGCTTTGGAGCAAACCACACTTTCCTGGTCAAAACAAGCAGCGAGTGGCCAAAACAAACCCTGCTCTCCCGACCAGCTCTGAGGCTTCAGTCAAGGTCTTTAGAAGCAAGTCTGTATTCTTTTGAAGGATGCAGGGGGTTGGACACAGGGTGGCTTCTTCACATATGGAACAGGAGGCTTCCTGGAGGTAAAAGGCTGTGGTTGGCAGGTCTCAGACCATGTCCTGCTAAAAGGCCAGTTGGTATCAGTGGAAACTTGGAGCCGAAATACTACAAATGACTGAGGCAGCTCATTAATCTTACTCAATTCTTGTACTTCTGACTGGGAAACGGGATCTCCCAGTTGCCTCAGACTGCCAGAGGAGAGGTCTCGGTGTGAAAAATGTGGCGAAACAACAGAGGAGACACGGGGCAGACGACAGTGTGGCCATGGGTTATCTTGCATGTCCTCTAAAAGGTCTATTTGTAGCTCAGAAAAAGGGAATTGAGAATTCATAACTACAGCAATTAAACAAACACTGCTGTATTAGATGTGATTCTGAGCATATTAACCTAATAAATTATATGCCATGTTAATAAGCAATTTATGGATATATGGGACTGTGTCATACTCTCCAAAATGGATTGGTTTCATATAAAATAAAACAGTTAATTAAAATATATCTATTAATTTCTTATGTGGTATTAAAATATTCACTAATTCTTTAAGCCACCTACGAGCTATACAGGGCATACCCTAAAAAGAGGATTTGATGATTTATTCAGCCATCCTCACGGCGTGTACTTCACGTTTGGAACCTCAACGTGAGGATCGTGGGCTAGACGTGGAGCTTTCCTCTCCTTCCCTCCAGATGAACTCCCCAATCCTCCTCTCCAACCACACAAACACCGTTCCTTTCACAAGCCAGCCTCTCCAGGGTCTGTTTAACTAGGGATGAGGAGAAAAAACAGTGCACACCCCACTGCTCCCTCTGTAAGCCAACTGAGTCTTTCCACCAGTAAATGAAAAGGTTTCCCTGAAGGGAACTCCCAGAAAGTCTTCGAAGCCTTGTTACTGATCCCTGGGCTAAATATTTCTTTTCAATTTCTTTATCTGTTTTTTTTTGGTTGCTTTTTTTGAGCAGGATCCTGCTCCTGCCCAAAAGGCCCACTGATGAAGAACTTAAAAGTGAGATCAGAGTAACCTTTGCTTTCCCACAGCGAGGGACCGATACTGTGAACAAACAAGGCAGCCATTCTAATTGCAAGCCATTAATTTGGCTTTCAGTGCTATTAGGATCATCTCCTCCAGAATTCAATAGGAACAGAAACCCACTGGGTCCAAAAAAGCTTTTCCCCTGCTTAGGGACAGAAGATTCCTGTTTCCAAAGCGATGCAGCAGGCTGAAGATCCCTCTGGGTGCCTCTCCGTGGCTTTGGGTGCCTCAACACACACGCCTTTGAAAACACAGCCTCTTTTAAGGCCACTCAGCGTGGATTTGGACACTTGGCAAAGCTATATTCTCCTTTTTGTAATAGCTGCTCCCTATGCATTGCATTAAGAGCTGCAAAGTGCAGCTCATTTGTACTTAACCTAACAGGACAAGTCAAAGGTCCACCTAGCCAAGCCTCCGAGGGATCAAGAAGAAAGAGCAGAGCAGAGGTCAACAATCCCATAATAACTTCCACAGAGCATCCTCCTGACCTCCAACGCTCCCAGCTTCAGTCAGCTTTCTAAATTGCTGGCATTTCAGGCCTGAAACGCTGCGGTGCTGGACCTTCAAATGCACTGAAGAGCCCAAAGCATCCTCCCGGGCCCCAGGTCCAGCACAGCATTCGGGTAACAAGAGCACACTGTGTCTGCTGGAAAAAAAATAGGAGAAAAAGGGAAAAGGTGGAGTGGTTCTGCCATGCAGGGATCATAAAGATGGCAACCTGCTCCATCTATTACTCCCAATAAATAAGTACAGTATTTAATATGAACATCTGCTAATGTTGCTGCCACGGTGACAAATGAAGGTGCTGGAGAATGAGTGAAATAAGTCTTTGTCTCCTCTTAAAATATTGCCTTTTCATTACCTCTGCCTGGAATTTATAGCGTGCAAAAGAGCTACCCAGAAATTGATGGCTTCTTGAAAGATTTTTAAATACTATTTAAAGTTTTCCGTGGACTCTGTACAGCAAGAGACCAAAAATGTACTTCCTGAAGCTGGAGAAATGTGACTCACACCGCGCAGCATTTTGTCCTTAAGACATCAGGAGGTATAAACAAGGCAACATGATGGCTTAGGATTAAAACCCACACCAGTGCTGGAAGAAAGGGATACTGGGAGCCTTATCGGACTGATAACAGAAATGGAAGTTTTTCCTTCTATGTTATCTGGTTATGCTATACCCAGGAGGTTTTGGCTGGAATCAGATGAGTCTCAACTCATTTTTGATTAAAAAAGTGCTTAGAGCCACATTTATAATTGGCACTAATTCCATTTAATATGGTAATATTAAATGTAGAGATAATATCCAGCCCCTGCATCCCCAGCAAGCGAGAACATGACAGAGCCCTTCTCTGGGATGATTTCAAATCCAGTGCTCAGCATTATGGCATTGACCTCAGAGAGCAGATCGTTTGGTTTATTCTTCAGTCACCTCCAGACAATTTGAAGGGGTCCTTCTTTACAGAAGATGGGAGCCAAAGAAAAGAAGAACTGGCAGAAAAAAAATAAAGAAATAAAAAAGATGCTCCTGCTACTGTTGTTTCACCTGATGTGGAGATCAGATGGCTCACATCAGACCAGCAGCATCCAGAGCTGTTGACTGGGAATGTCTTAAATTAAAAGAAGAAAGCAAACCATCATGACCGTAAACTGAGCACGAGTTCAAGGATTTATTCATTTCTCCTGAGGAAACGTTGAGATAAACTCACTCGAGTGGGAGAGAAGAAAGAAACTGCTGGCACTCCAGACCTTCTCGGACACGGGAGGGAGCTCCTATTATACTGAATGGCTCAGCAGGCTTCTAGTCATGAGAAATTACAAGATTTTAATTGCCTTCCCTGTCTCCTAGCAGAGGACTCAGTGTGCAGGGTGGCACTAACATGCTGGCAGGAAGGTGAATCCAGCAGCAGAAGGGGCAGCTTCTCCTCCTGAGGCGCGTACGGCACTTCCACGACAGCGCCCACGGGGAGCAGTGCCCATGCCCAGAGGAGACCACAACCCCCCGGCTTCCAAAAGGGACTGAGAAATGACTCCTCTTGGGGTGAGGATTTGTATAATCACCATCTTCACTGAGAGGTTAAGGAACAGTCTCTGCATCTTGCTGCGCCAGAAGTTAAGGGAGAGCTAGAGGGAAACGACTGGTTTAGGTTGAGGAAGAGAAGGTAACGTAGGGATGAGGGTGAAGAATGGGCAGGAAGGTGCCCAGTTGTGGGTGACGTGCTGCCTGGTGCCAAGGCTGGAGGACCTGGTGTCAGGGCTCCTTGAAGGCAGTGGCTTCACGTCAGCAGGGAGCGGGGAGAGGCTGGAGGGCGCCCCGACCCCGGGGGACAGCCTGGCGCAGAAGCGATGGGGACTAAACAGCTCTTCCAGCTCCTCTGCCAATCCCACCGAGCACACCAGCTGGGGTGGGAGAGCAATTCCTTAACCAGCGTGCTACTGCTCTTCAGCCCATCAGCTCCAAGAAAAAGACATCTCCCTAAACCTCCGAGGCCATACCAGCCCGCTGAGCGATGATAAACACACTCCCCTGGCAGGCAGAGCTCTAGAGTTCACCCCCAGCCATCAAAACAAGACACTAGAGAGGAACACAAAGACTTCAATTAAAGCCCGAGACCCTCAGGTATGAACTGCTCCAACTCCCTGCATTCCTAAGGCCTCTCTCTGCTGCACCAGGACAAGCAGATGCTGCCTCCGCTCGCCCGGGAGCGCGCGAGGTGCAAAGCGGGGGGCACGGGACACACGAGAGCGGCACCCTGGCCGCTTTCTGAGCAGACTCTGGAAAAGGCAAGCAGGGGGAAGAGAGCAGGCAGGGCAGGGCCTTGCACACTGCAGGGGATTTGAAAACGAATCAGCAAACAGGGGTTTGTGCTTCGGTCATGTTCTATAGAATCTTTGTGTATCAGAGAGCAAGCAAGCAGAAAATTAATGCAAGACTGTCCAGCATTGCAGGCAAGGACGTTTCACAATGATAGCATTATTTTTTAATGCTCTACAGAAAACAAATGACTTTTTCATTCCTCTGGGCAAGTTTTATAATATGCAGGGAAATCATCAGTAAAGACATACTCAGAATCCCTGGGAAAAGGGGAAGAAAGATGGCTTAGAAAATATTCTTGGCTTAGCAATCTTTGCTGCTACAAAACCGAGCGGATCAATTCAATTACTCCATGAAAGCAAAAACAACGGAATTATTGAGCAAGAGTAGTTTAGTGACACTCTTAAACCAGAAAGGAATGTCTGGATGACATTTAAAAAAAACCCAACCAACCAAACCAAACAAAAAACAAAGAACAAACCCAAACAAACCAGAGGCTGAAGCCTCAAAACAGCCGCTGCGTAACAGGAGAGGAGGGGGCAGCAGCTACGGGGAAAACCACAAACACCAGAAACTAAGGCTGAGTGGTCAACCCACTGAGAACTGCGTGGTCAAAATGGTCCAGAAGCAGAGGAGAGGATGGATGGTCCAAGCTGTCCGTGGAGATGGCAACCAGCAAACCTTCCTCTGGTCCCCTTGGTGAGGACCAGCAGAGAGCTGCTCCAGGCAGCGGTTCAGGGTGGGACAGCTTTGGCCAGATCACCCCTCTCCCCTTTGGAACAGCTGTCAGCTGCCAGGAGCCAAACCTGGAATGACTGGCAAATGGATTGTGATGTGGAAATCTGACTGGAAAGCCTGAGCCTGGCTCTGAAAAACAACAAGCGTTCAGACCCCCTCGGAAAAAACCCAAACAAAATAAAGCTTCTTGTCTCTCTGAATGTAGCCAGGAGAGGGCTGTAGAGTACGTGGACTTTGGGGCTGCTCTGCACAGACTCAGGCATTTCAGGAAAACCAACCAAAGCGGGTTCCTACCTATTCTGATGCCAGGAACATTAATAAGCAAACCCAGTTGTTGCCCCTTGGACCGTTCCTGTGCTTGAACAGCGGTAGCGATGCAGCGTAAATGAAAAGAACCAGGTTCAAAGAATCCTGCTGGAAAAGAAAATCTGCCCTGTGAGCTTGATTTTGGAAACCAAAGGAGCTGCCGTTAGAAATGTCTGCAGCTCACGTCAACAGCAGACAGCCTGCTTGAGCAATCTCTCAACAGCCAAGCACGAGCCCAGTGGGTTCCAGCTCCTCTGGTGGTGTTTCAACGCGTGCTGTCTGGGAAAGGTCCCTCCAGCCTGTCAGAAGGGATCAGCAAAGAGTTAAGGAATTCACCTTTTTCAGAGTGGGGTATGCTGGGTGCATTGCTGGTGTTGTGGAACGTGGGGCTGTAGCCATCAACAACCCTCTGCACGGGACCCTTCCCTTCGAGGGGTCCGTGCCAGTGCAGCCACCTGGAACAAACACCCACTGCGTTCTCAGTTCATCTGTGGCATCCAGGAGGTATCCCGACCCGATCCCTAACTACCCAAGGGTGAAACAGACCGGGAGAAGAAATATTAAGAGATAAATAAGCCTCTCCTCATCCAAAACCTGTTGTTTATTTGCAGTGCCCAGAGGCCTCCCCAACACCCGAAGCTGCGCGGGGGTAACCAATGCTCATGCGTTCAGCAAGAGTCCTTGCCCTGAAGAACTTGTACTCCAGACAGGGATGACAGATGAAGGGTGGGAGAAAGGAAAATAGCAAACAAGAAAAAGATCTCTAAACTGCTTCACAGATTGAGGGACAGATTTTTCCATGAGCTAAATACATGAATACAGATCTTTTATCCCTAAATGACTTCCCTCATCATGGGGCCACTGTGCTGTGTGTGTATTTGTAAGCAATACAGCCCGGTATGAGCAAATCTGCAGAGCAGAAGAGTTGGTGTTGAGCACGTAAGTGTCCACAACATACACACTGCAGAGGATTTACATCCAGCTAGCTCCAGGCTGGTCCCATAACTCCCAGAGCAGATCCAGTTTAGCTTCATTGCAAGTGGATTCAGCCTCTGGGATGGCAACCGAAGCCCGTTAAGGGAGGAAGGCCAGGCTGGATGGGGCTCTGAGCACCCTGCTCTAGTGGGAGGTGTCCCTGCCCATGGCAGGGGGGTTGGCAAGAGATGATCTTCATGATCCCTTCCAACCCATTCTATGATTCCATGACCATCTCGAGAGCCATGTCCAAATCTCACGATCTGAACTAAACCAGCGATGTAAATACATCCTCTGGGAAGTGATTCCGATCTCCAGTGTCCCGAGACAGCACAACAGAACTCAAACCTCCCAGTTTAAAGGTGTTTTGGACTTCAGCACCATAGTTTAAGATGATGCTCCAAACCTCCCCGTGAGAGGTTTGCCTGCTCCTACTTTTAAGAGCCCTCTACTTGCACGCGGTTAATCCAAGCTCAACAAAGCCTTCGCAGACCTGAGCGCCTGCAAAGAGGTGGTTGGGTGCTGTGCAGAGCCAGATCCTGCACCCCAAGGTTCATAAAGACCCCTCTGCTTCTTTTCTGCCTCTTTGCTTCCAGCTAACAAGAGAACAAAGGTGACATTTTTGACTCCAGGCCACAGTCTGTGCACTCCTCTGGTAAAGAGACAGAATGGCAGGAAAAAAAGATGATCCACAGTAATTGCAGTGGGAAACGGATAAAAGATTGTGGAAAAGGCGCTGGATTTCTATCGCATGAAGGTTTCTCTCTCAAGAGCAGGCTCTTGAGAACACGCTCTGTGTCAAGGGTTTCACTGCCATCGGCGAGCAGCGTGAAAACCTCGAGGAAGCAGAAGGGGTCAGATCAAATGTGTAGCACCCACAGGGCCTCTGGAAAGCAGAGGAAATCACAGTCACTCTGAGAATGGTTTTGTTCCCAGTATCCCAGTATTTTGTTCCCAGTATCCCTTTTTTCTAGCACTGGTGTGGGTTTTAATCCTAAGCCATCATGTTGCCTTGTTTATACCTCCTGATGTCTTAAGGACAAAATGCTGCGTGGTGTGAGTCACATTTCTCCAGCTTCAGGAAGTACATTTTTGGTCTCTTGCTGTACAGAGTCCACGGAAAACTTTAAACAGTATTTAAAAATCTTTCAAGAAGCCATCAATGGTTTTGTTTGTGACTGGGAGGGCTTCCAGAAGCACAGAGCATGCTGGCTAAAGACACGCTCTTCATTGGCTGCCCCAACCCGAGGACGGAGCACGCGAGGGACAGCCATAGGTGGATGAAGATGAGTGGGGAATATGAGGAAGGCACCTTAGCACGATGAGCTGAGCTCTGTGAAAAAGAGAATAAAGCACTGGCCATTTCTCCATGTCCTACAACATCACCTCTACTTGCGTTTCTCAGTCGCTGTCAGGATGGGTTCATAGATCAGTGGGCATTTCAGGAGCCAAATGCTCAGCCCCCTCTCTTCATGGAATGGTTTGGGTTTGGCCAGAAACCATTCAGACTGGCACGATATGAGATCTACTGAGCATGTATCTTCCAGGGAGTAAAGCAGAAGATAATGATCATCCCAATAAACAGCCACTCTCAGCAGGCGTAGCGCAGTCCCGTCGCTGTTCGCCCATCAGCTCGCTGCAAATTTTATACAGAGCTTGTTTCCAGGCTGTTCCTAACTCAAATCATGGTAGCAACAAGAACAAACATCAGCTGTTTGCCCTTGTGTTGCACCTTTCATCCAAGGGCTCTGCAATCATTACTCAGCCTTGCCTTGCTGCTTTGAGATGAGCTGATATCATTACCCTCGCTTTCCAGATAAATAAACAGAGGCCAGAGAACTCCCCCAAGGCCACCCGGGGAGTTAAATACCTCCAGCAGAGGGTTGAACCAAGGCTGCTCTCACTATTCCTACCCAAAAGGCAAGGAAAGGGAGACGGGGCTCGAGGCTGTGCCCAGTATCAGCCAAGTGGCTCTGCATCTTTGGTCTCTAAGGTAACTCCACCTTGGAGCTGGAGCCGTGGGTCTCAACTCCACCAAACAGCAGCAGGAGAAGGAGCCTTGCTGCTCATCCAGCATCGCTGATACAGATGTTACAAAGTCCCTGAAGCATCCTCTCTGGTATTTAATATTTGCATATTTCCCTAATCCATGAATTTTCTGCTGGACCTTTGCTGGAGTTAAAGCCAATTTAATACTTGGATGCATGGTTCTGCTGTGTGGTATGGCCCGAGCAGAGTAAATCATAAGGACCACGCTGAGAAAAGACTTTGGGGGGGTCACTAAAAGGGACTTCAGATGTCTCAGAACCTTAAAACCCAGTCCCAGGGTTGTAGATCATCAAATCAATTAGCCACGCTCGTCCAGTACAGGAAAGGGAAACCACTATCCTGTTTCTGCAGCCCTTTATTAGCCCTTTACTTCATCTCCATCAACCTCAACTGGCTTTATCCCTTATCGAATCTGCAGCAGTCTGGTGTAAGGTGCTCTAAGTGTTCTGGTGAGGGACCCTTCCCCGAGTGCAGCCACACACAGTGCCTAGCAGAGCGGGGCTGTGAGCTCAGCAAGGCTTCCAGCCCCTGCTCTAATTCAGGAATCATCACAACGCTCAACAGAAGGGACAAGAACAATGGGGCTCCTGGGGAAAATGGGAGTGCTCTGGGTGCCACCTGGGTTTAAATAATACATCAGCCTTTTCCTTTGGCCTCTGAGTTGTCCTGCTCATGTAGACAAAACCAGGGGAAGGTTATTTAAAGTATCCATGAGTTTCTCCATAATTAGTTTCTCCATCATTTGTCCATAAGGTGGACATCATCTATCTTGACATCATCTATCTTGACTTCAGCAAGACCTCTGACACTGCACCCCACAACATCCTCCTTTCTAAGCTGGAGAGATATGGGTTCAATGGGTGGACTGTTCAGGGGTAAGAAGCTGGCTGGATGGTCACAGCCCCAGAGCAGTGGTCACTGGGCTGCTGTCTAGATGGGAAAATGTGACAAGTGGTGTCTCTCGAGGGTCCACACTGGGACCAGTGTTGTTTAACGTCGTCATTAATGACATAGACAGTGGCTTTCAGAGCACCCTCAGCCAGTTTGCTGATGATACCAAGCTGGGTGGTGCAGCTGATGTGCCAGAGGGACAGGATGTCATCCAGAGGGACCTGGGCAAGCTGAAGAGGTGGGTCCAGGTCAACCTCAGGAGGTTCAACCTCATGGTCTCAAGGCCAAGTGCAGGGTCCTGCNCCAGGTGACCTTTGGAGGTCCCTCCCAACCCAATCCATTCTATGATAATTACCTTGTTCTCCTCCCTATTCTTTACCCTGCTGTGGGGCTTGCATCAAAACACAGAAGCCATCAGAGACACCAACACCTAGAGCACTTACAACCAGCTATTCTTCCCTCCACACAACACTCCCTGCTCCGAGGAAGAGCCTGAGAGCCCTCATCCCTTGTTCTAAACAAGCTGCCAAGGTAAGACGAGGTGGGGTGGTGATCCCGGTGGCTGCCAGCCGGACAATGGTTGACATGGTTACCCCTTTTCCTTTTTGTACTACAGATATGTAGCAAGTTCAGCTTCAAAACCTGACTACAATACACGACAATGCAATGCACTGTCTCCTATTACCCCGGGAGGAAAGAATGTGCCATTGACAGAATCCTGTGCCCTTTAAAGCAGAACAGCTCTGCCATCAAAGCTCGCAGCACTCCCCTGCAATAGGCGTTCGCTGTGTCTTTGTGGTCAGGAACTAAAACATTTTTATGAAGTTCTAAAGGGGAAAAAAAATTATCTCCTGAAAATGAGTCTCTTGTAGTAAGTGCTGCAAATAATGAACAGCGGCGTTGTTTCCTTTGGAAGGTGAAAGGAAGGAAACGGCGCCTTAATGTGCATCTAAAGCAGGGACGGGTCAGGCTCCAAGATGTTTACTGGGCATAATGGAAACATTCAGCTGTCAAGGGGAACATTAAAAGAAAAAAAATGGATAGAGTTTGGTAGGATGCATAATTTAAACACACATTTATCTATCAGAAAGCAAACAGCTGCAGATTAGAGGGGAGTGTGATCAACCATGGCTCAATCGTAGCCTCCGCCATATGGTTTTTGTCTGACAATTCAGGGGACTGTCTCTTCCCCCCCCTTCCCCTTAATTTTTTTTGCAAGCAGGGCCTGGATATCACAGCACAAAAGGAGATTAATAAAGTACATCTCTTCTCCCCAGACGGCCCTTCGCGGAGGGCTCGGCGGCCGCTCGCTGAGGTGAGCGACAGCACCTGACGCGGAGCCCGTTGGGACACGAAGGGCACGGTGACAGCTCGTGTGCCCGGGCTCTGCTGACAGGCTGGCAGTCGGGCCCTGCAATCCTCTTATCCTTCAATCGTCTGCAGGGATCACAGAATCATAGCGATGGCTGGGTGGGAAGGGACCTCCAGAGCTCCTCTGGTCCAACCCCTGCTGAGAGCAGGGACATCCTCAGCTAGAGCAGGGTGCTCAGAGCTCTGTCAGCC
>VWZY01008006.1:269256-286830 GCA_013399075.1 Chloroceryle aenea
CCATTCGATGATTCCCTGCCCCTGGGTTAGATGGTTTGCAGCAGGGAAGCAGACTGCAGGACTACAGTTGGGTGGAAACCTGCAGCAGCACCTGCTACCAGTGAATCAGTTCTTCCTGCCTCCAAACAGCTGCAGATTTCAGTGTGGGTTNCAAGGGTTTCATCTTCTTTTCTTCCCCCTGGTCCTGGGAGTGATAGAGTGGCTGGGTGGGCCCCTTGTGCCCAGCCAAGGTGAATCCACCTCACCTTCATAAAGTTTATCAAAGGATTTCAGTCCTTTAGCCTACCTGCAAAGCCTCTGACAGGGAAAAGGGCTGGGGTTATTCATGCCTCCTACGAATGCCTTTTTACTCTGGAGCTATGTTGAGACCTGCTAAATGGAAATGGCCCTGTACAGAGGACTGGGTCACCGATCCATCCTCAGGCCTTCCAAAATCAGGCCACTAAAAACAGTCCCTTGGAAAAAGAAGTTCAGGCACCGTCAGCTCCAGAGCACACTCAGGAAAGCAGCTGAATTAAAACAACCTGATGATTTGGGCTACCTTGGCAATCTAATTATACACAGAGACTTACACAGTTCTGTGTTGTCTCCAAGATGAGTTGAAGGATGTAACTGGTAACAACATGACCGAGTACAATTAAAAAAAAAGAGGCTTTATAAAACAGCAAACCAATCAGCAGATGGCAAACAGATGGATCCAAGACTCAGAGATGTGTACGTACAAAACTTAATTGAAGTTAAAATTATTATTCGTCGCGATAAATTCAGCTTGGGTGGATGAAAGGCAACATCCTTAAGAAAGAAGGGGGGAAAAGGGTTTTAAATAATTAAGGCTCTATTTATGAGTGTCTCCTGAAGTATTCATGAGAAACTCTACATGGGGATAATAAAGGATATATTGCTTCCACGTGACAAGCAAAGGTGTTCTCAGAGCTAGGCCACCTCCAGTTGAAGTAACTCCTGCCAGTTTTCAGAGGCTAGAAACGCCAGCTTGTTGGGAGAGCAAACGTGTCTACCTTTGGAAGAACAGGGAAGCTGCTGTTGCTGGCTCAGGCAAGCTACTGTTCGACCAGCCAGAGTTTGAACTGGGATCTCCAACACCCCCTGTCCACGTGCCCTGTCACGCTTCCAGAGAAGGTCACTTAACACATATTATTTCGAACTATCCTGTTCCTCCCTCTCTGCAAAAGTTAATTAACAGTAATCAAAGCACTGTTTCTCCCTCTGTAACCAAGTGCTGATCAGTTCACTGCAGTGTTGCTCTACATTTTCTATGATTCTATGATTTCTCTTTCCCCAAGCCCCAAGAGCCCACAGTTGATCCCAGCAGCTCTTCATCCCACCTCCGAACGACCCCCAGACCGCTGCCTGGCACGAGGGCACACGAAATTCCCCTGACTCCTGGATTCCAACGCAAGCCGGGAGGTCCCAGCAACTCACACAACATTCTCCAGCGTTTGGGTTTGGGGGTTCACGGGGTGAGGCTCCCAGAGTTGTGAATAGATGGGACTTCAGCGAGGGCTTCGGTGGCGTAGCCCCGAGGGACGCTCTGTCCTCGGGACTTGGGACACAGGAGCAAGGCAAGGAAGCCTGGCAACGAGGAGTGGAGCGAGCACGGAAAAGCATTCAAACCTCTGTCGCTCGTATACATTCCAATACCACAAGAAGGCAGAGGATTTATGGGATGTTTCCCTCCTAGAGGAGCAGCACCAGCAAGCAGTGTGTTCTGGAGAAACGAACTGTTGCGGTGGGGTGGGGATGAACACAGCAGTTCATTTCTCTGCAGAACGTCCCCTCCCATGCCATCCTGAGCCCCATCGAGGGCTGAGGAAGGGCTGCAATGGTAGCAGGAGTTCATGGCACCACGGTACGACAGACAGCAAAGGTCTACTGCCTTTGCAAGCTCCTGTCCACGGTGCTTCTGCTCTGCTGGCCTTTCTCTCACCAGCACAGGTAGGGCCAGAACTGCTGTTTGGTTCTGCACACAGTCAGGTTTTCCTTTCCAATTGAAATTGCCAGCAGAGGAGAGAGAGCTGGAATTTCATTACCCGGGTTGGAATATGCCCAAGAGCAGTTCCCTCCCTTCTCTTTAAGGGAAGGAAAGAATGAAACAGGTGCTCATTTCAGAGATGCAGATCATGGAACGGAACTAAATACGAAAGAAATCTGAATACAACATTCTTCTCTTGGAACTTCTGAAGGATCCAACAGGTCTCAAGCTGCACAGAGGCGAATATTTCCCCTACTGCAGGTGGCTGCTGTTGCTGTTTCATCAGGGGAGCCGCACTCCAGTCCGCTTCCTAGACTGCCTCATTTTAATGAATTGATAGAAAAATTCATTTGCCTGCAAGCACAATTCAGCCCTCAGATAAATAAGCCCAAGCTCAAGCTGGGAAAAAAGCTGCTGTTCTGCATAGGTCAAAACTGCAAGCTACAGAGCTGCCCATGGAAGCTGCTCCAGGAGAGAGCAACACAACAGGGCCTGGAGAGCCCGGGGAGAGGCCACAGCAGCCCCAGCTCTCCCTGTGCAGCAGCTGGAGCTTGGAGCTGAGGTTGGCACTGCAGCCACGTGCCCCAGGGGCTCGGAGGTAGAGCAGACACTATCTGCCCTTCCCGAGGGCTACGGCCGCTTGTGCTGCACCTGCTTTTGCTGGCAAACGGAGTGCGAGCTCCCGGTGAGCTACGTCAAACCTTCCCCACACACGGGGACCCCAGAGAGCACGATGCTGGCCTCACTTGACATGCAAGAAATTTCAGGTTTTAATGGACTAAAGGCTTCTTGCACCGAGGAAATTCACTTGCAGAAGAGGAGGGAGATGACATCTATTTGTTCAACTCCATGTGCTTCGCCTACCCTCTCTCCGAGGCGAGCTCCCCTCGGGTAGCCCAGCGGCACAACGAGTCCTTCGCCCGCCCAGCGCCGCCAGCAAATCTGTGCAAAACCACCGGGGGAAAACTCCTGCCCCTGGCCCTCCGGCCGCTAACGGCGATTCCTCTCCTGCTCCCCCTCTCTCTCTTGGCTTCTATAATTAAAGAAATGGACAACCCTCCATGCAGACTACTGAGCGTGCCTGCCATCCACAAACCCAATTTCACACCGTGACAGCCTAATTAATCTTCTTCTTTTGTTTCAATAGCATACGGTCGCCGCTCAGCTGTGGAATATGGTGGAATCTTGCTGAGAACACATCTGTCAGGAGTGCAGAGTGAGGAAAGGGATACGGCGGGCTGTGGCAGGATTGTAGCTGTATTTATACAGCTACGTGCCTGCCGCGCGCTCCGGACGCACGGAGGGTCGACCAATCTATAGAGCCATGCCCTGAATTTTGAGGAACACCTGTGATCCCAGACACTTGAGCATCAGAATGCAGCAGGAAAGCTTTCTTTTTACCCGGGGAGATGTCATTACTCCCCCACACAGGTAAAGAAAGATGATGAGACTGGTCCAAGGTCGCACAGAACACCGGTGACAGAGCTGGGAATGAAGCCAACGGCTCGGATCGTGAACTTAACTCCTAAGACACCCTCTGCCCTTGGCTCTGCCTTCCCTTTTTCCTTCCAGGGTGGTAATGATCACAACTACCGGCCCACCATTAGCACTTCTAGAGAGCTGTGAAGCTGGAAGCCCTTATTCTGAGAAACTCCTGCCGAGAGCAAAGCGCTCAACTGGGACGCGTGGTCACGGCAAAGTCCACGCGCCTGAACGAAACCAAGTCCAATCTTTTGCTCAGTCTTTTCTGAGGCACTGAGAACTTCTTAGGCCGTCAGGTGCCTGGGTCCTATGCTCACCCTCCAACCCACAGTACCTCGGGGCAGCAGCCATGTGAAAAGGTTGACTAAAAACTGACTAAACCCATCTGTAGTTGGTCATGTCCGTGACCAAGGACATCCCAGCCTGTGCCAAGTCCTGGTCTGCTTAGAGCACTGAAGCCTTCTAGGGTTTTATCATGTCTCATAATATTTGTTTATGTACTTAATACTTCAGTTTCTGCAACCATGAAGTTACGAGATTACCACAATTTTCACCAAAGAAAAGGTTTCAAGACCTTTCACCTAAAACATGAGCATGAAGCAAACCCTCAAGAGCTCTAACGAAATAAGGACTCAAAAGAAATCAGTGTTGTCATGGTCTTCAGATTGGGGTTGGAGGCTGGTGTTTGAACATCCAGGGTTGTCAGTGCTGCACTTAAATTACTTCACCACGAAATAATGAAAGGTCACAGGATTTCAATCAAGATCCTCAGCCAGTATAAATCTCGTCTCCCTACAGAGGCACTTGCTGCTGTATGGACTCATACCTGCTGAAGTCAGGTTCAATTTATTGCTTCAATATCAATCAATAAAATCTGGTGGCTGGGTTTTAAATACGAGAGCTGAATTTGTCTCTACATCCAGGGGCTGCAGCTACGTTGCCTTCGGTGCAGCTTCTTCACTGATGCCAGCGGAGAACCTGAGCTGCCTCCGGGAGGTTCCTAAAGGCACGAGCTCTGCTTTGCTCGACGGTGGCTTTTTCCAAATTGGCTGCCTCCATTTCTGATAATTGCTAAAGAAATTATTTGGCTAATGAGCAGCGATACCAACCATTTTCATGGGGAGCTACAGTGCTAATTAGGAAGACAAAAAAAGGGGGAGGGGAGAAGGAAGAGCGTTCAGGTTCTCCAGGATAATTATCATTTGCGTCAAGTAAGACAAATATTTCAATTTTGGGCAACATGCACCTTCAGAATAACTGTGGGCTGCTTTAGTCACAACATGCCACGGGAAGTAGTCTGAGCCGATATTTGCAGTCATACAATTAAAGCTGGCATGTAGTAATTAGGAAGGCAGGTGTACTCAATACATACTACAACGTTTCTTACTAGCTGTTGTCTCGCATTAGCCCGTCCTCGGTGAAGCGATCAGAGACAGAACGTAACTGCTGACAAATGCCCAAAGGATACAAAACAGAGGATGGGGAAAAATTATTTATGGTGGGGATGGTTAAGAGCAACATGAGAGGAATTGGAACTGAGTAAGTGGGGAGAATCTCCCCGCAAAAGACCGCAAGACCACAACGCACGGGCTCAGGGGAGAGGAGCAGAGGGGGAGCTAAACTAACCCGTGGGAGACACTTGGTGGGAGGTGGAGGAGTAGGGAATGACCCTGTCTAGGTATTCTCAGGCACACTAATGTCATCAGGCACCCTGCAAGTGGGTGACTGAAAAGCCGGTGTGATAGATGTGTATGTGCATAGCATGCTCTAGTATGGATAGAGTATGGACAGAGTATGGATAGAGTATGTCCCAGTACACTTCCAAAGCATCACAGAACCATAGAGTGGTGGGGGTGGGAGGGGGAGCTGGAGCTCAGCGAGTCCAACC
Source organism: Chloroceryle aenea (assembly GCA_013399075.1). NCBI lineage: Eukaryota > Metazoa > Chordata > Aves > Coraciiformes > Cerylidae > Chloroceryle > Chloroceryle aenea. Next base: position 274,617 of record VWZY01008006.1, read on the forward strand.
CCCCTGCCAGAGCAGGGGCACCCAGGGCAGCCCACACAGGAACAGAGCCAGGGGGGCTGGAAAGGCTCCAGAGCAGGAGACTCCACAACCTCTCTGGGCAGCCTGGGCCAGGCTCTGGCACTGCAGCAGTGACTGAGTAACAGTTTGCCTCTCCTGTAACGTAGTATTGTATTTCCTTGGGTTTTTTTCCTTCATATTAATATTTGTTTTTCCTTGGGGTCCTAGAACGTAAGGTTGAACTCCATCTTCTCCCCTTCTGCTTTGCTCCCATGAGACCCCACCTGAAGCAGCATCATCGTATCTTCCAAGTTACTTTTGCAGAGCAAAGCTGAATTTTTGTAAATCTTTCTGCCTCTCAACAAAACCCGTCCTCAACACCAGGAACCCACCTATGACCAGGGCAGTCTCTCGAAATTCTGATACCTGCTAATCCTGACAAAACCATCACTCAAAGAACAGTTATTACTACCAGTAGTAACCATGCAATTCCACAGTCTTGGAGAAAATTCATCCCTGTGTTGAACAAGCTCCCCTGTCAGTGCAAGCCTGTGCTAATGAGAACTGTAGTTCACATGTCAGAGCGTGGTGGAACAATTAGGAGCTCTGTCCTACTTCATAAATACCAATATTGATAAAGTAGTAGAACCTAAAATGCCATTAGACATTTTTATGGCTCCTAAGAACTTCCTGAGTTATATGAAGTGGGCGAAGCAGTTAAAAAGGAGCATAAACTCTCAAGCTTCAAGCCAACAATCAAGTGCTTGGAGTGAGGAAGAAAATGTCACCTCCAGAGCAGGTCATTATATAATTGTCTATAACAGGATTCTGTTTTATCATCTCATTCTGCAGTCTCTAATGCTAACGAACTACATACACAATTCAACTAATTCTAAATGGTTACTTTTATGCCTCCCACTAAAAGAGAAGATTTTTCAACGCTACCCGGGGCATTTAGATGCTAAATTCTCATAAAAATTAATGGGAAGCGAGCCTCCCAATTCCCTAAGCATCTCTGAAAACCTCAGACCAAACATATACAAATTCTATTAATTCTGAAGCCTCCTCCTGCACTTCAGAGGCAGTACTGGTTCCATGTCCCTGAACCCTCTGTGATGAAACATGGCACAGGAACACTGCCTAGCAGTTTAAAGACTGGAAGTGAAGAATACCCAGGGGTAACTGGGTGACACTTAAGGGTCTGTGATATACAGATGTTCTCAGCAGATGATCAAATGGGCCCTGCTGGCCTTAGCTGCGATGAAATTCAGGTGACAACACAGCCAACCGAAAGTTCAGGGAGACCTGGGAAGGTGAGAGAGGTGCCTGAAGGAGAAAGGCAGCTCCAGCTTCCACCTTTTTGCTGAAGCGCGGCCTCCTCTTCCCACCCCCCCGCACCGAGCTGGAGCTGCCAGAATGGCTGAATTTGCCCAGTGGCTTCACAGAAGCGTTTGGACAATGGTTCCAGAGCAGTCAGGAGATCTTCTCCTACACTTTATTTAAAGGAAGCCTTGACCAGCAGCACCAGGAGGAGGACGGTGGCCTGATGAAGGCCCATTTCTATGGCCTCAAAGGGAACAGTGGCCCCAGTGGCCACTTGTCGCTGCTCTTGTAACTCTTTTGGCACTGAAAAGCACGTGTAAAACCACGTGTTTTCAGACAGCAAATGATGTTTCCTCTCAACAGCAAGAAAAACACCCGTCCTCTTCATGCCTGTGTTATTTCTCCACCATTTTCAGGTGGTGACCTCGGTGTTCTTCACCAACAGGATCGCTTCTCCCTGCTGATACTGATCCCGAGACAAAGGCAAATAAAACACTGCATGGCAAAGTCTGAATCTGTGCAATTATGGATGAATATATGGCTTGGGGCAGCCTTAAAAGGATTATCATTTCATTACACCGAAAATTGTCATAATTACATCCACAATTTTTTCTACTTACTTATTTTCAGACTACTACAGATCCTCTTTGCAGAAGTGAAAGTGGCACTCGCAGCTTTGCCAGCAAAGGACAAACCCCCTGGCAGGCCACAATGCTTCTTTAAGAATAATTAAACCAAAATATGGTGCAAATCCCAAGGGTGCCTCTCCATTGGTCGTATTTCTATCAAGAATCTTCCAAACCTTAGCTCCAATATTGACAATTGATGGGTTTCACCTATGGTTTCAAGGTGAGGCAGCTGTAGCAACGCTTGGGCACTTCTCTCCATCTCCCCTTTTGCTTTTAGTCCAATAACCATCAGAACAAATCTCTCACTCGTGTGCCACGGTATACAGAATTTCTATCTGAGCAAACACAGGAGAAGGGTTACAGATAAAACTTCCCCGTAAGCCTGATAGGTAAACATAAATACAGTAGGAAGATTAATTGTTTATACTGCAATCTAAATGTTAGATAAACAGGGCCCCCAGGCAAGGTCAGGAACTGGTATCAGGAGACATCACAGACAGGTAGAACAGAACTCATTATCCTCACTTCAAAATAGGCAACTGGTGCACAAAAAGGTTCAGTAAATTGCTCCAGATTATCCAGGTTTCTAGGACAGAATTAGTACGTACTGTAACAAAACTCTCTCCAGTCAAACTCAAGTCAAATATGATTGGGACAAAGAAGAAAAAGAAGAGACAATCCTATTTATTCTCTAAGTGACATCAGCAAGTCTGGAAGGGGCATTCCTACCTGCAGCAAAAGAAGGATAAAAAGGGTGTTTTTGTGGAGAATCTTCCAAGGTTCCTTCAACCACTCTGACAGCCACAATAGGGATCATCAATGGCCACAGAATTGTAGATGTCACAGTATTTGATCAAAAGAGCTTCTGCTTTAGTCCAAATTAATAATATCCACCCCAAAGCTACCGAGCTTTTGAGCAACCCAAGGTCAAAGCTGAGGTTTTGCTCTGACCCCCATGCTTTGCTGCATTCTGAGGCTCTTTGGGTTAATAGTGCTGAGAAGAAAACTCCTATCGGGAGCTCCGGGATGAACGCTGGATCCGGGAAGCTCTGCGGATTGTTTTCCTGTTCTCACAGCCACTGCTAACAAAGGCATTACTCTATTAACCTCTCCCACTTGGATTTCCCTTAATCTGTACATGGAACTCCAAGTCCTTTAAAACATTTCCTCTGTTCCTCCTGTGGTTTCAAAAGCTCCAGTTGCGCTATGATCTTTGCTTAAGAGAAGTTACTGAAGCGATGGATTCTAAATGTTCTAATCCAAACGGTCATGGCTGGATGAAAATCCAGTTTATTCAGCAACACCACCACCCCAGCATGCCATCGTATTCACTTCTGAAACCGCTGCTGCCTGATGGCTTGAATAATGAAAGTGCAGTAACATCAGCTTTGAAGATGAAGAACATAAGGGGCACCAGTTTTGCTCCTTTTAATAAAATATCTGTAACATCATTTAGGAGCAAACCAGCTCCTCTAAGGCAGTCCGGGTGGACACGCTCAGCTCGCCTTTCGCCTTCGCAGGTCAGCTCTGGTACTGGGCCAAGACAGCCACTGCTTTTAGCCCTTGGCCACGTTGGGATTGTGTCTCCCAGGCTGAAGCCCCGAGGGCAGCGCTCAGCTTCCAGCGGGGGAGGCAGCTCTGCCAGTCCACTGGCCCAGCCGGGACTGGGAAGCAGAGATCTGCGGGTGATGGGTCCCCGGGGACCTCTCCAAGCCCAGGTTCTGAGCGTCCAAATCCAGTGTTATTTGGCTACGAGCACAAAGGGATCTGTAAACTGAACAGGTCAGTTTGTTTCCAGGCTGGAGCAGCCCGGAGAGGTCCAGAGAGCTCCCCTTTGAGGTGGCCACCTCAGCCCAGGAAGCTTTTACTGCTCAGCCAGGGTGCCAAAAAGAGCGACCAGGCTGCTAACCCAGCGCTCAACCAGATGGGTTAGTGTTCAGATGGGAAAGATTTGATTAGGGAGGTAAGATAACATTCTGATTTCACCTCCCCTGACACACCACGCGAGCTCCCAGCCATTCTCCAGCTCCTTGGGATCTCAGCAGAGCTCAAGGGCTCTTACTTTAAACCTCACAGAAGTCAACAGAGAAAACGCTGGTGCAGAGAGAGCAAATAATCACAAAGAGGAAAAAAAAGATGTACATTTTTTTCTTCTCCACAAAAGCTTCTAGGCCAGCTTTGCCAGGGCTCTGTCCTCGCAGCCTCGTGAGGTGGGGGGCGGTGGGGAGCACCTTGCTTGAAACGCCCAGGGGGAGATGGCACGGGAGCAATCCAGGGAAATTAAATCCTAGTGCTCTCACTGCTCCAAACTGCTGAACAAGCTGAAAGTAATGAATGAGGTATCATATTTGTAACTACTTAGCGGACACACTAAGACAATTACAGTGATGAAAGCTACCCAGGCAGTGCTGTACATCAGACTTATTCTGCAAAAGTCCATAAATAAGTAATTTGACGTGGTAAAGCACTCTGGGATGGCTCAGGGTTTGGAAAGTGATATTGAAAAAAGGAATCTACATGTACACGTAGGGCTTATTATGCTGCAGCACAAGCAATTTCATACCTTCCTCGATGTATTTACAGCACAATGCAGTAAGAAGGAGGCTATAAATGAACGGCTGATGCCCCCAACCACTTATCTTCTGATGAGAGAATCCTGTTACTGTCTCAGCCAGAAGAGCTGTGTTCGGAGGGAGCCATGATCACAGATACTCTGAGGCTCAGTTCTGAAACCATTTAAGAGGTCACAGAATCATTCAGGTGGGACAAGACCCTTGGGATCATCGAGTCCAACCATTGACCCTGCTCTGCAGAGTTCCCCCCTAAACCATGTCCCCCAACACCACATCCAAACCACCCCTGAACACATCCAGGGGTGGTGACTCCACCCCCTCCCTGGGCAGCCTGGGCCAGGGGCTGGCTGCTCTTGCTGGGAAAAATGTTTCCCTGCTGTGCAGTCTCCACCTCCCCTGCTGCCGGTTGAATCCCTTCCCCTTGTTCTATGGCTGAGTGCCTGTGAGAAGAGACCAGCACCAGCCTCTCTCCAGTGTCCTTCCAGGGAGCTGTGGAGAGTGCTGAGGTCTCCCCTCAGCCTCCTCTTCCTCACACCAAACAGTCCCAGCTCCTTCGATCGCTCTTCCTAAGTTTCCTTCTGCAGCCCCTTCCCCAGCTGTGCTGCCTCCTCTGCCCTGGCTCCAGCCCCTCGCTGTCTCCTGTGTGGGGGTGCCCAGAACTGGCCCCACTCCGTCAGGTGGGGCCTGCCCAGGGCTGGGTGCAGGGGGACAGTCACCTCCCTCCTGCTGCTCTCACCCTGCTCAGTGCAGGCCAGGTTGCCGTTGGCTTCCTTGGCCACCTGGGCACGCTGCTGGCTCACAGTCAGTCACCTGTCAGGTAGAACCCCCAGGTCCTTTTCCACCAGGCTGCTTTCCAGCCACACTTCCCCAAGCCTGGAGCGTTGCCTGGGGTTGTTGTGGCCCAAGTGCAGGACCTGGCACTTGGCCTTGTTGAAGCTGAGGTCGCATGAAGGGAGAGAAGCAGACAGGTAGGCAACGTCCCGTGTATGCTCTAGAATGTCAGATGGAAAGGAAACCTCCTAAAATCCTTCCCCAGGGGATGCTGGGCGAGGATGATGAAGGATGAGGTGATGTGTAGTGGAACAGAAAAACAGGGGCAGAGGCTGTTAAGAGTATCTGCTTAAAAGATCACTGCAATACATCAAAATACTCATCATGTGAGAGCTGAAGGTATCTGTTAAAAAAGGAAAAAAACATATAATCAAAACTCAGAAGATGCTTGTCAAAAACTTGTAAGGGCCACAGAGTTTTTCTCTGTTGAGAAAGGATCTTCACTGTGCACCGATCAGCAGCTCTCATACAGACCAAGTGTGGATGCTCTGCTTACTGACCTGCTGCACGTGCTGCCTCCCCAGACAGATGACATTTACTGCAAACATCTACTGATCACCAGCTAATCCTTCCTAACCTATTAACAGGTTAATAGAGCACGTGATCCAAAAAGCCAGCTAAGAAATGTGGGGACTCTGGTGCAACGCTGCCTCACAGCTCCCTGGTGTTCTCCAGTCCACTGTCCTCTCCCCCCACCCAAAACATCGTATAAGGCACAGGGGGATTTTTTTATTCTCCTTGGTACCCAGGGGGTTGAAGGGAAGAGGGATAGAGAACATTATCGTGCTCAGAGATAAAAGAGGCATTATACTCCTGAGGTCTCTTAAGTGGAGGATGGAGATAACCCTGAGATGGAGACCTCGGAATACGTTCAGTTGCTGCTGCACTTGAACAAAGTCAGAAGGCCAACGTAGGAAGGAGGAAACGCCTCTGGCGAGGCTGTGCCCTGGTGACCTCACCAAGAGAGGCCAAACACCACTGCTGTGAGGGTGCTGAGAAGGGAAACTCTACCCGTCAGCAGCAGACCCAGAAGAGCAGATCTGCAGGGCAACAGAATTCTTTCATTTCTAGCTCTAGCCTTTCTAATTAATTTGTTCTACATCGTCAGTTTTTCCCGGTAAACATTCTCAACACCTCCCTTCCCAAGATATTGTGGAGTCCAGCAATTAACTTCTCTCATCTCCCTTCTCATGCTGCCTCCTCTGCTCCGTGCTCACAGTTTTGGTCAGGTTTTTTCGACCCCACTCGTCAGCTCCTGACAGCCAGCGTCACTGTGCGAACGAGTCTCTCGTTAATTAATATTCTTACATTAAGAGAAAAAAAAAGGTACAAGCATCTCGGGGGAAAACGAGAGTAGAAGAGCTAAAAACTACAGCTCGCCTGTCAGCGGATGGTGTAAGGAGAGATTGCTCTTGGTCGACAGCTAATTGAAAATGAGAGGTTAGAAGGAAATAAATTATCAGCTGTTCTGTGTTTTCAGAGAAACCAACCCCGAGCTGCCCTGGCCGCACACTCAGGGCACTGGAGGTTCTCAGACCTCGCTGCAGTAGGAGCAGGAGAGAGGAGGGGGAAGGATGAGGCTGAGAAAAGCACGGGTTGCTCAGCACACAGCTCGTGACCGAGGTAACATCAACAACAACAACCTGAATTCAGTGGTGAAAAACAAAAATGCTGCTAAAAAACCTGGCAGGGAATTGTCTGGAAGCTCCATTCAGATACAAATGAGATCCTGTATTAAGACCGTAGTTTACAAGGACATAAAGTGATAAATTAACCACCTTTGAAACGGAAATTGCACATGGTAATTACATGATTTACATTACATAAATAATGAATTAATATTAATTAATACCAACAATCTGGATTCTATTCTCAGTTAAGACAGCACAGCTCCTGTGAAGAAAAGACCTTTGTCATTCCATCCTGGGCTGTTAGAGCAAGTTGCTTTTGCTACTCTTATTGTCATGACTGTCCCAGTTCTGTGAGGAGCTATGAGGATGATGAAGGGGCTTGAGCATCTGCCCTGGGAAGAAAGACTGAGGGAACTGGGGCTGTNTGGTTATTTGCTAAGAAATGAAGTCCTGCCCAATACATTTGTTTCAATGGACACCACTTGCTCAGTGCCCAGGGGAACTATTACACCACCAGATCTTATTTTCAGCTGCCTGCACCTAAACCTGTACGAGATGGGTAATGCCAGGCAGAAGAAGAAGGACCAGCACACCAGAGAAACCTGTTCTGGTGTGACGGGGAGCGGGTGACAGTGATTTATAACACTGTATTCAAGTGTCATAGTGGAAGTGTCACTCTCAGCCTTTTGTGAGCTGAGCCACGGTAGCTGCAGACAGAGCCCTGACTACGGAACGGCGTGCTGCAGGAATGTAATGGGATCTGACACTTCTCGTTCCTTCAGAATTAGTGCAACTCAGAAATGAAATTTTCCATGACACTGCTGCTGTAGGTTGGAAGGAAGTTTTGTCAGGAGTGGGCATGGAGCAGTTTCCAGTTCTGTGTAAGAAGTCGGTACGGAGAGGAAGATGCAGATGAGGGACATGGAAGACCCTCAGCAACACAGCAGTTGTTGGCAGCTTTAGCAGAAGAAAAACACAGATGGACAGCCTGGTTTGCTTTCAGATTCACTGCAGCAATGAAGATTTAGAGAGCTTCCTGTTGGTTTAGCAGAGAAGCCCTAATCTTGCCACCCATTAAAGTCTGGCTTTGCTGGGCTCTGATGAAACACCAGGGGAGAGAGACTACAGGCTCAGCACCCGGCACTTCGAGTGCTTCTCTCAAAACCAACTCCTTTGAGAGTCCCTCCTTGCAAGGAACGGTGGAAAACATCACCAAGGAACATTTCCTGTGGCACTGGAGCCTGCACCCTGCTGTATGACATCGCTCTGTCCTTCTGTCCTCCCCCCATCCTCCCGCGGGCGCTGAACACGCCGCTCGGTGCCCGTCCCGGCTGCACCCAGGGCCAGAGGGGCCGAGCAATCTCCTGGCTTGGTCACCCATGAAATTGGGTATGGCTGCCTTCCTTCCAGGGAAAGCTGCCCCTGACATCACTGCTTTGTATGCAAAGCATCGATTACCTGGAGAGGAGGTTCAGGGCCAACGCTTTCGACAGCTCCTAATGAATTTTGGTCTCTAACTTCAGTGCAAAGTGATGCTGGAAAGCAACCAGCAGGATCTGGGTGATTTTTGCTTCTTAAAAGGCACTAACAGAAGCACACTTCATACAAATACTTCATTCAAATAGCTGATCGATGGAGTGCTAGACATCCATTTTCCCAGGGAATACCCTGAGATTAACAATGCCACAACAGGATATTCCTCCGTGAAGTCCTGACTCCGATCCCCAGCTCTTGACCTTTAAAGGTCCCTTCCAGCCCAAACCATTCCAGGATTCCTGGGCAGTTTCTCCATAAATCAGGGCACAGAACCTCCACGTTACAAGTCCAATATCCAGTTTTTCTGCTGGTTAGAGGCTTGTGGGAAGGAATACAAACGAATATTTGCGGGTACTATGGCCTTTAGTTCTGTGGAATTTTCATCTAGGAAGACCAGGCCTATTCTGCTTCAGATGGTTCATCAAATAGATGAAAAAACCTTAACTGCAGTAATCTTTGTGGTTGAGAATCCTTCAAAACCCAAAGTAACCACTGTAATTTTCTCATTTAAACAGCTATAATTTCAAAAGTCTTTTTTTTCCCCCCCTTTGTAGGCCTTAGAGTGATGCAGCTACACACTCATGTATAGCCAAGGGGGAGCTGTAGAGATTAAACCCAACAAAAACCTAAGAATAAAAAAAATCCCTAACTTGTGGGAGATTTATTTTGCTAAGGAAGAATGTAAATTTGGCAGAGAAATGCAGAATCAGGGTGATGTTGTTGATAGCTGTCTGCAAAAATGATTGGTGGAAACTTAATTTTACCACTGGAAGCAGATACCAGCAATGAGATGAATAACTGGGAAAACAATTTTCCATTAAAAACAGCTCCGTGGGGTAGTTTTCAACCAGCTGAAAGATATCTACATACACACATGCATGCATTCATAAATCAAGGACTTTCAGGCAAATAACAAGTACAAAATTAAATCCAAGCCCATATTACATACACATCAGCATACATTGATAAATACACACCAACTCAGTAAATATTTTGCTTCTCGTTAAGAACTTTGGAGAAAAGTATTTTCTGTTTGCATCAAACCAGGCATCTATTCTAATTTGAAGAAGAAAAATGGTGTTTTCTAACAAATATTTAATTTTGGAAAGAGGTATCTGGCCTTAAAAAGCTTCCCTGGGCAGCCTGTGCCAGGGTCTCACCACCCTGAGAGGGAAGAGCTGCTTAATTTTTAATCTACATCTGCTCCCTACCAGTTTGAGGCCATCACCCCTCGTCCTGTCACTGCAAGCCCTGCTCAGAAGTCCCTCCCTGGCTTTCCTGCAGGTCCCCTCCAGGTACTGGAAGGCCAGAAGGTCTCCCCAGAGCCTTCTCTTCTGCAGGCTGAACAACCCCAACTGTCCCAGCCTGGCTCCCAGCAGAGGAGTGGACCCTTGGATGACCTTCACAGTCTCCTCTGGCCCCACTCCGACACCATTTCTCCAACATTCCTTGTGTTTGCCTCACCACATCTGTTACTTCACGCGACCAAACGACCTATTGGGTGATGTGAAAGAGAAGGAATTGACATTTTCTGGGTTCTTACACTTTGATTACCAGAGTTTCCTCCTCCTTATGGGAAGCACCTCATGTCTGACCCGCTCCTCCACTGACCCTCTATCCAACAACCCCCGACGGCTCCTTTCTCCTCCCTGACCACACCACTCCTCTGGGAAAGAGCAGGACAAGGGAGATGTCTGTATTTTCTGTTAGGATGTTATTTAACAGACCTTTTTCATGTCAAGGTCTCAGGCTTTTGGGAATAAAGAGACCAAATTGAGGTTTGACTCTTTTTTCCTCCGAGGCTTTCAAGTTAGAATGCCTCTGTCTGCTAGAAAAGAGAAGAAAGCAAAGGAAGTAAATCCATCACTGAGAAGGATGGCATGAAGTAAGATATAATACATATGCCATCCGTGATTTAGAGGATTCTGGGCTAAGAACTAAGCAGTAAGGCTCTGCATGCAGCTCCATCGATAACGCAGTAATTTATGTGACAACATTGAGAAAAAAATAAAATAAAAAAAAATTACGAAGGAGGAATACGCAAAAATAAATTTCCTTCAACAGAGCCTAAATTTAATAAAGCAATCTAACAACTGCCAGCAGATACCAAAACTCCACGGTGATTAAATAAGTAGAAGTATAAATTATGCACCACAGTTAATCAAAGTGCAGGCGATTGGGAAGAGCTCTTCCGCACGGCAGCGCAGCGCTCGGAAGGGAGCGGCCGCTTGCACCCCGAAGACTCCGCAGCACGAGGCAGCAGCATCCCCCTGTGCAAGGAAGATGGTGCAGGGAGGGGAACATCTCCCTGCTGAGGAAAGGCTGAGGGAGCTGGGGCTCTGGAGCTGGGAGGAGAGGAGACTGAGGGGGNACCACCCACCCACCTTCAGAGCACCTTGGGACAACATTTCAAACTTGTGCCCTGTGAGGGTTTTCCCCTTTGCCACCCTGTCCTTTACTGGGGACAGGCTTCTGCAGCCCAGCTGGGTACCAGAGCCCTTCCCCACTGTGTTTATTTTAATGCACAAAACCCCCTTTCCTCCCCCACCCCTCTTGCCATTTTGAAAGATGAAGGCTCCTCTGAACAGAGCCCCAGTGGAAATCTAGGGCTTTATTTTTCCATACTCTTTTTTTTTTTCCCCCACTAAAAAGCACTAGCTTGAATTCACGACGCATTTATCACCAAGTTCAGCATCCCTGGCTGGCTCTATTAATAGCTTTCCCAATTTCTAATGTTAACAGAAGTTTCCTCGCGTACCGAAGCGCTCACATCTTTTCTTTCCCCTTTTAAAGGCATAAATTTATGCTGGTAATTTCCAATTCCTTCCGACGGTGTTAAAATGGCATCTCAATGAACAGGCTGCTCAGTCGTTCCTCCAGCCACCTAAGATGCAAGAGCCCAAGGCTGGCCTTGTTGTCTGGCCAAAACTTAGCTTGAGATAGGCTCACGTAGGTCCTTCTGTTCACAAGGTATTTCTGTGTCATCCCCTCTCATTTACGTAACTAGAATCCTGCAAACATCTGAACTCACAACTTTCCCCCCCCTCTGTACCTTCCTGACATCATCTTTTAAAATTCCTGCTAGTGAGTCCTAAATTCATCAAGATAATGAAGGATGTGCCTGCTAGAAATGATGAGGCGTTGGGATAATTTTAATCTAGCTGAGACTGAGAACTGCCAGACTCCTTTGAAAATCACAGGTTTAAAAATAAAGTCTGTGTTATTAACAATTCTGGGAGCAATGGAATCGGAGCACAAAACAAAGATCCTATTTTCTATTAATTAATCCTGGGCCTCTGCCATTAACAGCAACAGGTTGCAAATACTTTTTATACAGCACTGGTATGAATTGGTAAATACTTCGGTCATGGATCCTTGTGGGAGGTTTTTTTCCCCTTTTTTTCCTTTCCATTTATTTTCTTTTCAATTGAATCTCAAATCTCTCTGCTGAATTGAGGAACTAATTTCCTCCCCAGAACAGGAACTCAGCCTTCTGAGCCACTTCAGCTCTGGGTCTCAGTCTGGGAGCTGCAGGGACAGGTTCTTAAATCAGCGACACCTCTCCACAAGCCAATCTTTCTCAGGACAGCTACTCAGATGATGCCAAGACTTTCCACTTAAATGGACAAAAAAAATATAATTAAATCTTTCCTCATTTCAATGGGATCAGAAAATGGATTTTCTTTAGTGGCTT
>VWZY01008006.1:287719-302077 GCA_013399075.1 Chloroceryle aenea
GGAGATGAGGGGATGGGAGTCTCATTAAAGGGCTAAACTTGGCTTTGGCTCTTAGCTCTTGGGCATCCACTGCTCCTCTGGTCCTTCCTCTCGGTGTGTTCAGAGCAGGGGCTGCATTCTCCGTAAGCACCCGCACAGCACTGAGCACAACAGGGCCCTCACCTCAGGACCCCTCAGCAGTCCTCTNAAGCCAATCTTTCTCAGGACAGCTACTCAGATGATGCCAAGACTTTCCACTTAAATGGACAAAAAAAATATAATTAAATCTTTCCTCATTTCAATGGGATCAGAAAATGGATTTTCTTTAGTGGCTTATTAGAGCAAAACACAATATGTTTATGTCATGAAAGGGCTGACCCAGGCTTTATTGTACTAAGAGTCCAGCCAGTGAAGTGATGGGATGGAGGAGGCAGACAACAGGGTCCCCAGGCAGGAAGGAACCAAGGCAAGGACACCACACCTCGAGATACAGTGCAGCTAGAGCTCTCAAGTACTTGGCACTTGCAGACAGGTATCAAAACCCCGGGAGAAAGAAATGACCATTTAATCCGTGTCCACTTTTCAGGCTAGTAACAGATTTTGAGATAGCTCTTATGTCTTATGGGTTTTTTACTTAGAGTTTCACACGATTTCTTGAGTTCACACCATTCCTACAAGGGGGTGATTAAAGCCATACTAAAAACATGCGACTGTAAACTTGCTTAACCACTGCTACCCCAGCAGTTAGCTCACTTTTCTGTGATATTAATAACAAAAGGCCCTTGCAGTTCCAGCCGAGTCCCTGGTTTATGAATTTCCAGCCTTCCTATTGTGATTTATTCATTATGCAACGTGCACAAACAAACACAAACCAGTTTACGCACAAGATTGCTTTTTAAACAGCCACGTTACCTTGGCAAACAATCGGAGGCACACTGGAATTTATCCGCCTGACCTTGAGCAGTAATTAATCAGATCTGCTCTGAATCACGACTGATTTATTTCAGGTGACCTTCCAAGACTCTGCTTTTACAGGGAAGTGATTAAGGAAGGGCCCAAAGCTGGAGAGATCTGAGATGTGCCTTGTGGTTGGGACAGACCCGCTGCCTCTGGCCTGGCTCCTCCAGGAGTGGACGGCTTGAGCTTGGGAAGAGCTGAAGCCTCTCCTTTGCCTTTACCCTTTGCTACTGAAATGCAGATCCCGGGGTTAATCAGGTTTATGTTGTCCCATCGCTCTTGCTCAGTACACAAAAGCTGCATCTGACTCTTGCAGGCTGTCCCCATAGACTTTATGAAGCAATCTTCTTCGTAATCATGATCTGAAGCCCAATCCAATTACAGGCCCACTCTTCTGTCCATGAGATTACCATTAGCAAAGATAAAAGCTATTGCTCGTAGCACTGCCCTCCCCCTCTACTATCCTGGCACCTCCCCCTCGGACAGCTCTGGAAAGAACAGCAGCATGAATTGCTCTAGAAAGATCCCCACCAAGAGGAACATCTTCCTTCCCAGTCAGCAGCAAGGAAGGACCAGCTGCTCTTGCAACCACTGTCTTGTAACCCGCAGTCTTCTGGGGTTTGATGCTTGGGGTTGGGTGCTTTTGATTAAAGAGAGTCCTGCCCACGAGCCTGGCTGCTGGAAGCTCCAGGAGCTTAAGGAGCAGAGGCAGAACCACATCCTCGCGTTCTGCGCCTCGCCGACCCCGCTACCGCCAAGAGCGGCTGCCGTGGACTCGCCGCGCAAATCCCGAGGGGAGCGGTGAAGGGAGAGGGAAGNACCTTTGACATAATCCTAGCATGGAATCTGCTGCTCTGAGGGCTTAGAGACTCCTCAGAGCTGCTCCAGGGGTGAATCGGATCCTTTGGATCCAGACTCCCTTGGAAGTGTTCTGATCCTTTCCCACTGACTCACGTTCAGAACATGTTTCCAAATCACATCCCAGCACAAGCTGTTGCAGATCATTATCCATCTATTTCACTGTAACTATGCCTGGGATCTATCCATGGGACACGCTTTAGGTCGCTGCGGTCTTTCTCATTTTTCACCCCTGTAAATATTTAGTACACAGGTAACAGTCACCGTGTCCAAAATACTTGAGAGATCCAGCCCTGGCTTGTTGAAATCTCAGGACTGCTTTGTAGAACTGTTCTAAATTCCAACTCCTTAGGAAATGCCCCCTCAGTTTTTTATTCCCTTTCCCTCTAGCACTTGCAGTGTCTATCACTGGGGTTTGCAGTACCCGAGGAAATCTGGTCAGACTGGAGAATTCATTCCCGTGCAGGCTCAGGAAAAAACAGCGTTTCCAAACTGCAGCTTTTCAATGCACACTGGTGTTTTCCATGGCTACACTCGGGTATTTCCCTGGTTGTATTTTTATGTAAATGTTCATATGCTTTGACAGAATGTGGATTGAGAAATTACTCTTTTCCTTTTTTTTTTCCAGAGAAACACATCGCTAATGAATCTATTTGTGGCTATATATAGAGTACTGTTTAATACGCACGGAAACTTCCTAACAGGGAAGAAATTGCAAAGGGTTCTCCTCACGCTGGAGGAATTACCCAAGGTTTTAAGAACCCTGTCTTACAATAACTCAGCCGTTGGGTGAGGATGGCAGAGATTTCTCCAGTTAAAACCAAGGCTAATTTGTTCAAGCAAACTTTTTTTTTGAAGAACCCCTTAAAAACTTCTCCTTCCAAAGCCAGCGTGCGAAAGGCCGGCCCTCAGCCATTGGTCTGGAGGTGGGATGAGCTGTGGATGCACACATGTACGTAGGGCTAAGTGTCTCAAATCCACCTCTGCAAATATTCACGGATATCACTGGGAAAGAGCACATCAGGATTTTCCAAGTGATGGACGGCGGCTCTTTGGCTGCGTAAATCTCTCCCCGCTGCTTGTTAAGTCCTCCGCCCAATAAATAACTACTACAGGATGAAACTGCAATGATCTTCTGAAGTCAGGCAACGAGAGATTAAAGTTTGGGAGGGGTTTTTTGTGTTTGCTCGCTTCGGGTTTTTTCACTCTAAAAGCTTCTAAACAGTAGGTTGCTCTTTTATGCTAACTATGTCTGGGAGAGAATGGAAATACTTGCTGAGAGAGAGGCATAAATAGCTTTGATATCAAAGGCATTCAAAAGCTTTATTTACATTCACTCTGTGTGAATATCAGCTTCCATATGGTCAAACCCATGGATTACGGCTCTGTGGGGGAAGGTGAA
This sequence comes from Chloroceryle aenea, assembly GCA_013399075.1. NCBI lineage: Eukaryota > Metazoa > Chordata > Aves > Coraciiformes > Cerylidae > Chloroceryle > Chloroceryle aenea. Next base: position 290,916 of record VWZY01008006.1, read on the forward strand.
GAGGTTATCTAGAGCTTCTTGTACAAATTGTAGTCTTCCAGCAAATAACACAGAGGATAACTGAGAACTCTCAGCTGCTTCTGTTTTAATAGCTCTGCCTGAGCTACTTTATCATTCAAATCTGTGGTGAGCTCAACTAACGGGGAGTTGCTCGAAACTAAGGGAATAAAACAGGGTGAAAAAGAAAAGCGAGCGGAAGAGATCGCGAGGCCCTTAGAGATCATTGTAACAAGCGTGTTTTCTCTCTTAATGGGGGGGACTATTTGAAACAGAAACAATGAGCAGTGGAAAACCACCCCACAGTCCTCTCGGAACCTTTTCTTACGCTGCTGTAACATTAGGGAGGGAGGCAGCAGAATACTGAGGGCTGGTTGCCCGAGAGCAGCGGCGTTTGCTGCTGTAAGAGAAGCTCCAGGTCTTGTGCACAGTGAGATACCTTTCTGCTGGGCTTGTAGCACTTTGTACTAAACACACTGAGAAAATCCTCTCTCTCTGTGTGATAGGACACGCCAAGTATCTATCCTGGAGCAAGGATGCTGAAGCAGATCTCTGAGCAAGCTGCTGCTGGGTTATCAAAGGGAGGGGACAAGGGGACAGCACCCAGTCAGCGGGCAGAACTGCTCTTCCCTCATCCACTGGAGTACATGGCAGGTGAGAAGAGGCTGGGAAAAGGCTTGTTGAGCTGGAGAGGAGGAAGGTGATGGTGGGGGGGAGAGGGCGGGCAGTGGTGTGATGGTCTGCTGAAGACAGAGCCAGACTTGCTCCAGGGATACACAACGAGAAGACGAGGTCACGGTCACAAGTTGCGAGGAGGGAAATTCTGATTGAACATATTACAACAAAATAATTACTAAGAGAGCTACTAAAGACTGGAATTTCGAAGAAGAACCCTTGAAGATTTTCACACCAGGCCTGAGTAGAACCTCTGCAATCTGACCTAGGTTTGAAATTAGCTCTGATGAGCAGGATGTTGGATTAGATTGCCTCCAGAAACTGTATCCACAAGAAAACTTTCCTCAATTCTATGACTCCAAGTACTTCCATCCTGTTAAATCCTAATGTTGCCATGAAAAATGTCATGTCCTATGGCAACATAAACAAGTTAACACAGTACCAAGCCAGAAAAATTAACAGGATTTCCAACAATGGATGCCTGCAGACATTAGTGCCTGCAGAGAAACAAGAAGCTGTCGCTACACACTGAGAACATCTCAATAGCCTTAAGAACTCCACTGCCTCTGATACAGCCACACCAAACATGAAAGCCTCTGTACTTTCCTGTACATTCACACAGCATTTCTGTAATTCACTGATCTCGCAGATATTAAAGGTAGCTGATGATAACCCTTCATCAGAACCTTTAAAGTTACCATTTACAGACACAAAGGGCTTTGCTTTGATTGCTGCCTATTTAAACCATGGGTTGATAGGTAAAAATCAGAAACAATAATTTCCCTGCCCAGACAGTTTGTCTCAGCTGACACCTTTAAAAGACCGGAGAAACCAACCGCATGGAATTTACGCTTTACTTTGTTCATTAAACAATTGGAGCTCTCAGCTCCTCAAAGCTAAACCCCACTAACTTGTCACTGTGAATCCTGCCCGGCCTGCTAGGGACCATCCAGGCATTACAGTGTGTGTGTGGCTACTCATTAGCCCGAGGCCAAAAGGACTAACACGACTGTTGACAGGGACTAAGCCGAGCTGGCCAAGGGGACCAGGGCTCCGATGCTCGGGTGAGGGGTCGGGCAATGGACAAGGCTCAGAGCAGGCAAAGGAGCCAGACCTGAGAGGCTGGGTAAGAGCAGGAACAGGATTTGTTTCCCTGAACTCTGTTCCTAGTCGAGGAGCTTCACTCCCTTAGTCCTGAGGCAGCCGCAGAGAGCGGATTGGATCTATCTGCTGAAAACCTCTGAGGTCTCAAGTGCCCATATTCCTGACTTTAAGCCTCTCATGGAGTGAAAATCCTGAGTTCCATTAAAGATGCAGCATTTAGCTCATCCCGGAGTTAAACCCAGTGCTTTTCAACTGCAAGAGAAACAGAAAGCAAATAAATACATCGGATGTTGGGAGTTTTATTAACTCCCTATTCTTCAGTCAATCCAATAATAACTCCTAATTATTACAAGCTTGAGATTGGCACCAGTGGTAAAGGATGTTTTTTCTGTGCTCTCCAAAATACTTCAGTAGCAATTGTCTGTTAACCCCGGGACTTCTCCAGCAAGCCAGCAGAGCACTGGTGCCAAACAGCTGATCTCCATGCAGCTGCACGATCTCCCCCCCAAATTATTCACAGCTCGGTGATGGAAAAGATAATAAACCATATGGAATAAGATGGGAGAGGGGTTGGAGAAAAGAGGGCATCAATAAAAATTCAAAACCTGTCAGCTGGGGAAATAGGAGACAGGGTAGGTACAAATAAGAGAAAAATAGGATCAAAGAGATGAGGCTGATTTTGTCTGTTTTCTGCAAGGAAATCCCTCTGTAATGAAGAGAATGAATGAGCGCGCTGCCAACCCCAGGCAGTAGTTACATTTTCAAATACTAATGCAAGTAAAGAGCTGAAGTTTCATTTTCAGAGGCTTCCCAGTTGCCAGCAGAAGATAAATCTCAATGAAAGCCTATGTTAACTGCCAGAGGTACTTTCAAAAATCAGTTTTCACCTATCCTGTTACTTTGTTCTGGGAAAATATATCTGGAAGCTGAGCTATGTTAAGAATTAACACAAATCATCTTGCAACGTAAGATACCCCATGGTAGGAGCTGGAATCTCATAGATCAGCAGAAAATAGGTACAGAGAGAGCGAGCTACACACGTATTACATCTACTCATCCCTATGTAGGCTTCTCTTAGTTGCTTTAATAGCAAAAATTCACTGGAAAAAGAACAATACACAGGCAGAGAGGGGTGTTCTGTGATCCAGGGAGGGAAAATGGCCCCTTCTTAGGGATATTTTGCTCCTCGTTTCCCATCAAGCCTGCTGAAAGCCTGTATCTGCTAGAGGGTGAGAAAGGACAACGTCATTGGGATGGACAAATTAACAGGAAAAGGGATAATGGAGGAAATTACAAAGTCAGCCCAACTCTGCGCTTCTCCAGCCAGCCAGCCTCTTGCAGATGTGCCATTCGGACTCTTCACCATTCCTAGCAAAGTCAGGCTGGAGAAGAATATCACACCAGCAGCCTTCCAAAAACGTCGGCTCGGAGGCAGCGCTGCCAATCCCCTGCCTTGCGAACGTCAGGCTGGAGGAAACAAAATATTGCACGTGTCTTGACAGGGCGGGAGCTCTCCCGTTCCCTTCCCAGCCACACCATCTGGGCCGCCTGCCTCCTCTCGGACTAACGTCCCACTCCTGCAAACAGTTACCTCTTGCTGGAGGCACTTCTGCTTCTAGAAACGCCAGTGGAACGTGGTCCTTGGCAGGAGGAGGCAGCAGTGGAGATGATGAATGAACACCCCGGGGGGGTTTATTCCAGCATGAAGAACTCGGTTTGCCTTCTGCAAGTGTCTGCTGCGGCTCTGCACAGGATACACCGGGAAATGAGGAGCTGCACGGATTTCCATTTGTATCAGCATGAGTCAGTTTAAGTAAAACAAGGGGAACTACAATGGATCAGACGTATACAGCAGACTACCACCTGAGAATCTTGAGGGTGATGTGTTCCAGTTAAATCACTGCTGCTGCAGGCCTTGGAATATGTGTTCAAGTTTGTATTTCATGGTAAAGATCCCAGTTCTTGAGATTTTTAGCTGTCCCAGATTGGCTAAGACAATATAGAAATTCAGGGTATCTTCTCTGGTATCCTACGGCTTGTTTCTGAGATGGGGGTTTATCCCAGACTTTCATTTAGGACAAAGGATTTCCTCCTGTTCCTCAAACCACAGCACTGGCACCCCATCTATTCTGAGAACGGTGAGAGAAACAGGAGGCTGGGACCCGTTAGGTGCACTGGGGAGTGAGCTGCTGTGGTGGATTCACCTCGGATGGGCACCAGGTGCCCACCCAGCTGCTCCCTCACTTCCCCCCCTCTTAGCTGGACCAGAGGGAAGAAAAGAAGATGAAACTCTTGGGCTGAGACAAAAGCAGCTTAATGGAAAANTATTTAGCATGGGGGGGCTGGAGGACAAATACCTGTCAGTTATTGGAGAAATGCTCCGGGATTCCTGCTGCCTCTGCCCCAGGCTATGCCCATGCTGCCTGCACCACAAGCCTGCTCTCCAAGTATCCCTCGAGCCTGGTTTAAAACACCCTAGTGAGAGATCAGGGAATGACTGCGGGGTTTTGTCATCACACCCTCATCATCCGCAAGCAGGACAGAAAGGGGCAACACGACAAGAAATCTCACTCTGCAAAATCTCATAGCAAATTTGACAGAGAGGTTAAAGAAATTAAAACTAAACGAAGTCAAAAAGAAAGCTAATGGTTAATATCTTGCAGAAACATCATTTCTTCCTGCCGTGCTTGTCAAGAAAAGCTCCGAGAAAATTTGTTTTCAGGAAGGAGGATGAAAAGACCTTTCAAATACCGAGTAAAATAAACTGTGGAAATTTGCAAGCCAGTTTAACTGAGGTGTCTCAGAGCTCAGCTAACTCCCAAAACTAGAGACTTTGAGTTCATCCCCACCATGAGCAAGAGTCCATTTTACAGAGCTGTTGTTCTATCCCAGTCGATAAGGAATCCTCTAATAAGTAACCTCTACAGATAACAGTTTGGGTTTTTTTTCCTCCCCAAGGTTTACAACAACACAAGGGTATGGGAAAACAAACAGTTGATTTTTTTCCTCTGCTACTTGATTCTTGATGTCCCCTGGGGGTAGCATCGCCCTGTGATGTGGGCACTCTCTGAAGAGGGCTGTTACAAATGATGTTCTGCATCTTTAAGGTAGAGGAGTACGATGAATCATAGAAATGCTTATGATAAATCAACATCCCCAGATGTCATCTTGCTTCCTCTGCAGGACACACTGGGGAAAAAAAAATACCCACGCCAGTGAAGGCATTCTTTTAGCTTGAGGAAATCATCTCTCCCTGCCTCTCCATCCACAGTCTCAGCAGTGCTGTTCTCATCCTTATCAGATTGCAGCCGTCTAGCAGAGCCCAGCTGCCTTCTCCCTGCTCTGCTGCTGTCACAGCAAACCCCTCCACGAATTAACTGGAGGTACCTGGGTGAGTGTGGAGTGCTGCTTCATTCAGCCTCGACTGCCACTGAAGAGGCAAGAACCCAGTGTGGCTGTTAATTACCAGATAGCTGGAGTTTGCAGACTAATACTGATGGAAGCTAGGAAAAAAAACCCCAAAATGCTCTGGTTGAAGTGCTCCTCGCTTTGGATTTGCTTATTTTAGAGCACGAAATGGCACAAGCTGCTTTGTAAACTGCAGTGAAGTGTCGCTGGGTTTGCTGCTGAGCTCCGAGTCTGCAGGCGGGCTCCTTGGTCCCAGCTCCACCAGAAGCTACCTCCACATATGGAGGAGAATCAAACAGCCAGCAGGAAAGGGAGGAGGAAGAGGAGGCCACAGCAATGATGAGAGGGCTGGAGCACCTCCCCTGTGGGGACAGGCTGGGAGAGCTGGGGGTGGTCAGCCTGGAGAAGAGGAGGCTCTGGGAGCACCTCCCAGTACCTGGAAGGGGCTGGAAGAAGCAGGGGAGGGTCTGCTCACAGGGGCTGCAGTGCCAGGACAAGGGGCAATGGCTTTAAGCAGCACAGGGCAGATTTAGCTCGGATGTGAGGGAAAAGCTCTTGACTCTGAGGGGAGAGACCCTGGAATGGGCTGCCCAGAGAGGGGGTGGAGGCCCCATCCCTGGAGACATTCCAGGCCAGGCTGGATGGGGCTCTGAGCAGCCTGCCCGAGCTGGAGATGTCCCTGCTTATTGCAGGGGGTTGGACCAGGTGACCTTTGGAGGTCCCTTCCAACCCAATGCATTCTACAACACCAAACCCAGCTAACCCTGTCCCTCACAGCTCCCTAGCTCCCTCCTTGCACTGCCACTGGGGAATGAATAGCCATGGTTGCAAATCAACATCGCTGTACTTTGTATTATTGGACAATTTCTTTTCTTTGTCTATTTTTCTTCCCTTTATCTAATTCATTAAAATTCCAAAGCAAACAGAATTTCCCTACCAGTTTCAAAGGGATTACAAAGCAGAGCTCATCTGGATGAGCACAGTATTGATCCCCTGTACACAAACATCCCCTTCAGCCTGTGTACTCCAGCTGGATCAGCCCACACCAGGCTGTTCAGGGTGGAACGTCCTGTGGAAGTGTCACTCGAAGGCAGAGAGAGATAAGGAATCAGCTGCACATTTTGACTGGGAAGTTGGTTGGATTTTAACTTCTGTCAGCTCAAATACCTGACAATTCCTGATGGCACCCTGTGTTTTATCCTAATGACTGGACTGAAGCAGATCACAGAATGGCAGGGGCTGGAAGGGAGCTCTGGAGCTCAGCGAGTCCAACCCCNTGGACTCTTGGGAGCAGTTTCAAGCAGATGGAGGAAGGAGTTTGCGCTTGAGAATCCTTTTCTAATCGAGATGCCAAGAGCTACGGAACACAAATGAATCTCTGCACGTTTCCCAGATGCAAAGTATTAATAAAATGCTTAATTAACCCAAGCACCCAGTTTACTTTCTGATCTTTTCACATGATCAATACAAGCAGAGAAGTGAAGTGGTTTGCCAGCGCTCCTTTGACTTGGCAGCTGTGAACCCAGCAACACAAGGCCACCGTGCCTGCTTTGAGCTCCTCCTCTGACTACAGGACTCTTCGTTTGCTTTTGATTTGCTTCATACAGCACAGCAAACATAAATCCCAGCCTGAGTTTCACAATTAAATTTAGCAATTCATTACTGCCATGGGCCAGTTGGTGTTCCAGTAATACATCCATTAGCAAGACCCAAACAAGAAGAAAGAGCAAGAGAGGAAAAGTTCTTGTTTCAAAGCTTTTTTGAAAGGAGAAATTTAGGGCGGATGGGGGTGACTCTGAGCAAAGAGGCTCTGAAAGCACTTCTGAAATCAGAGTTTGGATTCGTCATACAGTCATTTCAAAGTGGGCCTGTAGACAGATGTGCATAATTCATGGTGGAAAATGCTCTGGGGTATGAACGGTGCACAGGGGCTAAGTGAACTCAGGCAAATGTGTCTTTGCTTGCATAAGTCAAGTGGAAAAGCCTGGACTAAGAGTTTTCTTTTCCTTCCTTTTGTCAGGAAAGGACATGCTGTGGGATTGGAAAGCCATGCTCTGGTTTGCACGTGGCAGCCTTGCGAGTGGGGCCCATGCACTGGTGGAAAGGATCTAACACAGTTAATATTATTATGCCTTTCTGCTTTAGCTGCAATAGCAGCAAGGAATCCCCCTACCTGGAAGGATTTGGGCTTCTCTGACACTGGTGGTCCACCACGTGCATCTTAACACTGAGCTTCCATCCTTACGTGTCCATTTCACAGGATCACAAAAGGGTTTGGGTTGGAAGGGACCTTAAAGATCACCCAGTTCCAACCCCCCTGNGTCCTCACGGAGAGGTGCTCCAGCCCTCTCATCATCCCCGTGGCCCTTCTCTGGCCGTGCATTCCTTCACACGAATGGTCCTCAGCTGAAGGCCAAGCCTAAATCCCTGACCACAACCATCAGTGTTCTGCTCCTTCCTATTCTTCAGGCCTCTCTTCCCTTCACTAGAAGCCCACCAACATGTCTGGTCGCTTGCTATCAGAGACAACAAAGTCACAGGATCCTTTTCAAGCAGATCTGGCTCATCCACTGCTCTCAAAACGAACCATTCTCTTTCGTTTCCAATGTTCTAACACAACTCCTGTATGCAAACACGCACAGCCCTTCTCTCCCAGAGAGAAATATGGTCAACCACAACTATTCATTCTCTATTGTTGTTATGACTTTAAACTGTTCTTTAAAGCCACTGTGATCTCTTTGGAGCAGTGGAGAAAAAGAGCACTTTAATCACTAAAAGTGCATTAAAAATTCAACACTTGAATCCTGCCTAATAGATTGGTATTTCCCATGAGCTGTCAGGGTAAGATTAGCTATTAAAAATTCACTAGTCCACAGGCATGTTAAATCTACCTGAAATTGGGCTCTCCGTGTTTCCTCCCTTGTTTGCATGTTGGAAGAGATGCTTAAATTCTGATCTAGTCCCAATTTAAATAAATCAGAGAATTTTACTTGTGACTTTTTACCACGTTTGAAGTCCACCTTCCATTCCAAGAGCCAGCAGACACTCAGTCCTGCTTCTCCTTCCCAAAGTGACGATGCCACCTCAGTGCCTGTAGCACACCCCAGAGCAGGACCGCAGCGTGGCCACGACTGCACCCAGCTGCAATTTGAAGCCATTTGGCTTAAACTCCCCCAATTCTGCTTTGTCACCAGAAGCTTTTCTGTTAGCTGGGATGAGGCCTAAGGCAGAGATGTGAATGTCTGCAGAGAATCTGGAAGCCCAGTTAAAGCTTAGCTTAGCCTCTCAAAGCACAGGCTCCTCTCCACTGGCCAAATGGGTTTCTAGGTAGGACTACCCAGAGTCTGTCCACCAGGCAGAAGACATCTACCTTCATCAGCCCTTCCATCCTCTCCTTCAGGAGAATCAAGCCTCTGTTGATAGTGGCAAGGCACCAAGATGTTCAGTGGTGGACACACAGTATCTGAAACACCAACCAACCAAAAAACACCAACCAAAATCTCACCCACTGGAAGCCTGACTTGGTGGTGGCACAGCTCAAATTGCTCTCTGCAGAATCCATGGCTAAAAGGAGATGGAGAGTTTGTGGAAAAGACAAGGGGTAAGGGTTAGCAGCTACCCTGAGAAGGTTGCAAATGCACACAAGAGGAAAATTCTTCCCAGCTAGGACAAGTCTGCCATTGGAATATCCTCCTCAGGGAAGTGGGGGACTCCCCAGCAGCGGGCAGGAGATGGGCCAGCCTGTCTAGACCGTGCTTTGCCAAGCAAGGTTGGACCAGATGACCCCTGAGGTCCCTTCCAAGGTGTGATTCTATGATTTTTCTCCTGGGATGCATTGCTACCTTTCCCAGCAGACAAACGTCTCAGCAGACTGATTGCTGTCGAGTCTTTTATTTTTTTTGTCTTTTCCCCTCTAAAAAGAGGAATAAAAAATGCCTGGAATCCTGGCAACACTGGCCATCATCTCGCTTTCTGACTGCAAACATGTAACATGCAGGATTTAATTTAGAGGCAAATGTGAACAGTGTTTGCCAGCCTAAGTGAATTCTTCTCTGGCGAAGACTCTCCAGACAGCTTTCTGTTTCATTTCATGGTATTTCGTCCACCCTGATGTTACGACCAGAAACCACACCGGGAACAATTTGGGATTGAATAGAAAATGATAGTGTCTAGACAGCAACTATGCCTGAAGTATTTTCAAGGAATATAAAACCCAAGCAGCTCTAATAGCTGGAAGTTAACCTGGAGAATGTTAATTTTCATTTTAGCTGATTCAAGGTAGCTAGGTTTGAAACTAAATAAAGATCCACAACTAAATCAATGACTTGGAATAGAAATTCCAATTTTCAAAGCTGGGCAATTATTATTAATTTTTATTATTCAATTAATACTGATTCCCCTAATGCTTTATGTCCCCCATCTGCTATTCAAGCTTTTAATTCTTTTTTTCAGCTTAAGAAATCAACAAAGGGTTTTGATGCACAACTGAAAGGAGAGTGAAGGTATTAGATCCCCTTTTGCATCTCAGAAAAATCACTCTGAGTCATCTAGAGGAAGAATATTTCTTTCTTTTTAACACTCCAAAGATTTAATGTCTGCATTCCATCTGCACACCTTCCTTTTAAAGGAGTCTGCCCAAATTTTTATTCACAGAACATTTTCCCTGGCTTTCTGTGGTTGGTTAGGTTCAGATATTCAGAAAGACAGCTTCATGCAAATATTTATACACCGAATGACCCAGACTAAAACTCAGCACTTCAGCTGGTCAGAAATATCCCTGCAAACCCTTTCTTTGAGTTGTCAAGCCAGGCTGCTGTGAGTCAGCTGGAGTGCCTTCAAGGAACGGGTCACATCAGCAGACTCCTAACGGGATTTCAAAGCAGTTGGTTCTGCTGAGGTCAAATCAAGTCAAACTGGCAGTAGTCAGTAATTACTGCTGGTTTGTAAAACAAAAAAAAAGACATGCTTTGATTTTTTTTCTGTTTATGAATAGGAAATTTAGAGTTCCATGTTTTGAATGCCATCCATGCCCTGCCAGAAGAGGAGCAATAGCTCGCGCTGTTCGCATCTCACGTGGTCAAGTCTCAATCAGGACCTGCTCCTCTATGTCCAAAACAGCAGCTATGGTTTGAAAAGAGCTCATCCAAGTTTTGCAGCTCAGCTCCCAGAGCCAAAGCTGTAACGTTTCCATGAGTAAGCAAGAAAAAAAAATCAGAAAAAGAAGCCAAGCATCCAAATGCTCCATCCTGAAAGCGGCGGCAACCTCCACGTTGGTGGCACAGCTTCCAGCCTCAGCCCAGTGCTATCACTTCAAGGGAACAACCAGGAGTGGTCTTTAGGGTCCCTCAACCAAGTGGCTTCATCAAACGCTACCCTCTCCATAATAATGCCATTAGATTCTGCTGGTGGAGTCTCTGCACGACTGCACTGATAATGAAGTCCATAAAGGATGCAGTCTGCCTTCTGCAGAGACTGGAGCAGCCACTGCCTGGCAGGGAAGGAAATCAATGACTCCAATGCAAGCACCCTGTTGGCTACAGTGTGGAGTTATCAATTTTCTTCCCAGCTAGACAGCAGCTGCTTCAGTCACTTGAGGAAAAAAAGAAGAAAGAGAAAAAAAAACCCAAAATGCAAACAAAAACCACCACAAAACCAACCCAAAGAACCAAACCACCAAAATAAAAACAAACCAAACCAAGCACAAAAAAAACACCAAAAAACCCAACTTGCCAGCCTAAAGAAAAGAGTAAATAAAGGAAAGAAGGCAACCCTACCATTCTCCATCCACCTGCTGACCACACCAGAAATCAGCTCAGCAACAGAAGAAACTCATATTCCCATCAGGCCAAAGATTCAGATTTTTTAAAATAAAATGTAAAATTAAATAAGGAATTTCCAGATCTTCAACCTTAACCTCCAGGACACGTGCCTGACGTTCTACACGGAGCGAACCGTGGCTGCCATCGCCTCGGCTGCTG
>VWZY01008006.1:302132-347641 GCA_013399075.1 Chloroceryle aenea
AGCTGGGTCAGCACCTGGCCTGCTGTCTTCACCAAAAATTATTCAACTGAGCGTTGGTAAAATGAGTCTTCTATTCCCAGCCTGATTTTCTCATCAAAAATAAAATAAATTAAATCTATAACTAGGCAATGAGCAAACAAATATACTTTGAAATAAATTCTATTAAAAATATATTGTAATTTTCATAAATATTTTTAATATTTACAATTTTTATTAAAAATAGTTATAAATTTTATAAAACCAGCATCAGGCCCCCACTGATTCTGTCTGCTAAGGCCAGACCCTGAGCTGGGTCTGCAGTGAATGGCACTGGGCCACCTCTTTAACTGTGGCTGCTCCAAGGCCTCACTTGGTGAATATTCTGCCTCTTTATCTTAAAAAGTGCAGAGAGAGACACAGGCAGATCAAGATTTGACTAAGTGCTCTAAGTACCCCAGCAGAGTTAGCTCAGGACAGCAGTGTTGAGGGAAAGCATGGGTTTAGAGGATGAGAATGCTCTTTAATCTGTTTTCCTGGACAAAAAGGATAATAAAATATTGAAATAAAGCAGCATTACACTGAGAGAAATGAGGAGCTATAAATAAACTCACCCCTTAAAACCTGCCAGACAAGACCTACCTGGTTTTCCCCCCGTTACTCTGAGGAGTCAACGGATGCCAATCACAAATCCCGCTCACAAATGAGTTTGGAATTCCCTGTAGGCAGGGCAACAGCCCAGGCCTGCCCTAGCCCAGTTCTAGAGGGGTCTGCCTTGGGCAGAGAGCACCAGCATGGTGATGGTGAGAGGCAGGTGAGCTGGTTACAGCTGGTTACAGGTTTGGTGCTGCACTCGCTCTCCTGCCACGTTCACGCCGCTAACGCTCTCGGGGGCTTCCTAGGAAATTGTGCTTTGCAATTCCTTAAGACTTGTAAATTAATAAACCTGCTTTCCCCTTCGATGGTACACCATGGGTAATGAGAACAATCAGCCCGAATCTCTCCCAGGTTCTAGGACACTCAATAAACTTGAGAGGGTGCACAAAGCCCATGATTTGCAGGGCAGAAGTAGCAGATATTTCCTCTTTAACCACTGCACCAGGTCTGTCTACATGCACCACTGAACGACTAAGTGAAGAAAAAATAACATAAACTACTAAATATATTCATGTCAAACAAAGAGAACAGTGTTTGTTCACATGGCAGTGCCAGCTTAGTGTAATATTGCATTTAAAGCTTGGGCTGCTCTACCAGCATTATCTAAGTTGTTTTATACCACAGAATCTGACTGTGCAGCTTTTGTTTAGTGCTCTGCCATTAACTAATTCTCTGTCTCAGTTCTGAACAAGGCCAAGTGGAAATGTGNAAAAAACCCAACTTGCCAGCCTAAAGAAAAGAGTAAATAAAGGAAAGAAGGCAACCCTACCATTCTCCATCCACCTGCTGACCACACCAGAAATCAGCTCAGCAACAGAAGAAACTCATATTCCCATCAGGCCAAAGATTCAGATTTTTTAAAATAAAATGTAAAATTAAATAAGGAATTTCCAGATCTTCAACCTTAACCTCCAGGACACGTGCCTGACGTTCTACACGGAGCGAGCCGTGGCTGCCATCGCCTCGGCTGCTGGAGAGAGGGGAATCCACTCTGCAGGGAAGGAAAGCTCTCCCAGCTGGGTCAGCACCTGGCCTGCTGTCTTCACCAAAAATTATTCAACTGAGCGTTGGTAAAATGAGTCTTCTATTCCCAGCCTGATTTTCTCATCAAAAATAAAATAAATTAANCACTCGCTCTCCTGCCACGTTCACGCCGCTAACGCTCTCGGGGGCTTCCTAGGAAATTGTGCTTTGCAATTCCTTAAGACTTGTAAATTAATAAACCTGCTTTCCCCTTCGATGGTACACAATAGGTAATGAGAACAATCAGCCTGAATCTCTCTCAGGTTCTAGGACACTCAATAAACTTGAGAGGGTGCACAAAGCCCATGATCTGCAGGGCAGAAGTAGCAGATAGTCCCTCTTTAACCACTGCACCAGGTCTGTCTACATGCACCACTGAACGACTAAGTGAAGAAAAAATAACATAAACTACTAAATATATTCATGTCAAACAAAGAGAACAGTGTTTGTTCACATGGCAGTGCCAGCTTAGTGTAATATTGCATTTAAAGCTTGGGCTGCTCTACCAGCATTATCTAAGTTGTTTTATACCACGGAATCTGACTGTGCAGCTTTTGTTTAGTGCTCTGCCATTCACTAATTCTCTGTCTCAGTTCTGAACAAGGCCAAGTGGAAATGTGAACGTGAGCACTAAGACAGCCCCTGAAAATTCTCATTCTCTTCATCCCCAGTTCAGGAGGGACATGGAAATATTGGAGAGAGTCCAAGGGAGGCTCTGAGGATGCTGAAGGGACTGGAACATCTCTGGTGAGGAAAGGCTGAGAGCCCTGGGGCTGTTCAGCTGGAGAAGAGAAGCCTGCGAGGGGAGCTGAGGAATGGTCACAAACATCTGCAGGGTGGGGGGCAAGGAGAAGGGGCCAGGCTCTTGTCAGGGGTGCCCTGGGATAGGACGAGGGGCACTGGGCACAAACTGGAACCCAGGGAGTTCCACCTCAACAGGAGGAGCAACTTCTTGAGTGTTGCAGTGACAGAGCCTGGCCCAGGCTGCCCAGAGAGGTTGGGGAGTCTCCTGCTCTGGAGCCTTTCCAGCCCCCCTGGCTCTGTTCCTGTGTGGGCTGCCCTGGGTGCCCCTGCTCTGGCAGGGGGGTTGGACTCGCTGAGCTCCAGAGCTCCCTTCCCACCCCACCATTCCAGGATTCTATGATCTTCTTTAGCTTTCTAGGACTCCTACCAAATTAAACTTGCCATTTTTCCTCACCCCCAGCTAAAGATTTCCATGGGCTCTCTACCTCCCGAGCCCCTCGGCCTGGCAGAGACCTTCCTGCAGGAGCTCATGGGGTTAAGCCTTCTTCCACCAGAAGTTTTGACTTTCAAATGGAAGCCTTCAGGATCAAGACAAATCCATCATTCTAATGCTGAGAACTAAGCTGTTGAAACCAAAGGAAATGAATCCATACAGTGGATCATTAGCCATGTGCAGAGCTTGCTCCCAGAATTAATAGATGCTATGTCATGCCTTGGGACTACTTTCAGCCCGTTCTCAGTCAGCTGAAAAGGACAGAGGGAAACGTCTATTCTATTTTTTCCCCTGCTCTCTCTTTCTTCCTTCCTGTCTCCTTTTAAAATCCAGATTGCTGAGAACTTCTCCACAGAGTAATTCATCATCTAACTCTATTAAAATAAGTGCTGCTGCTAAGCATAAACCCAAAGATGAATTAGCAAAACAGTCAAATAATACTATTAACAAGGAGCTGCAAGCTCTTTCCAGGCACGGGCCTGTCTTGAACTCAGTGTCTGTCTGTCCCTTTGAGATCAGCACTTCACAATATCTGCATAAGAAAACAACAGCAACAAAAACCCCTGATTTTACTGCTCCCAACGCTGGCTGCGTTCAAGGAAAGGCTTGGATATTGCCAGACTTCTCTGGTGCCTGTATGGATCTGCACCACAGACGAGTGCTGTGCCCCTGGAAGGTATTTTGTCAGCCCAGGCTTTTGAGAAATCAATCCCCAAAGGTCTGCTTTGTAAAAAAACTTTATGAGGTTGTGTAGCTCAAAAAAAAAGGACTGTTTGTGGCTGCAGGTGGTGCTGTGCTGCTCTAGGTTCCATTTCTCAGTCCCACACAGACCATGGACTGACCCCGTCTGTGCACACAGAGAACATTTTAAATTGCTGTAACCAGTTCCTAAAGCCACCGCTAGGGAACAGACCGAGAAAGGACTCGTGTTATGTCTGAGTCCCACTGGCAAGAGGCAGATTTACCTCCTGAAGTATGCACACAGGATTTACAAGGGTGTTATCCGAGGAACTGGGACGCCAGCGATAGCCGGACTGGAAGGGAACCAGTTTTCAGAGATGCTGGGAGCAAACACCTTTCCTAATAAAGAAATAAATAAAAAGAACAAGCTGGGGGAAGGGCAATGGATGCAAATTCAAGACCTGGTTTTGTTCCAAAGTTTCTGCCAGTGACTGAATGAAGAGTCATAGACAAGTTGTTTCCTGTTGCTCCTCAATAAGTTTGTTAGGAATAACAACACTCATCTCGCATACAGCTCCACAGTTGAGAGGTGCTATGTGGCAGAGATTCAGGTTTAGTTAGTTTAAAAAAATAAAAGAAAATCCCCAACACCTGGAATCCAAACAATTTGCCAGAAATCTCCACATCAAACCAAAGAGCATCTCCCAAAGAAGGCCAAAAGCAGAACAACCAGCTTTCCACACAGCCAGTGGCACTGTGCAGATCAAAAGTCATTTGCCGTGACGAGCTCCAGATTTAGAGCCAGGCTCTACTAAATCAGAAGGAAAAAGCCTCAGAGAATTGAAGAGTAAAAGTTTTTCCATGCCTGACCATCCAGTTTGAACGAATGAGTTAGTACCTCAGTCCAAGGGCTGGAAGAAGGCAGGCTTCTGCAGAATAGATGATTTATTTGTTCTCAGTTTTGTCTCACTTTGTACACTCCACTGTTGAACATCTGCTGGAAATTAGGACGAGGAATGGAAGAGCCAGAGCTCAACTGGTTCAGCATAAGGGAAACTGCAAAGCCCACATTTAAAACCACCTCCTTCACTGAGCAACACTGCTGAGTTTTTTAGCAAACCCAAACTTCCACCAGGTATAGCTGGTGTCAAAGCTTGATCTTCCTTCTAACCAAAGAACATACTGTAATTTACATCAGTTCCAAAGGAACCAGGCGGGTTGGTGGGACATTCAGCTAAGGAACAATCTCTTCACAGGTACCAAATTATCACTGTAAGCATCAAAACATTTCCAGGACAACAAAGCTGCAAAAGAACTGCACTGTAGTCAAAGAAATATGCTTAAACATTTTGCACATTCATTAATAATTTGCTGAATGTTGAGATGACTGCTCACCTTTGATGGATGAAGAAAAGCTGGAGCAGAGAGTTCAAAGCCTTTGTGTAAAATCTCACCACTGCCTGGCAGAGCCTGCAACAGAAACAGAGGTTCCTCTGCTCTAAATGCTCATCCAAATACTGCCCTCCTTTAAACGATGTTAAGCTTTGCTAAAAACCACCAGGAATTGCCCCTGCTCAGTTAACTGAACCCTACTAATGCCCCAGATGGCTGTTGGTTTGAGTAACTCATTCTGCTAACAGCTCACACAGTTCCCAGACCTCAGGTGGCCTTGGGATCAGCCTGGCCTGCCTACCCCTAACCCCCCCTCTGCAGCTCTGTAAAGTTATATGGAAACATAAAAGGGAAAATGAATGTTATTAAATGTTATTAAATGTCTCCTAGACATAATGTAAAACAAAAAAAAAGTTTAATAATCTTCATCAGCTTTGACCCTTGGAAGGACTCTTTACCACACAGCTCTTGAAATGGTGTAATATCAATTAAATATTATAATAATCTATTATGATAATAATTGATTAATCATAAATGCAACCTGGAGAATTTTTTTTGGCAGAGAGCACTATCAACCTCTGGAATTCCCTGCTGCAGTGAATATCAGGGTTGGTTAGCTCTGAACAAATGAGGAAGAGTTCACAGATGGAAGAAAATCAAGTAACTCATCTGATGGTAGATTTGGCCACTCAAATGATCTTGAGTTGAGTATGTTCTGTACTGAAATCCACAGCCCACCTACTGCCATCCCATACCCATCTGCTGGGGTAAAAGGTGTTTCCGAGGACTTCTTGGTTAGTCCAAGCCTGAGGTGCTCAGTCTTCCATACTACAGCTGCTTACAGGTTTCAGTCTGTACATCAGATCACCAGAACAACCCCACAGAAATTACATTAGTCGGTGGAAATTCATCGAGTAACAGCAAGGCCCAGCCACCCCCTCTCTCCAGTGCAAACCCTGTCATTAAACTAACAAATAAAAGGTTCCAAAGAAGCAAAACTACCCAGTGAAGGAGCCTTTTTGTTACTTATGTATAACTGGGTCTAGTAAAAGAATCGACAGGATCTGATCCTCTGTTGTAAGGACATGGAAAACCTGCAACTGAAAATAACCACCCCAATACCTGCTCCTCTGACCCTGGGGTTCACAGAATCATGAAATCCTGGAATGGTGGGGTTGGGAGGGAGCTCTGGAGAGCAGCGAGTCCAACCCCCCTGCCAGAGCAGGGGCACCCAGGGCAGCCCACACAGGAACAGAGCCAGGGGGGCTGGAAAGTCTCCAGAGCAGGAGACTCCNCCTATCCCAGGCCACCACTGACAAGAGCCTGGCCCCTTCTCCTTGCCCCCCACCCTGCAGATGTTTGTGACCATTCCTCAGCTCCCCAAAGTTCATCTAAGGGATATAATAATGGCAGCCTCGAAGCAACAGAACTAATTGAAAGCAAAGATTTGTAAAATGCAGAGGGACCAGTTAATGATTTGCTAATAGCCTGACATAAAAAGTGGCATCTGCCACACACTGGCTTGGTGGTACCAGGGCGCTGGTGAGCACCTGCTGTCCTGACTTGGGAGAATCAGAGGATGCTAGGGGTTGGAAGGGACCAGTGAGAGATCTTTTCAGGATTCAGAGCCTGCAGCTCTCGCTGGTTTTTGGTTCGTTGCTGTTGTTTTCTTTAGCGAGAGAAAGCAGAAATCTTTCCTCAGCCATATTTCTTAGCCTTAAATCTTTTAGTGAGCTGGAATGAGCTCCTCTCTTGATTAAACGCAGGACTCTCTTTTACTCCATCATTTCCAGTATTATTCCCAAGAAGAAACACATAAAAGCCTCACTGTAAATGAGCAAAGTTAATGAAAAAAAGAGCCGTGTGAGGCTTGTAAACCCCCTCTCACTCCAACCTGTAGCTCTTGCACACCCCTTACCTAGCAGAAAAGTGCTGCACTGCAAATGGATCTGTGAATTACCTACGTCTAATGCAGGTAATTGGGACTGACCAGGATCAAGGCACAGAGAGGAGAAATCAGTGCCTGCAATTCCAATTTTCAAGGCTCAGTTCTCATCCCAGCCTGGGCTGGCACAAAGCCGACGGACCCCGGCAGACGGAGACGCTCCGATTTCAGCAGAGGTTGGCCCAGACTCCTACACCAAAACACTGCTTCCTCCTGTCTGAATATTCAGGAAACGAAACCAGCAGCCACCAAAAGAGGAATATCATGGAACTGTAGGTGACTTAATGATAAATCCCTGTGGATTTCACTCAGCCCCCTTGGACCTGGGGACGTGATGGAGAGCGAGCCCACCAGGAAGGCACGCACGGACTGCAGCCCAGTGTGCAAACTCCTGCAGAAGGCTTGGCAAATCCCCTCACTTCCCTCTTCTCCTCTTTCTGATTATTCACAGCACATTACTACGTCCTCCTATTGCCTTTTATTCATTTGCAAAGCATTTCTCTTAATTATTAGGCCTTACTCTGCAATATGCCTGGGTGAATGCTAATAATGAGAAGTCCAGGTATTTGTTGTAAATTAAAGCTGACCTCAGCTCTTGGGAAGGGGGGGTGGAGATTTGAGGTGGGGTTTTTTTCTTCCTTATTTGAATGAGGAACATTGAGGAGACTCATCTGTTTATGACGCCAACAGAATACCTGCTTCTTAACAAGACAAACAGCAGAGTTACTTTGAAGGTAGTGTACATAATGCAGCCCATCCATTTTCAGTGACAAAGGGGGCTTGTGCCCACAGAATAACAACTTCAACCCCAGGCTGTGTGACAGTTCCTGTGCTGTAAACCATTCCAGTGGGTCACCCGTTCATTGCAGCAGGCAGGCTGGCACGTGCCGAGGAAAACCACTGCAAAATGACAAATGCTTTACATTTTGCAACATAAATACTTCCTGCAGGACTACAAAGCCCTGGCAGGACAGAAGCACCTTCTGGCACGGCTCCCAATTTATTATGTTGGCCCCACTGCAATAAAAAAAATAAAGAGTAGCTGCAAAGGTTGAAATCATCTGGTTGACTCTGTCCCTCATATGGATGCAACAGCAGGGAAAGCATCCAGGAGCTTTCATCTCCAAATCCTGAGGAGTACTATGAAATATAAACCCAGAAACACTTCTCTCCTCTTCTTCTACGGCCAAGAAATTACCTGTAAACAAGCCCTGAAAATTCACAACTCAAGAAGTGTTTCACGTGCTATTGTGGGCAGGAAGCTCAGCTGGGGAGCTCGGAAGAGTTGGATTCATTTTAGTTTGACAGATATATGCTTTAATCCCATTAAATGCTTGTGTCAATTCTCCCAGTGATGCTAATATAATACTAGAGAATTCCATTGGCTTTGGTGAAGTAAGCTTGTGCTGGAGAAGATATGTATGGATCTGCAAAGCTGCTCCTTCTCTGGGTCAGATCCTGCAGGGCTGCCCAGCCTCCCCACTGCTGAAAAAGTGCAATGGGGAAAGAAAAAATAACATTAAAAAGGGAAGCAATGGGTAAAGCAGAAAAAAAAATCCCAAGTCGTGAGGTCTTAAACCCAAACACCTTGGGGGAGAGAAGAAAGAAAAAACCCAAAGAGGTCAGATGATGCACTGATAAAATTCAGGTGTAGATTCCAAGAAGCTTTCTACCTTCTACATGCTCTGTGGATGCTGCTGTTTTTCTTGTCCTTTCAACTATTTTAAGCCATTTTATCTGTGCTGGCATCAGTTGTTGCTAACCATAGTAATCTCCTTTTACAGAAAAAAAAATAAAAAGGCTTCATGAGATTATGTAAAGTCAACTAAGAATAGAAATTAATATAAATACCAAGGAATAGATCAGCTGTTAACATTCGGGAGATGGAATTGTGGGGAGTTAACAACATTTTGATGTCCTTAGGAGGAATTCACCTATGTGAATAAAAAATACAGCAGGCTGCTCTATCGAGGCAGATGTGGGGACAGGATTTCCCCCAGGCTGGTGCAGCAGCAACAGCTCTCTGAAGGATGTGGTCAGTACTGCAATCAGGGCTCGATTGAACCACGCTGACTGCAATCTTCTCCTTTTGGCACCACAGAAAAGCTGAGACCTGGTCACTCTGTTTGTTTGCTAAGGGAGGAAAAGGTAAATTATTTGTGTGAGTTTTAGGGGTTTACCAGTTTTCATGCTTTTTAAAGATAGCACCTTCTCTTTTCCTGTGAGTGTAGGTCGTGCTTTTCAATTCTCCTCCCTCCATCACCATAATTTATCTTTTCTCATGGAATGAACAGCCTGAAGCAGAAACCAAGGAGGGCTGTAATCCTGACCCTGATCAACAGAACCCTGTCAGCCTGGCAGAGCTTTTCAGAAGTTATCTAGAGCTTCCCATTCCAATGACCCAGGTTAATTCGGGAACCTCTTTCCATGCAGGAGAACCAAGATTCCTCCAGGTTCTGCCACTGTCTTCGTGCGAGCGGGTGCCCAGGGCTGCCAGTTCTCTTTTGGTTCTAATTCCCAGAGGTTTCATTTCCATCTTTGCGTTCTCTTTTCTCACAGCTGCTGCTGGACACGATTAGAAGCTTGGGAAAAAAGTGTAAATAGCAGTGAGAAATCTTGGGTCATTTGGCTCACGGTGCTTGGGAGTTCAGAGATTGCACCTCAGCAGCTTGGGTCATTCTGGAAGACTGTAAACTGCCTGTATCTCTGCTCTTCTATTAACCTGGTTTGCAGCTTCTCTGTAAGCAAAGCTTACATAAAAAGGATGCCACAACTGATGGACCCTTCCCACCCCCCTCAAAACCTTCCAACACCACGCCGCGAGTAACGGAAGAGACGAAGGGAGAGGAATTAGCACCAATACTAGATCATGTGAACAGGCACATGAATGCCTTCCTGTGATGCTTTAGAATGAAGCTTGCAATGAAATTGTTCACCACGTGTTTTTTTCCTCTCCAAACCCTGTGTTGCAGGGTACACGAACCTCTCTGTAGCTTCCATAATAATATTTCTTAGCATGCAGAGGTCACAGCGCTGCTCTCAACGCGCTGCTTTTCCCTGCGACAAAAGAGCTGAAATATTGGCCATTACAGAGCAAGGTATAAACCAGAACAGGGGGAAACAGCAACACAGTAGATTAAGCAAAATACAGTTAAGTGCTGCTTTGAACAGAATGTGCATAAGCACTTTCTGGAGTGATGGCCTCAGCTCAGAATTTCATTAAATCAGATGAAACTGCTGGAAGGACCTACCTGGTTTTAGCTCCTGAAAGTCATTGTAAAAAACATTTTCGGCACTTTGGAGCCTCTGTCTTTTCAGTTTATGGCTCCTATGATCACTGAGTCATATCTGCAAGTCGACTGAGCCTTGGCTCCACTCTGGAGCAACCGGTTCCTTCCCTCACCAGAAAGCTACCTGAGCATGGTGTGTGTCTCCTCGGCCACCAACATCAGCTGCAACACCGGGGTGATGTCCAGATGGACAGCAAGCTGACCCGAGGGGCTGAGCTCCCAGCACTCCTGGGTGCAAGAGCATCCCTGACTGCTGGGGATCACTTTGGCTACTGCAGACTGGGAACCAAAGCCTCTGAAATATGCATCAGGCTTTAAAAGCACTTGGCACAACAACAGGCTTTAAAAGTACTTGGCACAACACCAGTCAGACCAGCACCGCGCTGAGCCTGAGCCTCTTGGGCGTAGGGCGCTATCAGTGTGGGCACAGTGGCCCCAGGTCTCTGCCAGGTCCCCTCCCCTGGGTCCTGCATCACGCTGCACGGCTGGCCAAGAGCTCAGACACATCCCCGGGTGCTCTACCCCACCGAGCTGCACAGACCCACACAGATGGCTAGAAAAACAGAAACAGGGCTGTAAGCAGTTCATCTGTATTAGAAATGAGTTTCATACCTACTGCCTTTAGCACGACATACTTGAGTGTTTACAAATTTGGCCCTAAGTCACCACTGAAAGATTATCTTCTATGCCCCCAAATCCCTTTTTGCCCGTTAGATCAAATCAGAAATTCAGAATATTGGATATAAAAAATAACAGTGTTAAATGTCAATGCTAACCTGGTATCCACTGCCTGCGTAGCCCTGTTCTGACACGCAAACACAGAGGAGAATAAAGCTTAAAATAGCTCTCCAGTCACCATGATTAAGAAAGTTGTGACGGGACCCTCTCTGAACACGAAAAGCCAAAGCCATGCTCTGTTTTTAATTCATTCCACTAGTTACAAACAATACAGGTGCTTCAGAAGGGTGAATTACATTCTCTCTCCCACTCTGAGCACAGCAATAAGGATGAAGAATGAGATGTAAGTGTGATGCAGAGCCAGCCCTTACAGCTACATTTCAGCCGGGTAGTTTTGCTGCATACCCTCCCTCCCTCCCACCACTGCAAACTCCAAGTACTACAATGCTACCTGTAAAGTAATTAATCTTCTTACTTCTCTCGGTCTCTCATCTACCAAACTAGTATGAAAAATCCTCGTGCATCCTGCCTCTGTAGTAAGATACTACTCCTGAATTATCTGCACATTGAGCAGTAATGAAGGACGCCTTGTACCTCCCTGGGATAAGACACCTCTTAGTTTAAAGCTTCTAATGACTTCCTTTGTGAAATAAATCTCTACACCTGATAAAAGCACACCTCCCTCCCTGACAGACTGCAGCTGCATCATCATCATCATCATCATCATGTGCAATGCAGATGACATATCTGCATTTGCAGAGAAGTGGGGTCATCCTCTTCTGAGGCTCTGCAGTCCTTTGGACTCCAGGAGCTGAGCTAGGCCATGGCACCAGCAGCAAGCACACGTTGCTCATCCTCTCTGTGGCAAGAAGCTGCTCTCGGAGGCAGGCTGGGTGCTTGGGAGCTGTTACCCACCTCATGGAGCTGCGATGCTCTTTGGCTGATTGGTACCTCCCCCTCCCGTCTTGGTTTTGATCCACAGCCAGGGATCAAGCCTCGAAAAAGAGAGTTTCCCCTCACTTGTCCCTCCCCTTTTCCTATCACCTTGGCTAATTCTCGTGCTGGGACAAAGCTAACGCTGTTTGCCAGCTGAAAAAACACGGTCACCAGCACCAGCAGCTCAAAAAGGTCCATCTCAGTCCAAACCAAAGCAAGCTCCAACCAAAACCCACCACCACTGAGGAGTATCTGTCCTCCCATACCCAAACCTCACGGTCCTTCAGTGGTTTTACTGGGAAATGGAAAGAAATGTGTCTGAAATTTGCACGTGTCTTTATTATACATGTAAATCAGTGGGGCTTCCAAGTCTTTTATTAAGAAAACAGAGATGATGACCGAAAGAAAATGTTAATTTTATTTGCTGTCTCTCTCTCCATTCACCTCCACTGATCAGACAGACAAATTAAGAAAGATAGCGTGCTTACCCAGAAGCCATTTGTTAGACATCTTCAAAAATCGATGCCTGACACAATTGAGTATCTTTTTGCAATAGAATTTTATTTGTCATGTTGGGCTAGAAGCATCAGTTAATAATTCACTCCACAGTTCCGTAAACCTCCATTGCTATCTTTCACACAACCTTGCAGCTTCACAGGCTGTTGTTAAGAGTAGCTTAAAATAGTCTGTTATCAGTCCTGACCCTCGCTGTTATAACTCAAACAGATGCACTATCTGTGATCATTCTGACAAGGAAACAAAATAAACAACCCAGTAACTTTGAAAAGGACATAAACACACCGAGCACATAGACCCCTGACGGGTACTCACTCAGGAGCTCGTGCCCTAAGCAATGGGAAGGTCAAGGGAGCAATGCAGAGCTGCTGCCCCAGCCTTCCTGGGGACTGGGATGGAATAGAGTCACTCAGTTCCCATCCAGATTTGGATTTGCTCTTATCCCAAGGTGTCGGATGCTTGCACATATCCTCCTGGTTTGAATGATGGAGTTCAGAACAGCCAAGCTGCAGGTCAAGGTAGCTGGAATTAGGATGATTTGAGTCTAGAGATTCCAAGGGGCCAGGCTTAGTGATTTCCCCACAGAAATCTCAAAACCACAGGATACAAAGATTAAGTAGGCAAACTGGTTCAGAAGTGGCACCCACTTTGAGCCAGGCCCACTGTTCTTAATTCCGCAGTGACAGACTTCCCACCTTCCATCACAAATCCATCGGATCTGACCTAGTTCAGCTATCTCCCCACGTCCAGGCTCGTGAAGGAGAGTGTCACGAAGAGCCAGCCTGAACCTCACTGCTCTGCAGAGGATACCACCTGCACCTCTGAAGTCTTCAGCCCAACAAAGAACAGAAAACCACCCAGAGAGACGGGTCCTTCTCACAGCCAGGGCAGGGAGCTGCAGAGCTATCCGCATGCTCCGGGCCCTTCAGGCTGAACCCAGTGACTTCTGCTGTGAGCACTCCACACGCGAGGTCAGACCAGGGTAGGGAAGCACTTCACCTCGGAGCATCTCGGAGAAATACTCTTTGACTCCCCAGTGGACACCAGAGGCTTTTATCCATCAGACACCTCCCAGGAGATCCGCTCCCACTGCAGTTACTCATTTACAGGGTCAGTCTACGGGTCAACAGACCCCAAGAAGAGAGGGGGTCACTCTGCTGACCCCAGAGGTGGTGGGAACTCCAGAGCACGGGACTCGCCGTGCCGGTTTCTGGCTGAGCTATCCCTTCTCCAGGCCTGCTGCTGTTGTACGTGTTCAGTTCAGTTTGTTGCTGCCGCAGTGACAGAACCCACGGCTGCTCCTTGTTTTGACAGCGCAGCAAACTCTCCGTAGACTCCCATTATCTCTTCCACTTAGCACATCTCGATAATGGGATGTTGTCTCCACAGGCTTGTGCATCCAATGGGAAAGCAATTGCAGCAACAATTCCGCACGCTGCTCTAGGAAAGGGGGAATTGCTGGTAGGGGAAATCAGAAGAGAAGGAACTGGGGGGCAGAGCACAGCAGAGGGTAGGGCACTGCTAATGCTATTTAATAACTTTTGCCACGATAGGAGTTCCTCAAATACCTGACTTTGACAGATGCTGTACGAGGGTGTGAACAGACCTGTGGGTTTGCCTGCGTGATGCCAGCAAGGAGACAATTTTGGTGCTACGTTGTTTACAGCCTGAAGGAGCAGAAGCTGGCAGAGTGCAGAAACACTGAGAAAACAGAGGAGCTAACCCAAATTCACTATCACACCATTGTACTCTTCCTTTAAAGCACAGGATATGCAGACAGATGGGAGTTAGGAACCAAATCCATATGCTTTCTTGAAAAAAATCACAGAAAACTCTCTGAATTGTACTTGTGGGATTAGTCAGATGAGTGGCAAACATTACACATTAGTCACGTGCACAAGCAGTGTTGCCACAACTAAATCTGACCTGTGCCATTCCAGACTCGACCAGTTTAATATCCCTAGCTGTGAAAAACCCAACATTTTGGGCTGAACGCTCTGGGAAGCACACTGAAGAAGTACCTCTCTAGATTGAAATGTCATGGCACTAACAAAGAATTTGTATTTACTCTAGACACGAGAACTCATAGGGCAAGAAAGAGGGGAAATTCCTGGTCTATGCTAAAATCAAACTAAACACCTATTCCTTCCTATGGGTTTCTAAGAAGATCATTAAAAATTCCAACCACTGTGAACAATCTGCAGGCAGCACGAACAAGCCCGGACAGAGAATTAATTGTAACTGCCAGCAAGACTTCAAAATAAAAAGATGTACCTCTAGTTTTACAGCTTTGCAAGTTTGTAAATAACCAGATATTCTGAGGGAAGGGGATGGTAATAGCCTAATTCTGAGAAGCACCAGCAAACAGATGTTCCTGCGATTAAGACAGAAATTAAAACAAGAATAGGTTGGGAACTTTCTTCCCCATTGTAATTGAAATGTTGTTACTCAAGGGCATCGAGAAAGATTTCTCTAGTTCCAGTGCAAGCTCTGAGGGATGAGTTAATGGTGGGTGAACCACAGAAGGTGCCTCATCCCACTTTGCAATATAAATGTCTGCACCTTCTTTATGTGTAAGCCCCAGGACAGGTATGGCTCCCCAGTTTTTGTTTATAAAGGGTACAGACAATCAACTCCAGCAGTTTATTTTTACATACAGCTTTATCTGCTGTAAACTATCTACCTGGGTCTGGAGTAACAGTGTCACGGCAGCTGCTTGGAACCCTTGACTCATTTTCTCTTCCACTGCCTAAAGCAGGGTGCAGCCGGAGGTGTTTCCCAGGTGGAAGTGACACACGATTTCTGTGGTTAGGAAATTATCAGCAAATTAGCCCGAGGAAAGGATGGAGGAAAATACTACCAACCTGTCAACAGACTATATTTAATCTTCATATTTTACAATGAAACCTTTATTACAGAGAACACTTTTTATCCCAGCAATCAACACTTCTTTCTATTGATCACTGCAGTGAGTCAGAAACGAGCTCCATCACGGGAGAACAGTGGCTGTAATTTTATGGTGCTGCCATCAGAGGAGACTTCAGCAAGACCCTGACCTTCCACTGCAAACACAGCAGCACTCAGAGAACCCGTGTGACAAACAAAACCACTTTGTGAAAGAATAGGCAGAAAAGCTTTGTGCTAAACTTCTCATTACATAAAAGCTTTTAATGTATTACCCGTTTCGGAACAAATCTGCTGAGGGGATATTGTCTCTGCAGAACAGTCATGGATTTAGATTACCCCAGCATCAGGAATCTCTGGTTCTGTGATTGAGCACAGACCAAAGGCTTAGTGCTTGAAAACAAGGTTGGCCTCATAGATTTATGAGGCCTGAACATAATTAAGCATCCTCCCACTTGCTGTGAAACTCGTGACTGAAAATGCACGTCAGATACTCCTCGGTACTTTGCCTTATGTACACATGCAGATACAGAGCCCACTACACGTGTGTGCACGGGACAGTGGAGACCACCCAAAAGGCCAGCTGGCAGATAGGTAGTTGCTCCTAGAAGACATCTGAATACCTGGATACAGGAGGACTGTGTTTTCCCACGTGTAGTAATAACGAACACTGCTAATAACAGCATGAAAGGACGAGTACAGCAGTGTCCCCAGGATCTGCCAGCCTAAAAAGGCTCCCCATGCTAAGTGGTTATAGAAAAGCATTTCCAGTGTTAGCAAAGAGCTTCTTATGATACAATAACATAATCACAGGGAGAAAAAATTCAGTTCAAAGCTAAAAATCAAAATTAGTCTGAAAAGGAGAGTTTAGCAGACTGTACTGCAGCACAGAATTTTTTTTCTATTGTAGTATTTTTCAAAGTAACAAGGTCAAAACGAGCAGAGTCCGTTTTAATCTTCATCCCTTTTATGCTGGAGTAGTTTGATCACTTTAAGGGGATTCCAAATAAAGGTCTGAAAGCCATATGGGACAACACAAACATTAATCTAGTTTGCCTTCTCTGCCTTCCTCACTCCCTCCCCCATCTGCCCACTGGATGCACTTGATCTGTCACGTTCCAAAATGACTGAGAGCTGAGGTCAAGCGAGGTGCAGGATGTAACCGGTGCACTCCCCATGCCCATGGATTACCCCAAATGGTGAGATTAGAGCAGTGCAGGCAGCTGGGTGGGAGGAGGGGAGGTGGATACCCACAAATACTCGGCTTCTGAGGGGGGTTTCCTCATCTGCCTGTGTTTAACTTTGAGCCTGATGAGGTTTTATCTCCTTTTGAGGAGGGAAGAAATGAACTGACTGGCTCCTCAGGTGCAAGAAGGCAGAACGGGCTGGAAAAAGAGCTCTGGGCTCCATCTAGGGTTAACAAGTGAAATATTTCGGTGTGAGGAGACTAAACTGGATTATCAGAAGGTTCCTCCTGGCTTTAAAAACAATACCTACAGGAATCTGTGGGAGACAGCTGATTATCTGGCTCGGTGTCCTAAGCCCCAACACTGCTACTGAAGAAGCAATTTCAAACCACCAACTTAGGAGAGAAAAAAATAAACAGTGAAAAAAAACAAACAGAAAACACAACAGTATGCAAAAGGTTTCTTCTCATTATTTTACTTTCACCACTGTGGCACACGTTCTGGCCTCAGGCATGCTATAGATTCCTCCCCAGCCCATGGCCAGCTGCCTGGCAGCAGAATCAAGTCCCGCAGGTTTGGATGAGAGAAGAACTCGCTGTGTGTCTCCAGCCCTGTGCACTCTCTTTCATTTCTATGACTGGCACGAGCAGACTCTACTGACTCTCAGCTATTTTGTCATTAAAACCCAGCTCCTTATGCATATCCATCCAGGAATTCAAGTTTTCATACTGCCCACCGTTGTTTCAGTGTGACAGGAACGAGCACAAACCGCTGGCAAAGCCTCAGAGGAGCATCACTTGACATTCCTGCTGCACGGGGCCGGCAGCCAGAGCATGTCCATGAGGGGCCCAGCACAAGAAGCAGGAAAACCCACGGAGGGCCCTGGTTCTGCCCAGACACCAGATGACAGCAAATATGTCATCGGTCCAGTAAGAGACGGCACCGCGGCAACACTTGTCTGACCCAGATGCAAATGCTTCCAGGAAGGGAGAAAGGAAAGAGGGTGTAATTCCAGCAGACAAAGATACAGACTTCCTTAAAATAAAATATAAAGCACGAGCAGGCTCATAGAATTTCCTTATTAGCTTTGAAAAACTGCTGTGTATTAAACAGCCCACAGAATGTATTTCATTTTTGTCAGTCCAGCAAAGCCTGACACTCAGCCATTTGTTCCTTTACAGCAAGTATTAACGTGGAACACAATTTTCTGCCTTGACACAATCATTTTCATTTTTACCAAGACGAATGTTTTCAACGGCAAAGAATAATTAAATCATCTTCTCTTCCAAAAGAAGCCTCCCAACCCCATGGTGTGTTTTCACCAGTTTGTACATCAGCTAATGATTTTCTGCTAGTTTAAATATCACCTCCCCATAGCCAACGGATTAGCCAACGTGAAATACACGTGGCAGAGGGACTCACAGAGGCACCAAGTTCCTAAATCATCCAGAGGTTTCCTGGTACTGTGAGTGTTACTCCCCCTATGAAACAGGTCAGGATAAGGCATCATCAGCGAGGCCAAAGTCCTGTCTCGGGTGTTTCTTGTTCACTCCAAACCAAATGTGGCTGCTACAGAAAGGGAAAGGAGAAATTTCACATTGAAGCTCAAATTAATTCTTCAGTCACCGTAAAGGAAAATACCTCTCAGTTGGCTCAAGATGTGCTCCCTCTCTCTTCAGAAGAAACCTTTCCCATCGGCTGGAATGTACATTGGATGGGGACCTAGGGAAAAGTCCATCTGTAGACAGAAGCTGCTCCTTCAAAACAATTCAAATCTGATAGACAAGGGTCAGGAGGAAGAGTCGTCCTCACTCAGCGGCGAGGAGTTGTCATTTTCACTTCTTACAGTGGTTTAGGTGAGTAATGAGCAGCTATTTTCTCTGTGAAGAGCACGGGCTGTATTTCACTTCAAGTGCACCGTGTGAGAATAATTTTACCTAAGCGATTTACAGATCAGATTCTTTGTTCTCTTCAAAACCGGGGGAGTAACAGGCTCACCTTCAACACAAAAAACCTGACATAAAAGCATCTGATGCTTTCTGCATTGAAGGAACCTGTAAAAAGTTGGATCCTTTAAGTGGACAGGGATAGCTCCTACTGCTGGAGCTGAAAAACACCTGGTGACAAAGCTGTCTCAGGCTGCCCCTGCTTTCCACTAGAAGTTCTGACAGAGGGATTTTAAGAAACACTGAGCCCCTTTTCAGTTAAAATGTGTATTAGAAAAATCTACTCATTTTTTCCCAGCTTTAAAAATACTGCCCCCTCTAAATGGTTCTGATCTCTCCCTTGGCTACTCTGCAGCCAAGAACCATGAGCTAGATGATTTTTTTTCCCTGTTCTCAGCATCACTGGAAAAGCAGAGTACCAGAAGGAATCCCTTTTATTCTGCTGGAGCTCAGAAGCAAGTGAAGTTGGGCTCTTTCCCAGGCATTTGTGCAACAAACCCATCCAGATGAGGATGCCTGCTTGCTGCTTCCCTACCTCTGCGATGGGCTCAGCCTGTTAACACACAGGAGAGGATTGGGAGGCTCCTGGATGCGAGCAACAGCTGGAAACAACCCTGGCTGCAGCTCCTGCATCCATGCTGCGATGCCAGCGAGCGGCCGGTTCAGCGTACGAGGCCCGGATGACACGAGCCCCATCCCATCATATTCATTTCCAACACACTTACACTCCTATTTTAGGCTCTGATTCTGCCCCTTACTCTGCAGAGTCTGATCTCCGTGGGGTAGTTCACTTCAGAGCTGTGAAGCTTTCTGCTCGACACAGCTCTGAGAGTCCCAGGTAGCCGCTCATGCCGCAGCGTAACGAAGGGCGGCTCTGCTTTGCAAATGTGAAAACCCGATGAACTAAATGAATTTCTCAAGGTCACAGAGGAGTCGATAGCAATTTCCAGCAGGACCCAGCTGGCTGACACCCTAAGGACAGAGTGACCGCTCATTTGCACTTTGACTCACTCCCAGCAGCACGAGGGCCACCAAGGCTTGGGAGTCAAACGATTACATTTTCATTTCACTTTGCACCGGTAGAGACAGGACCGCAGGTACGGGCCAGCAGCTAATCCAGTCTCTAAAGAGTAAACTCTGGGGAAGCACGGCTGCTGCACCATTGAAATACAGCTAGAAGCCTTCTCCTGGAATCACACAGGTCCACGCAGCCACCTTGGTTCTGCTGGGATGCAGCAGGTAAGTGGGAGGGAGCTAAATCTCTTGTGCAGCACTCAGCAGAGAACCACAGCGATGGGAGCAGCAGAACACCAGACCTGAACAGCAGGCACTGCTGTCACCCTGGGAGAAGAGAAAGTACATTCATACTTTGAATTCCAGAGGTAATTTCTATCAGAAATGGGAGAGCAGGGCTACAGATTCCTTTAGTGTTAACTGGAAGATTTAGTTTTGTTGCCATAACAAACAAGGAATTCAAGTTTGCTCAGTGAGAAAAAACTGACTTTTAAAAGCGTGAGGCTAATATATGCACCCTGCATTTTTAAACTACTGGTTGGGGGGTTTTTGGGGGGTAGTAAGTCAACAAAAGTTGCAAATTATATTGAAGTCTTAGTGGAAAGAAAGGAGGACTTGCTTGCTCTTAAATGCAGCGAACCCGTAACCTTTTCTACCCACGCACCTCCAGAAGCATCCTTCCTCCATCCTGCTGTTAAAATGACAAAAAAATAACCCTCCGCCCCGAGAGATAATGCAATTTATTAGTATTTCAGTGCTGAGTGCGCCTGTCAAATATTTAATCATCCGATTCTTTACATTAAAAACTGCAGAGGGAGTCTGCCGCTGGGGAATAGCAACAATCCACACAAGTGGGAATATTTTTGGAGGCTGCTTATCAAGAAGAAATGGAGATATCGGGAGGAAAGACGGCACTGCTGCCATTGTATGCTGAGGAAAACACTGGGGGTGGCTGGGGAATAGAATATGTGAGAACAGCAGGGCTCAGCCATGCCTCGATTTGCTAAATGCACACTGGAGAAAACCGGTTAGAAAAGATTTGTGCCCCGTGATCTAGGTAGAGTTTTGCATACAGAAAGGAGAGGGTTCTTTTAAAGGGCCACTGGAGCCACAACCTGTTTGGCAAATGCTGCTTCTTGGCGAGACTGTGGGAAAGGCACGATCCTCTGTTGAATTAACAGCCCAAATCCTGAGCAGGCAGAAAATGTAAGTGATAAAATAACTGCTTACTTTGGAACAATAGGAGATTCTGACAAGTGACCTTTCTATCAAACGTCATCCGTTTGAGCTGTAAGGAAACTGCCAGCCCACCCTCTGTGAGGAGCTCGGCTGCTTTACATCTACCGAGGTTTCTATCTACAGACTTAATATTTACTTTTCAAACCACCAGCTTGCTGTTTTGCCTCTGCCTAACAGACCACTTTGAATAATCAAAATTTCAGAGGGAAGTTTTTTCTTCTGTTAGCAGCCAGTGGGATTTGTTCACATCAAGCATTTCATGTGAGTCTAGCTCAGCACTTCTAGCCTAACACCTGCGCTGCTTATTTAGCGGTCACACTTCATCGGTGCCTCAGCCTCCACTTGCACATCAGGAGCTGGAGCCGTG
The DNA here is from genome assembly GCA_013399075.1 of Chloroceryle aenea. Taxonomy (NCBI): domain Eukaryota; kingdom Metazoa; phylum Chordata; class Aves; order Coraciiformes; family Cerylidae; genus Chloroceryle; species Chloroceryle aenea. Next base: position 323,121 of record VWZY01008006.1, read on the forward strand.
ATAGGGGCAGATCAGAAAGCTGAGCCCTTGACCCAGAACAGCTATATTCAAGATACGAGACAGGAGTCGAGAGGTAAAACACAGACGAGAGAATACAACAAAAACACATACCAGCCAGTATGAGAAGACAGAACTTTCCTCCCAGGGAAATTCTGCTGTTTCAAATTTAATTTACCTCTAGCAGAAGAACATGAAAACACCTGCTACTTTCAGCAAAAATAAGATCTGAACTTGCTTCAGCCCTTGTAGACAAAAGGTTTTCAATGTTCCTAAGAACGAAAGACACAAAACCCAAGACCACCACCACGTATTTCACCCTGATACTGGCAAATCACATGTAAATGTAAGCAATTTATTCACCTGCAGCCTGCATCCAAGTAAACCAGGGAAGAAACCTGTGTTTCTTCTACAAGGCTTTTCACTCCTGCAGGTGTCTGCACTGGACAGCTAACTACAAGTCATGTCTTTCCCCCCCTGCAAAATGGCAAGTGCCACAACTATGACACAGGTAGGGATACATCTGGGATTAACAGAAATCTATATGTATCTTTTGCTTCCCAGGACATGTTTTCATCTCTAAGACATGAAAAGAATACTCTACACCTCATCCCATTCACTGGTATTTCAAGAAGCAACCTCAGAGCTCCCTATGTTCTCTCTACGATGACCTGTGAGGGGAACCACGATGGTATTTTGACAGTACACTACCAATTACCTGGAGAAAATTGCTGCTTTGTGTCAAAAACCCCCTCACCTCCTTGCAGTGAGTTGAAAGGCCATTCACTGAGAGAGACCTGAAATGGGAAGCAGGGAGAACTCCACGAAAGAGAAGCCTCAGATTGGAGATTCCTGGCAGAAGTGCCTCTTAGGAACACAGAGCTGCTTTCACTTGTGCTTCAACACCACCAAATCACTGCTTGCTCCCTGACTTTTAGGTACTAGGAGGCAGAGTCAGTTCATGGCCACTGTCTGCTCAAGAGTCACACGTGACGAAGATAAAACCCCCAGCCCACAGCAGGCCAATGTACCCAGTGTGACAATGCCTCACTGCTATGGAAAATCTATCAATTAATATCACTGAGACTTATCTCACTGACTACATCTACTCGTGCTGGAATTCCAGCAACCCTTCAAAGAGCAGCACTACGGCCTTCCTGGGATCCGCAGTGAAATTCCAGAGTTAAACAGCTCGACAGCGACAGTCCCAATGCTCCCAACCTTTCCAAGCCATCAATCTCTGATAGTCACAGAGGTATTAAGCTTCCTTTAATTAGATCCCGATCAGCCTGCCTGTGACGACCCCCGCATTACTAAGGCAGCACATGACCCCTAAATACACCCCACCTTTCAGCACGGAGATTGAGTCATGCTGCCCACTCTGAAGCCATTCTTAGTGCTGTGCACCAGGAGCATCGACTCAACTCCTCTTTCAAAAGAAGAGCATTTTATCTGTCAGTTCAGCAACGCGCTCCAGAGCCCCTCGCTGCAAATGAAGCTCCTCGCTACCAAATGCAGTCAGAACACGTGGACTGTCATGTCCAATTTATTTCCTTAACAATCGGAGAGACTGAACAGCCACAGGCTTGGAGAGAAGAGGAAGGAGGAAAAGGAAGGTATGCAGTCCACATGTGTAGTGTCCTAGGTAGTAAAAGGGTAATATTAATAGGGATTAATTAATATTGAGTTATTTTGTTATGCTGACTACAGGATTAGTTATCGGTGTACAGGGGAGGGAGGAAAGGTAATGAGAACTGACAATAAAAGCAGAGAACGTTCTGAGCCAGTGGAACTGAAGGGGAGAAGTCAGACGTTCTCTTCTGTATTTGCTTTACTCTAACCATGGGGTTGATCTATATTGCTGACATTTACTTCACTGAGAAAGCCACTAAAACTCCCCTGGCAAATTGCAGGAAGTCATTCCAAGCATGACCCCCCTGGTGCCTTGTGAAGCATCACACTGGTGTAACATACACAACCACCACCACTTGCCAATAATGATCTCAGCCTTGTTTGCCTCATTCCAGCCCATCCAATCCTCCCTAGAAAAGAATCACAGGATGGTGAGGGCTGGAAGGGACCTCAAAGGATCATCACGTCCAACTCCTCTGCCAGAGCAGGACAGAACCAGAGCAGATCTCTCAGAAATACAAACAGTCAGGTCTTGGAAGTCTCCAGAGAAGGAGACTCCACAGCCTCTCTGGGGACTCTGTTCCAGGCTCCCATGAGTTCTTCCTCATGCTGAGGTGGAGCTTCCTGTGCTAGAGCTCAAACCACTGCCCCTCGTCCTGTCACAGGGCACCAGTGAAAAGAGGCTGTCCCTGCCTTCTTGATGCCCAGCTCCTCATGTATTTATAGACATTAATTAGATCCCCTCTCCATCTTCTCCTCTCCAGATTAAAAAGCCCCAGGGCTCTCAGCCTTTCCTCACAGCTCTTCCAGCCCCTTCATCATCCTCATATCCTCCGCTGGACTCTCTCAAGAAGATCTCCGTCCCTCTTGCCCCTTCTTCCAAACCATTATGGCCAAAATGTCACCCAAGTATTCTACAGTTCAGCCCTAACATCACTGAACTCACACATCTACTAAGTAGCTGACAGAAGAATCACTTCACCAAGTGCTTTCACCTCCAGCAACTCGTGGAGTTCCCAGTGCTGCTGGGAAAGACAACAAAACTGAACGGTGTTAGGCTGCGAATCCAGTCAGTGCCAGGCTGCGTTCAGCCCTTGGCTCTCCCCCTGCCAAACCCAAATACTGGAAATGGAATTTGGTCACTTCACCCACTGCTGAAGCAGGAGCTCCCTGGAGACAGGAAAGAAATTAAGTTAACCAGTTAGTAGCTGGGTAATTTGAGGGCTGTACAGGGCCATCTGGACAGCGGGGGCTAAGCTGGGAGCTTAAGATTTGCTGCACACGACAGCTGAGCTTTGGAATTCAATCCAGTGCTCCTCGGACGCCAGGTCTTCATTGGAGGCTGCAGAGAAATCACCGAGCTGCTCCTCGCAGCTCTCGCACTGTGAATGTGCAGAAGGCAGCTGTAGTTACGTTCTAGTGACTTCTAGTTTTGGTTAGACTTACAATTTTCTGCCTGGCGCCAAGTGTGGGATTTGCAAAGCAGGCACCTTTAGCACGAGGAAGGCAAGTGACACAATTACACAGCAAGTCGATGATCAAAGCCCTGATGCTGTTTGACAATTGCAGTCAGCGAGGTGCTTCAGCATCCTCTGCAAGGCTCTCAGAGCCAAAGAGCCCTGCCTTGACAAAGGCTCACGTGTACAGCGAGGCAATGCTATCGCCAGTGGTTGGCACAGGTGACAGAGTATTGACCCCTGTGGTTTTACAGGAGTTGTAACTACAGCAAGAGCTGTTACAGACACCCTCAGAGGCTAACAAACAGGATGGCACCCGCCTGCAGCCACTCACCATAAATCTTAGTCATCCTGCCAACACAAAAGGAGATCGGTGGCTGCCATTCAGAGGGTACCAGCAGCGTCCAGCACAAAAATCCTGTCTCTGTCCTGATCTCTCAAGATGTACAGGCATGCCATGAAATAGCTGCGGGTGTTGTGGGAAGGCAGCACTGGAATCACATCTCTGCAGAAACCACTTCTCTTCCTCCTGATGTTTCCTGCAGGACTCAGGGAGTTTCTCCTCCACAGAAGTCCGTATTTTTGTGCAACATCCCAGTTACTTCTTCCTCATACTTCTGCATAGTGTATTTTGACATGCTTTTTTTTCTCTTCATGAAAAACTGTTGTCATATGTTTAATGACTAATGAAATATAACAATTCACTGTGTGGTGAGATTTCCCTCCCTAAATTAAGCAACCTAATTACTCCCTACTCTCATTAAATAAGTCACTTTTATTAGGCTGTTTTACAATATACCTAATGTAACTTGGCTCCTGACTATTCAGAACCCAATTAGAAAAAAACGTTACCATCTTTATTGCATCCAGCCCATATTATGGGCTGAATTATCCTGAATTATCCTGGCTCCTGAGAATAGTTTTAAAGTAAAACAGGTTGCAAGAAGAGAAATCAACATTAGATATTCAACCAGCGAGCCTGTTAAACAACAGCAGACCTTTCACAGAGTAAACGGAGCCAGGGGGTGGGTGAGCCACAGACACTGCCACCTACTTTTGACCTTTTCTAAACAGATTTTGTAGACAGAAGATAAGAAATTCCCTAGAAGTTAACACAGAAGGGTGACGGCAGAACGCAAAACATTCTGATTTCTCTGTCTCGATTTTCACATAAATTTATTAGTCTGTGAACTAATTTGGCTCAAGGGGAACTATACATGCCAAAAAAAGAAGCACTCGGCCAAAAAATCCTCAGGGGCAGATTTTCTGCAGATACCCAGCAGTGGAGTTTTACTGGCTTCCAAGTTACCCCCAGCTGCGTGGCCACTCTGAGAACTGCAGCCTTACAGAGCCGGGCAGCTTGCCCAAGGACTAAGAGTGCTGCAAAGGAACCGTCCCCCGAGCTGTGTTGTAGGAGTTACTGGAGACAAGAGGAGAGGCAGCAAACTACCAAGTCATGCAGTGAGCAGAAAGGAGGAGCAAGAGGCTGATACTGCAGCTCCTCTCCAGGGCCACTGTTCCTCCCACTGCTTCTGACTGCAAACACTGTCACCATCACCTCAAAACCAGGACACCATTTCCTTGGCTTCAGAGCTTAATGATGGCTTTTAGAATAGAAAGGGCCTTTTCCAGGAAAATTTTGCAACCTTATGCATAAAGCAGATACATATATATATCCACACAGAGCTCTGAAAGCATTTGAAGGACTAATAGGAGAAGTTGTTGCTACAAATTAAAGCGCAATCTCATTTCTTGGTGTTACGGGGATTTGTTCATCTTAACAACACCATTCAGCAAGACATGCAGTTTTCACCAGGGGGTGGGAGAAGGCAAATGCAAACTGTCAAGTCATATATATGAGGGCTAAAATCTCAATCGAGCATTTTGAAAGCTTGTCAGGAAAATTAATTACCCTCTTGATTTAAGGAGTTCATTTTTGTCCCCACAGACAAAGGCAGCGTTTAACTATTGAAGGCTTATATTGGTCGACAACTGACATCCAATTCATAACACAGCCAAAGGCAAAATACAGCATATTCAAAACAGAGACTCCCCAGGCACCTTGTTCCTCACCCCTTCTGTGTCTTTCTTTGAGTTTTGTCAAAATCTCCCCAACAGTAAACCCAACGCTGATGCAGGAAGGTTTGGCAAGAAGTTCTTCGCTTCATGATTTTAATTCCTCAGAGGAGTGGGTTTTAACCTTAGCTTTCTGGGAAAATAGGATGCTTGAGAAGTTAACAAAAATCCCCACATAAGATGAAAAATGCTTAATTAGCCCCAGAACACACACACTTCATGTCCTGGCTCAGAATGACTTCTACCAGCCTACCCTGGTAGCTAATAAAGAAGAAAAAATCAGGGCTCACCTCCTTCCATGCTACTCACTTGTGTCCATTAAGTTCATCTTGAAAAGGGAGCCCACTGAGTAATAAGGTCGAAAACAAGACAGTGAAGAGGCAGAAAAAGTGTGTGAACATGAGATGAAACAGAGCCCCTGAAATTAAACCTTTAAAAAAAAAAAAAAAGAGACAAAGGGGTCATAGGCTACTTTGGAATGTAATTGTTTTCTCCTCCAGAAGGAAGAGTTAGCCTGAGCAAACCAGGAGCCATGTGTACTCAGAGAGAGAAAACATTTATGGGCCACACACACGCAGACAATCTTCAAGGACATGCAAGGTAGAGTATAAAGAATGAGAATGCTGTCACTCGACTGTCAACCCCATGACGTGGCAGCAGCAGTCAGAAGGGAGAAGAAACTGTCAAGTGGATGTGGGAGAAGCAGTAAAAATGAAATAGTCAGAAAAGGCAAAGGAAGACCAAAAGCACGTAGGGACAACAGGCATTTTCAAAACACTGCAGAAGCCTTGCCCATTTGAGACCAGAAATACTGGAAAATCCAGGAGACCATCTTTTTCTGCCTTGCTCTGGGCCTGAAGCCCCTCTTCAGCAGCACTGTCCAGCCACTGCTGAATTAAGTGTCTGGATTACTTTATGAAAGAGGTAAGAATTATCACCTAGGTTTTAAGTGCACAGCAGGCTTTCTCACCGTCAGCAGATGAGTCAGTAGTGAAGTGAGGCCATTCCACAGCTTACTGTATCCCATAAATCTCACCAGGGTGAATAAATGTGTCCAGCTTCACACCCACCCAAGTAAAGGGTTGCCAGTATCATCAAGCCTTTTAATATTCCAATATACTTTTTCTTTTCAGAGCTTTTAAACTCCTACTCCACCCATCGACCACCACCAATCCCCCTGCCTCACCTGCTCCAGCACAGGACAGCATTCCTACCCTCCGGCCAACGCAGCTTCCCGAGCTCTTCCCTGCTCTAATTCCTCTCAGGCCCTAAATCCTGCACCAGGCATCGCGCGATGACTTGACTTTGGTAGGCCCAATGTGTGGAAACCCCCATCCACCCCACCCCGCGCAGTCCGAGAGGAGAGGTGATCAGCAGAGGTGCCCCAAAATGTCACAACATCACCACAGGGCTGTTCTGGCAGGGGTGCTGAGCCAGCAGACCCTTCCCCTTCACGCTGTTTTTACGGATTAATACAAGGAGTGTGTTGGCAACACTTCCTCCAGCTGACTGACAGGGGCACAGCAAAATGTCTTTGAATTTGCCAGCGTTTTGTAATCTCTGTGTGGTCAGATGCACAGAGAAACCACCGGAGGTTCAGGGGATCTGTGCCTGATATCCACCCCCCTCCCCACACGACTAATGCTGGTTTACACTCCATTGAAAAATGAGGCTGTAAAGTGGCCCTAGAGCAGACAATAGGGTTTGTGGTTGTGCAAAAGACTCCACGAAAGACTTGGCTAAATTCATTACCAGGAGGGATTTCTTGTCACCATATTAACTTTACACATGCAAACTGCCACGTATTTGGGGTTACCCTGTCAGCCAAAGAAGCCCCTGGAGTCAGCCAGGTAACATGGGTTAACACCACAGAAAACCTGGGGAGAAAAATGAAACAAGGCGGGGGTTTGGTGGGAGAGGGGAGGGATGGGAAGCGTGGCAGAGGAAGTAATATTTCTGGGTCACCAAGGATGATCTGGTTTCTTCTTCTTCCTCCTCCTGTTGTTATCCCAGAAGAAAACCCTAAACCTTTGGATGAATTACCTCTAGCAAAGTACTCAGCACCCAGCACTACAGCGAGCGACGCTGGATCACTGCTGGTTTCTGGAGCTCCTTTCTGGCCTCATCAAAGGTGGGAATTATTTGAAACTCTGGGCCTAATTTTTTTTTTTTTTCATCATAGATTTTNTACATTTTTATTTCGGTCACGCTCACAATTTCCTCCTCTACCTCCCCTCTCCCCCCCCAAATCGACATGGAGCAAATACTACAATAAACATAGCGAGGGCAGGCAATTACCAGCTTGCCAAAATGAAACTCTCCGATACCTTCTGTGCTGCGGGGACTCTGCAGCACAAAATGGAATGAATCATGTGTGTCCACTGAAATTAAACCAAATACAATACAGTCTAAGTAGAGCCATTCATCACTCAGAGGGCCAAAGGGACTGTCATATTGTACAATACACTGGTAGCATTCTGAAGAGAACGTTTTCTCTTTGTGACTGGGGATGGACAGGGAGATGGGAAGGCAGCGGTTGCAGCGACAAGAGAGCAGCAGCCATCACTTGACTTAAGCTACAGAAAGAGATCAGATGGATATTTTGGGGATTATTTACAGCTAGGCACAAAGGGTTTGGCAGCATTTTAGAAAATGCTCACGTCTCTTGCAACAGCAGTGAGAAGATGGTCAAGGTACCTCTTGGTAATGCACCGACACAAATGAACGCTCCTGATAAAGAGATTTTTTTTCCAAGCTAATGATTAGTCTGGAGATGACAGAAAACACAAGAATAGTGGTGAAGCAGCAATAGCCTGCACGATGAGCTGACAGCTCCAAGTGCTGCCCAAATGCCAGTTTAGACTTGATTTTTTTGCAGACAGCGTGTTGAAAGTAGCTTTGAAAGAGCAATCAGGGTTGTTTTGCAAATTACCATGGAAAATTTGCAAGCGCAGGGGGAGAAGGCATAAAAGTGCTCGTAAATTTAACATAAAGAAACAAACACAATTACCCCAGACAGAGCCATTCCAATTTCTACAATACTTTTTAAAATACATAACATGATCTTAATCACTTCAAGTCCGGCGCAGTTGGATAATGAACACCTGCAATGTGCTGAGCACCCTCATGACTTTGTGATAGCAACAAGAATTGTCCCTAGCAGCTGGCAGTTTACAACTGTTGGTAGTAGGTAAGAGTTACCTGCTTCCGATTCTGCCCACACCAACTGATTTATCGGAAGCACGCTTGCTCCTCCTGTCCCCAGCCAGCCTCTGGCTGTTCTGCTCACTGGGCTGTCCAAGTACGAGCACGATAGCCATCTTTTCTGGGTACAGTAAATCCCAAATTGATATCAACACCACAACAAGCATCCTTGTTACGAATTCTTCCTCGGCAATCTTCAGGACAGTGGAATCACTCTTCCAGCTACTCGCCTTCGGGGGATGCTTTTATAGGACCTGAAATCACGATCTGTGACATGATGGTTCTCACCTGAACGTATGAAATGGAGAAGATTGACCACAATGACACCAGCAAGGGCTGATGCTCTGCACCCCAAGCACACGACAGCAGCATGTCTCACTCCCTTAACACCTCTGCGACACAGGAGTCTTAGCAGCAGTTTACAAAGAGAGAAATAGGAGAAACTGTCACCGTTTGATTGAGTAAAATGCAGTCTGAGCTGGGAGTACAGCTGATTATCTGCCGTGCCCTAGCTCTGCGCTCTGCCCACTGGGTCACACATCAGGTACCGTGAGACTCTAAATCCCGTGGGTTTCAGTCCCTGCACAGCTTTGGCTCTTTGCAATGAGGACTTCTGTAAAGTGGGGTCAGGGGAAACACACACAACAAACTCAGCTGACCCTAAAGCAAAACCTCAGCAAGCTCAGCAGGATCTTCTGCTCACCTTAATTCTCTTTTCGATTTCTCTTAAAGGCAAGGAAGGCACCTAATGTCTCTGATGTTAAAATGGGCATAAATAGCCTGAATAATTGATGAGTTTTGCACCTTTCAGCCCTTCTGCACTGAATACAGATTCTTATTTTTAGGAATAAAATTGAGAAAAACAATTGATACATTAATAAGATCTTGGAAGATGTGAAACCTTCCTGTTCCACTGACCCCAGGGAGATGAAGGCTGATGGTTGTGGGAAGCAGCCATGATATGATCAGGCAGTTTCTTCAGTCTGATGGGGAAAAGGTAACTATGGAGATAGTCAGCAAAATCATCAGCATAACTGGTTTCATTAGTGCCTGATACAGAGCACGCAGACCTTGGGCAGATGCAGTAACCTTTTTCCTTCTCTTGTTATTGAAAGGACATTGCTTTTATCTGGAATACTAAACAGAAGGTGGCACTTTGGGTTTTACACCATGCACTCGAAAGCAGAATATTAAAAATATCCCAAGCCTGGCTCTTAAGAGTGAGGATGAGCACACGTTTTGGGAACAGTTCTGCTGGCATGTACAGCCTCATTAAAATTGAAAGCTTTTCATGGAAACATGTCTGTACTGGTGGCTCGACTTTCCATTTCCTCCCCAGAATATCTGGGTATTTGGATTTGTTGAGATGAAATAATTTGGGATTAGCACTTACAACCCGTTCATTTGTGTGTTTGTATCAGTTTGATTAGGTGGGGGGTTTATTTTGTTTCCCAAAATTTATCTGATAAAAACAAAACCTTTTTGGTTTATGCTTGGTTGAAAGGGATGAATTTATTTCACAAGCAAAGCAAAAAAATCATCCTTAAGATTAACATCCCTTAATGTTTTCCCGTATCACTGTTGAGTTGGAGAAGGATGATGCTGGGCACAGCAGTAAAACAATGACAGGTAGTGCTAGAAGGGAATTACGACAGGAATATTGCAAGGCAAGGCACAAAGACTCCCATGTTTCTAAATGGCCAGCTCTTCATCCCCCACCATGAACGTGGTCAGAAGAAGTGTGGGTTTTTTTTCCCCGATGTGCTCTTAAACAGCGAAGCAACGGTAACAAAAAAGTACTTTGGTTGGCTCAGAAAGGGAAGCAAAGCTAAAGATAGACCAAAAGAAACAAGATGACACAGTAAAGGATAAACTTTAAAGATGCTGACAGCAATGCTAAAGGATTTTGTGCCTCTTACTTTCACTTGCACTGTATTCCTCAATTCAGGCTGCATTTTTAGACCAGAAAACACAAGAACAGTGGAGAGTAGAAACCTTCTACAGCTTTTGGTCCTCCTCCCTTCCACCCCATGACAGGCATAAACAAACAGCTCCATTATCTTTAGGAATCAGAATTGTTTCAGCTGGAAGAGACTTTCAGGATTATCAAGTCCAACCTTCTTCCCAGCCCTATCAAAATCATTAAATCATCTCCCTGAGCACAACATCTCCCCGGCTCTTAAACACCCCCAGAGATGGTGACTCCACCTCCTCCCTGGGCAGGCTGTTCCAGTGCCCAACAACCCTTTTGCTAAAGAAATTCTTCCTGATATCCAGCCTGAACCTCCCCTGGTTCACCTTCAGGCCCTTGCCTCTTGTTCCAGTAAATCTCCAGTAAATCCATTCAATAAACTGCAGCAGGATAGAGTATCTGTGTCACTAACCTCACCAACAGTGGAAAAAACCCGAGGCACAACCAGAAGGACAGGCAGGCACTGCATCTCAGACTCTGCCAGCACAAGGCCTTTGCTTGCTAAGCAACTGTTGATGGTGTCAGGCAGTTTGAAAATGCCAGACGTACCCACTGCTGCCTGACGCTCGCCTTAGACGCGTGCCACCGCTAATCCTCGGTGTCAAAATACGAGCTGCTAATGAATATGAAAGGACACAACTTCAACTACCAGAAGCCTTAAAACCTGAGAAACGTTCTCTTGCAGCATGTCTCTGGATAATTAAGAACTGTGAACACTTAGCCCACAGGAGAGGAAGGAATTTTAATCAGATGGCCACGAACATGGAACATCCTTCAATTTGTAAAGCGCTTACCCAATTTTTTAACACCAATTTTTTCATTATACCATTTTCCCCTCTTCTGCCCACCCCTCGCAGAGATATTCTTGTTGGAGGATGTCATCAGTGCTGTTTCAGATCTGTCAGATATAATCTTCTAATCTGCCAACTTTTCACAAGGAAGAGATGAGCTCATGCGCTGACTGACAAGCTGTGCTGAAAAGTCTGGGCTTTCTCGAAGCCTGTTAAAAGTTTAAGTTCCCCCATTGTGTGAATACTGTCAAACTTGGCCCTGCAATTTTCATAATGACAGCTGCTGTCAGCTTAAAAGGGTAAATTATTCAGTTCAACTGGGAATGCTGACAGTAACTGTAAAAAGGGCCTTAGCAGTGGAGAGAAGAAAAAGGTTCCAGGTATCTAAGGAATGATGTAGTAAATTCACTGAGATGCCTCAGAAATATTCACCTCCAGCTTCATTTTCTAGTCGCCTTCAGAAACCTGGGAAGCTGTTTACTTTGGCAAAAAAAGAATAAACCACCAGTAACAGAATATTAAACCTCATCAGTAAGAAGTTTAGGAGACCTACAGCCAAGTTTGCAAAGACATTCTGATGTCTGGAATGACAGATCTTTACACCATGTACGAGGCCGCCGTGTGTTAAACTGTCCAACTCCTGGGTGTTTGCAATGGGAGGTCTGAAATTGTGTGGTGTTGTTTTAGAAGGAATTAAAAAAGATCCATTAGGTGCATTTTTGGAAATGGCATTCACTTGCAGTTTTGGAAACCTGTTTCCACTATTTCTTCTTATACTTTGTGATTTCTTCTTCTCTGCCCTACAGCAGAGCTAGAGATTCCACCTTTGCAAAGAGCATTCTGAGCTCAATCCATGTTGGAGGTGGACGGAGAGAAATAAACTGCAACTTCATTGTCCTACTTGTCTGAATAAGAATGAAGACAACAAACAGCAAAGCATGTCTTCTCAGCACTGCAAGGGGCATCGTTTGTGCTTTGCAAACACCCACTATTCCCACCCAAGACTCTGCTGTCTGCTCCTTGAAGGAATTGCACAGGTATGAAGGATGACAAGCGACAGCAAGAAGTGGAGAACTTCCTCTCCACCATCTACAATCGTATCTCTAGCTCCCTTCTGGAAGGGTGAAGCTAAAGAAGAAACAACTACTTTCTGCTCTTCTGAGAGATATACAGCACTCCAAGGCTGAAGCTTGCTAGGACATTTCAAATGCAAGATGCCTGTTCCAGGAGATCCAGAGCATTTGCCATGTCCTGGTAATAGATTTCTGGTTCCCAGCAGTCCAAAAAAGATATACATAAACCAAGAGGAATGTGGCTCTCTGAAAAACTGGTGTTTGTTTAAACTGAAATGCATTAAGTCAGGCTGGAATAAGATGGAATAACATCATTACTATCCACCAGCCTGAATAAAGCACTATCTAAATCCATTACAACTTGCACCATCTATTCTCAATTACAAGACACTGTGATACTTGTACACGAGCTATCAGAAACATTAAATTAACTATGAAGTGATACAATCTCCCACAGTAATCGTAGTCATCATCTTTCTCCTCTCTACAGAAACAAGTCTTGCTGGATGTAATTGCATGAGAGTTCAGAGCATCTTTGCTCACCTGGGTTCCTGCTAATTCCATGCTCTATTATCCATGTCTCAGCAGACTCATCTGCCTATTTGAAAATAGGATTTCAGCCTCTCAGAACATAAATACTATGCCTCTGCACATACTCTTTAGGCACTCTTTTCTTGCTTTCTAAGGGTACATAAGAAAGGTTCAGTTCTTAGGGCTAAGGAGAGGTTGAACATTCATAGACTTATGTGGGTTCATCTTCACCTCTCCCTCAAAGGGCCATATTTTAACACTTGATTGCTGCAACACTGTAGAGTCGTGTGGATTCAGCTGCAAAGGAAATGCATCACCTGGTCTGTGAAAGCAAACTGGTTAATGAATACCCTGAAGTTGTCTGTAGCCTTTTTCACCTGCCAAGGTCAAAGGAGCACTCACTCCATAGAGAGATTTGGTACGAGCTGGTAGTCGTTCCCTGCAGATATCTGCAGTGCATTCTCCTGCTGAAAGCAGAACTCTCATAAATCCTCTACAAATGATTCCAAGTTCAGAAGACTTTCAGAGCAGGCTTGAATTTCAGTTTTGTTTCTCCCTATAGCTAGCATGGACTAGGACTGTAATTTACTATCAGCCAGCCCAGAGCCCACTGTCCAGCAGTCTGTAGCTCAGAATGCTCCATTGCTTCCTCCACGGTCTCACCAAACACTGAAAACATTCCTCTCAGTACCCAGCAGTGCCATTACTGTTAAATGGATGATGATGCTGGTGAGATTTTATGTGGCTCCCAGAGTCACTTTGAGATTGATGCTTGTGAAGTTGTGCTTCATCTACAACGTAATTTTTAGCAAGTAAATCATGTCTCCTGTTTATCTCTTGGTAACGTGCCTCCTTAATAGTTACTTGGCAGTTATATTTAACATTGCCACAAATTCACATACACTAACAGGCATTTGCTACACGAGGCAACGAGGCCAACCAAATAGTCCCTGAACACCAAGGCAGAAAATAAAGCTTCTGCCATTAACCAGCTGTCTTAATGAAACTGAAAGGCTGCACCCCTGCTGCCAGCAGGAGCTGTGTTCAGCATACCTGAACTAAGGGCAGCGCTGGGAAGAGAGGCACGGGACAGGCTGCACGAATCCACCGGCACCCAAGGGCACTTCAGAAACTCTCTCAAGGATGGCATCAGTGGCACCATGCCCTCAGAGCCCTCGCTAGATGAGCTAGCTCAGACAGGACCACCTCTGATGCAGCCAGGCTTCCCGGGAACGCGGCAACAGGTTTTCTCCTTGAAGCATCTCTGTTAGTCCAGATCAAACGCAGCTTGGCTAAGGAGGGGGAGGGGGGAAAGAGACAGTTCAAAAATTCATCACCTCCTAACAAATTAGAAAAGTTATAAGCAGGAAAATCTTTCCACAGATGTGGAAGGAGCCTCCACCAGATCACAACGGAAAGATTTCAGACTCCTATTTGCTACACAAAACTGCCCTAAAAACCAGATCTCAAAGATCCACACGAGCAAAAAGTCTTGGGTGATTTTTTTATCTCCCAAACAGTTTTCCAGCTGCTGCATTTGTAATTAACACCAGAACAACCTTTTCATTTTTAATTCTAGGGGAGGAAAAGATGAATTAAGGAAAAGGAGAAGGGGAAGCTTTTCTGGATGACTGAGAACAGCCAAAAGGAACAAAACCCCTCCAAATTATTCCCAGTTCTTATTCTTGCCAGTGGTTCAGTGGCTTTAAATTTGATTCAGCTGATTAGTCAGTTCCCACTGTCAAAAAGATTAAGAGATTGATCTTTGACTGGGATTAGAATAAGGATGTTAGTAATTTTTTTCTAAGCACGGTGCACATTTTTAGTGGGAACCTTCCCCTTTTGGATCCAGCTGTTGTATCATTAGGAACAATTCTCTTCCTTTTCTTCTTTCACAATCCTTCAGTCACTCCTCTTATAGATGATCAGATGACAGCACTACATACAGAGCAGCTGCTACTGCAGGGATGTTAGGAAAGTACTGAAAATAAAAAGAGTTCTATATGTGTAGCATTGTTGCTGAAAATAAGGAGGAGGAGCTGATCTTACAGGAAGAGCCAGATCTCCATGAGCCACCAGCGACCGAGAAATCATGACTTAGGAAGATCTGTATTGGAAGAGTAGAAAAAAGGGCAATGCTTTTATTCTGTCCATAATGATACTGCCAAGTTGGGGCTGCTGCAGAGCAGGTTCTTCTGTATGGAGAGAAAGCTGGAGAAGGCAAAGAGCACCCATGATGGGTGCATTCTAAATAAAGCCAGGCTTACAGGACCTTTCAAGAACACATTCTTGGTACTAATCATTTTACAGCATCATTAGACATCAGAATATGAAATTTAGGGTGGGGAAAACCAAATAAAACCCCCTCCATACCCAAGCCAATACTTCAGACAACAGAAAAACTGCTTCTCTCTCAAAAAGCCTTTGACTTAATATCACATCTGGATACGAGTCAGGAAACCCTTGGCACTGCCACCACCAGTGACTCTGCCACCCGAGCACACGGCTTCTCGCTAGGATTTTGCTGTGTGCACCAGGACAGTGCTGAATGGACACACAGAAGGTTGCAGCACAGGGGAACACAGCCAGCAGCCTGCACCCAGCAGAGCTCCACAGCCTGTCCTTCCTACGGGCAGCAATCGTACAGAGCAAGGTTCACTGGCGTGGACAGCTCATGGAGGGTAACAACTTTGTGGGCTTAATCACGCCTCCTGTGCTCCAGAAATGCTACGTTTCCCCCAAAGGGATGAAGTTCAACTTTCCTAAGCACTTAGTGTGATTAAAGATTCTGGTAAAGCCAAAAATGGAGCTGATTTACTACATGAGGATCTTATACAGAGTTAGGAAAGGGCAAGGCCTAAAGGCAACTCCCTCCTCACATCTCACTGGTGGATACAGACACAGTATGAGGAACCACTCCATTTGGTTCCACCCAAACAATCCATTCATGTTTGTCACAGCACCTGCATGAAGCTCCTGGCTTAGAATTTCTCTGCACTGTTTCTGTACTTCCAACACCCTGTTCCTCTCCTGGGGTCTGTGTTTTCCTTTCTTTCAATTCCCCCGAATCCTGACTGCATAATGAGAAGAAAGAAGGTAAAAACAAAACCAAACCAAACAAAAAGGATCAAAATCTAGACTCTCAAGCTCCATCCCTGAGCACCACCTGCATCACAGGAGCTTTTAAAGGTCTCATTTAGAGCAACATTTGCAAAAAACATTCAGGGTTGACTTCCAGCTGCTCTAATTCCAGTCACTGTCAAGTGCAGTCAGGGGAGACCTAGATCAACAAAGTGGGATTTTGGAAATCCCATATTCAATATATTCACTGTTGTGTCTTGCCATCTTATGGAGGTGTTAGGAACATTTAATTAAAGCTGATACAACTCTGAGGTCCCAGTTGTGAAAAGCAGTAGATGGGAAGCAGAAATTTTATAATTAAAGGCCATCTATGCAGCCAGCTTTCAACAATTTGTCTTCAGAAGAGGGCAACGAACAAAAAGGAGCAAAAAAAGCATTTTTGTAACAAACATTATCAATTATCTACTACAAAGTTCTTTACCTGTACTAGTTTTTCCCATTTTTTTCTGCAATATAATTGATTGGTAGATTCTTTTATCAAGGCAGACACTTCACAAAGGTGCTACAGGCAATCCAAAAACCTGAACAAACTAACAAGGGTCAGATCTTGCGTGCAGGGGTGAAGGAACAGACCCATTTGGACTAGAACTATTCTGAATAGCAAGTAGCCTGGTCTGAGTCTGCTGCCAGTGGTCAAGAGCAGCAGCAGAGCTCTGGGAAAGTTTAATAACACCTTTTTTGCCCCCTCGCTTTGTGTATCATGTGTGGATCACACAGGGGGGAAAGCAGCAAGTCTCCTGAGTCGGGGATAAATATGCAGAGAGATTTTAACTTCCTCAAAGACTGTATCTTTTCCCTTGGCTCAGCAAGAGAGATAACTGCACGTAACCTTGAGAGACCTACGACTGCAATCTTGATGAGGTCCCTAGAACAGTGACAGCCCTGCCATCATCTCTCAAGGCGAGTGATAAGCAAAGGCTATCAAAAAGGCACGGGTAGAATTTGCACACGATGCTGGAAGCATCCTAGCTTTACAGTAGTCCTCGTTTTACAATGGGACACACAAATCTCTAGCAAAAAAAAGCAGGTTCCCAGGCCCTTTACAGGCACAAGGCAGCAGTGAGAGGTTTCCATTCAGCTGCAGCACTCAAGAGGAGTGTGTGTGTGTCTCAAAACCAGGAAGAAGCAGAGAAACAAGCCCTGCATACCTGAATGAAAGGCAGATTTTAAGCGATACAACTTCATCCACTAAAATTACACACAATGCTTAACGTATCATCTTTCCTCTGCTATTGTTCTCCTGAGCATAGAGAGATTCATTGAAACTTCCCCTGCAGCATCTGAGTGCTGAAATCCCACTGAAGTCATCAGGCAGCAACGAGCAACCGCAGGACTGGCAACTGCTTGTTAGCATTTGTGTTTCCCTTGAGGCACGACGGCTGGTATGTGCACGTCAGAAAAGTTTATGTGGAGGCAGAGATACCAAAAGCAAAGTTTCAAAGTCACATGTTGTTTTACAATGGGTCTGTTTGATGTATCAAACTTGAAACACTTCAGGATTTCCAATTTAGCTTATAAATGTTTAATTTGTGAGACACGGTGACAACGCTGCAGTTACAGCTGGTTTGGAGGTAAGTTCCTAGCTCTGGGAAACGCTCTCTGGCACAGAGGGGGAAAAATGGAAGGGAAAAAAACCAAACAGCAGGAGGGTAAGAACCCCACCAGCAATAATCTCCATCTTATTAACTGAAAGGAGACAATGGCACCAGTTATCCCACCAGAATTACGGAACCAGTCCATCTAATTCTTCACGAGTGGAGAGAACCAGGCACTGTCCACACTGACTAACCACAGAACCAGAAGCATTTCTGCTTTGGGGCACTACAAGGACATTTGAAAAACAGGAGTTTGATTTCTTGGGAAACATCTATCCTTTTGTATTTCAGTCAAGGAAATGGAATCGAAATGGCCTGTCTAACAGTGTTTACCAGCCAGAAAAATACCACGTTCCTACTCTGTGTCATGGTATTACAAAAGCAGTTCATTTGCAGTGCTGAATAAATTTGTGCAGGTGCACAAGGTCCTCCTGTAAACCATCTGCTGAAGCACTTTCAGAGTCCTGAGTGTCACAGGGACAAGCACTATGGGAAGTAAATAAATATTTAGAAAGAAACTAGAGAAGTCAGACAGACCTTAGATCAGCTGCTGAAGTTGCAGAAAGCCTGTGGCTACTCTAAATGCCTAAATCAGCAGGAAAGGGCTTAATTGGTATTCAGCCTTACTCGGTGATAGGCACAGACTCCTCCTCCCCTCTCCATTCCTGCACAGGGCTCCTTTCTGATGGCCCTGGGCACCACCCGCAGCAGCAGCTCCTGGTGTGCCCCATGGCTTTGGTTTTACTGCTGCCCTGTATCCAAACCTTTCGTGCACTGGTTTTAGAAAGACACGCACGATGCTTTAGCTTTTGTGCCAGGGCAATCCTTGCCCTGCTGAGGGATGAAAGTTCCTATCATGAATGCCACACTGCACTCTTAGTGTTTTATACACAAATGAATCAAAGCCTCATCTGTACTAAAGGACAATCAAAGGTACAGGGCTTTTGTTGGGGCTTTTTTGTCGTTGTTGGGTTTTGTTTGCCCTTTTTTGTTTTGTGTTTTTTAAACCAAGTGTGGTGTTCCCCAAAATTGTTTCTGCTTCTCCTTTAGACAGCTGACAAGCATACGTGCACAATGCATTTAGGATACGTATGCACACACTGGAAGCCTTGTTAGCATCCTCCTGTAGTTGGTGAGAGCAAAGTGAGTATGATTTAAGCTGCAACTTCAATAAAAAGGGAAAAAAAAGAAGTGTTATTACAGTTAGCGGGATAAAATCCTCTGCAAGGGCTTGACAGCTGAGAGAAATAATGTAGGTTGGCTCAGAGTAATGGAAATAATTAAAGAGGAAAAACATTGGAAGGCTATAGTGCTGTAAGTAAAAGCGAGCGGATGCGTCAGGAAGTTACTGTCTGTGTCAAAAAGCTGATCCAGGTCTAGCTCAGAGCTCAGGGAGGTGATGTCATGAGCGAAGCCAAACATACCCAAAGTAATTTAAGAATTGTTAGCACGGTGTAAAGGTCTGCACCACACTGAGTGTCATTATCACAGCACGCAGCCCAAAAAACCCAGCCATACACTGTATGTGGTGGTGTCAGGAGGGGCAGGCACACCCCTGAGGTCCCAGCCAGGGGTGGAGGAGCCACAGGCCGGGGACCAGCAGAAAGGGGTCGCTTGTACGCGCACGGAGTCGGGTGGGTGAGCAGCCCCGTGCTGCCCATGCTCCCTACACAGCGAGCCTGCTGCTGATACCATCGTGTTAGAGAGGGCTCGACTCTAACTTGGTGGTACCTAAGCCAGTGAAGAGCAGAAACTTCAGGGAAAGCTATTGCTGCTACCTACTATGGACGGGAAAGTAGGAAAAAGATGGAAAAAAGCTTGTGAGGAAACACAATTTTTTCTGAATTCTGGTGGAAATTTACAGTCCATTAAAGTCTGTCACATGCAACAGAAAACGTGTCTCATCTCCTTTAGGGGGGGAACTCCATGGGATTTAATATAACTCGCTGCACCAGGCAAAGGAATTAGAAATAGCTGGAGTTATAGATACCCTGCAACAGGTACACGCTGCACTGGGTACATGCACCAGCTAAGACAAGCTGCAGTCAACAACTGTCCTTGTTTTACTGAATATTCAACAGCTTCATTCAGAAAGCAGAGCTATTTTACCTTTTTTATGTGCATTAGGTGTCAAGACACAATCACATATCAATCTATTCGGATCAAACCTAAACCAGAGCCTCTTCTTCTATAAATACACGATGCAATTAGAAGGAAATGGTCATCTCAATATTGGCACGCTAATGAGAACTGCCTCTATGAAATGACTATATTCATTTAATTAAAAAGCCCATTATGGATCCAATTCAAAATGCTGTTCATTGAACTCTTTCATATAAATCTAATTTGCTTTTGTAGAATGTTTGGAGTATTACGTTTAGGTGCACAAACAAGTTCTGAAGAACTAAGTCTTAGGAAAATACAGTCAGCTCTTCCTGGAAGGGTTTTGAAGGAGTTTGCTACAAATATGAACGCTGAAGATTATTTTCCACATGGAGTTACTTGTATACAGAGCAGAAATCATGAAAAGCACATCAGGGCAGAGGGAAGGATGGCTACACTGGGGAATGCCATTTTTCTCCAGTTGCGTACGTCGCTTTTGGTCTTCACTGAAAAAATAAAGTTGAAGCTGAAAGATGTTAAAGAATCCGAACCATATGTGAAAAATCTGGGGGGAAAGCACAATAATTCCTTTTACAGGAAGTTAAAAAGCCAGTATCAGCCAGATCCTCAGCTTACGCTTTGAAAAGGCACTGCAGGGGTGAGCAGTTGTTTGGTTTTTATCTCCCTTACATCAGAGGCATAAGTAACAGAGAGTAAGACCACCTTCAAATTGCAGAACCACCGCCTGTTACAGCAAATGAGTTCCAGAGAGTTAACTCCAGCATAGGGCTAGCTGCAAGATAGCTGCCCCTGCTAAAAGAGAGGACGCTTTCAGCTCGGCACCGTAGAGGAGCTGACCTGGCTTTAAGAAATGTGCTGCAGTGTGTGGGGGAACTCACCCAGAGCCTCCCAGACCACAGCGGCAGCCTCCGCACCGCTGCGCTTTGCTGGGTGCAGGCACGCGCCTGGGTGCTGAATGACAAAATATCCCTGCTCCCTTCACCCTCCAGGCCCCCGTTACCACCAGCTGAGCAGGAATGGCAAAAGTAGAGGGAGGGAAGAGAATCTGACAGGCACATCTGATCTGTTTAGCTTTTCAAGGCTCTGGGATCAAATGTTGCCTATGTAACGTACGTCTAACGGCGCCAGGACTCGAGTGTCGGATGGTATCTCCAAGTAGAACAAGAACATGAAGAAGTTATGGCCTCTGTGTTAAAGAGCTGCTCAATTCCAGGGCTGCACTGTAGTTTCAAACATTAAACTTAGGTCCAGACATCACAACACTTGAATTATTTATGTGGTTGCTAATGTTAAGACCCAGCATTTAAAACAAATGCCTTATGCCCTGGTCTTTGGCACACGCATTTACCGCTAATGAAGGCGTGTAATGCCAGTGACTCCCATTCCAGATTTCAGCTACCCTTAAAATTTAGTGCCCTGGAGACTGAAAACCATGGGCTGCCCGTATTTACATCCCCTGCAACCCTCTTGAAATTAACAGAGCTTTGTAGCATACAGAGCAGGCAATTTGGCCCAGAGTAAGCAGAAGGCGCACTCTCAGCTTTTAGTGCAGATTACAGCACATTTTGTTAGGCTGTCAAGCACCCCTGGTAAAAGCAGGTGAAAAGACTGACAAGCCAGCAAGTGCTGCCCTTTAGTACTTCACATTTTGCAGCATTATTAGTTTCTGCAGCCCCTTCAAAACCAGGATTTTAAGAGAGCCTCATTAGTCATAATGTCTATTTCTTCTCAGTGCCATTATGTTCTGCCAGATGTTGAGACGTGGTTTGGATACTCTTCTCTATCCTCCAAGTCTGTGGTGTTGGCCACCACCACAGCAGCTCAGGAACTTCTCGTGTATCTCATGGGTATCAATGAGGCTAATGTGAGGTCTCATGGCTCCTTCTGCTTGGGCATTGCTACTGAACAACTCTGGCACTTTTCTGAGAGTAAGAAAAGCCCCAGAGAATACAAAACTGATATAAAAAGTCATTCTGAAGGGAAGTCTTTGTCAAAGAGAGAATCATTTGACCATCATTAGCAAATGCTGCCCGTCTCGGTACGTTCAGCTTCTTCAGGAAGCTCATTTTCTGAACTCTTATTCTCTTTCAGTTGTTAAAAATTAAAACCTAGCAACAACAACGTTAATTGTTTCCTTCAAGAAATCAAGAGCTCCATTTTAATCTCACGCAGCTTTCACATTACCAACATTGTACGCTGAGCATCTTTGCCACATGTCTGTGGTGCTAATTTAATCCAGACAAGCGCGAGGGAGAAAATCTCAAACTGCAATTCAACAAGCAGAACCAGGCCTTAGTTCTCCTCAAGTCTCCAGCACGCAAGTGATCAAAAGGTGGAAATCATCTCCCCACTCAGGCAAGGCTAGATGGAAGAGGGTCATATATGGTATTTCACCTGCCTAACTGTTACTCCTTGGTAAGGGAATACAGACTCATAAACGCAGCTTTTCTCCCTGCTTCTCCCTACACAGCCAGAAGGAAAACTTCCTGCCCGAGGACCAGACCAGGGGTAAGAACAGACCTACTGCATCAAGCCAAAAGCCAATTCAGACAATACCCTGTCTCTGGTGGAAGAACTGGACGCTATCAAGGAGCTGGAGAACGTGGTAGGCATATGCTGCCTTCTAGCAGCAACGTGACTTTCCAGTCCAGAGCTATGGCTGCTGTGCTCTGACAGAATCCAGTCACACGTCAAGAGACTGGAACCCTTGCAGTTCCACAATAACAACTGCATAGCACCCAGAGGCATCTTGCTGTAAGTTAACAAAACAAGTAGAGGAGAAAGAGGAAAAAAAACAACCCCATTTTTAAGCTACTGTTAGAAGATTACATTTTTACCTAAGCAATTCTTACCTATTCTGCAAGCCCTAGCAGACAGGTCTCTGGAGGCCTCTTCCCATTCACTCCTCATCCCTGGCTAACTGGGAGAAAGTTAAACTGGGCAACAACTTAAAAATATGAGAGCACATTTTTTTTGTACTTTAGGTTATCATGAAGACTGCACAATTCCTGCAGCCCCAAGAGCTCAATTTACACAGCTTCTATCCGTTATTCTGTAGCAAACGCTTAGGGAAGACAAAGCACTAAATTTTGCCTCATCTCCTAATGACTTCCAGAGGAACCCGAGTGCTGAAACTGTCTTTCTGCACTTGGCAATCTTTCTTTGTGGACCTGTTTGCACTGGGCTAAAAACCAAGTAGTTTCAAATCGTATCGAGTGTTTTAAGGGAGCTATTCAGAGGGAAAGAACTGTTGAATTCACAGCTGCACTTATGAGCTATCATAACTTGATTCCAAAATCAACCTTCACTCAAGAAAGCGTGGGTATCAACACTAAATGGTCTCTACGCTCCACTCAGTACTGCTCGGACTTCAAACGTCTCTGGGAGATGTAAAGGCAGAACTATTTAACAAAGACAGAGAGCAGACAGATCCGCACAACGCCTGCACGCCTAGAAACCCCGGTCAATCTGCAACCAGCAGGCAAACCCAAACGTGGATGAGACACAACCATCTCCGTGTCTGTCTGGACAGGCATAACACCAAGCAAACCTTTCCAGATGAGCTCCAAGCCTCAAGTTTGATCCTGAATGACTTGCTCTGACTTACGCATTGTTTTGAAAATGGTTCAAAGCCTGGAATTGAAAAAGTCAATCAGGAGTTTCGACCTGATGCTAATAAGTTAAAAATTAAGGTGTGTCAATAGGTTTTGACAGAAAAGTTATTATCTGCATTATCTAAACCACATCATTTCATATGACTATTCCTTAGCATATCATTAAAATACATTGACATTTCAATTCAAACCAGCTCGGATATTGCCGTGACACCCTTTAAAGTACTGCTTGTCTGAACAGAGGGGATACATTGAAAGAGAAGGCAACGAGCTGCTGAAGAACAGCATCTGTCATCCACAATATCTTCTATCCAAGGATCACAGAGCTCTCAGGAGGTTCGGGGATGAACTCCTTGCTGTGGCCACCGAAGGCTGGAGCCGGGGGCGGCTGCAAAGAGAGGTGGGGAGCCAAGAGGCCTCCCCGCCAGGGCCCGCTGCCCGCGAGGAAGGGCGGCCGCGGCCTACCCGCAGTGCCCCGGCTCCTCCGCTGTAAACACGTCCCGCAACTGCTCCTCCAGGAGGGAGGCCCCTGGACCTTCCACCTTCCACCAGTTCGCCCACGGCCACTCCACCACCTTNGACCCCCTGAGGGACTCCCAGGGAGGGAGCTGCTGTGACACTGCCTCAGGCCGTGGCCACCCCGGGGAGCAGTGAGGGAAAGTGGGGAGAAATTCCTCCTCTCTGAGGAGGCGAGACCGTCTGGCACCCAGCACTCCATAGTAAAAAAGAAAGAAAAAAAAGAAAGAAAAGGCTCAGACTTGACACCTGCTCCTGGATTTGGTTAAAGCTGCTCCATCTCTGCAGAGAAAGCGACCGTGCCTGACCCCATCAGGCCAGGCCGGGCCAGCGTGGCCCTGCCACAGCAGCCACCGCTTCTCCCCATCTGCAAACCCCAGCGTTGGTTGTTGCTCAGAACAGCTGAACTATTATCCTACGGGATCTGTCACCTTCATCAACCCAGAACAGGACAATTTATTTTCAATGGAACATTAATTTCAGACAGGCTAAAGTGAAACCTTTTAGTGGCTTAATGCAAAAAAAGGGGGGGTTGGGAGGTGGATGCAGATGTCCCACTAAACTCAAGCAGTTAAGGATAAAAGGTAAAATAATAGCTATCATGAGATGGAACTCATGCTATCTGTAAGAGAACAATTAGTAACATCCAGAATGTATGTTAAAAAAGTACCAGGGCTTGTCTTACACATGGAATTAAATCTAGGTCCTGTAGATAACAATCTGTTCTTGCTAGGGTTTCAGTCTCTTTATTACATAAAATCCCACCCTTACACATCCAGACTCAATTTTAAGTGAAGG